>OZ021728.1:92765254-92905254 GCA_963978545.1 Linyphia triangularis
GCAGTGAGCATCTCAATGTTTGATAGCGAGTTTTACAGAGGTAACTCTGGGAAGCGAGTTTCAAGGGGCAGGGCATTTAACATTATGGTAAAGGGAATCTCGCCAAATTGGCGAGATAGAGCCAAGTTGGCGACATTTTCGGTACATGTATCCCCATGTACATGTATAGGTCTTTTCGACTACTATCGGGAAAGTTCTCCAAACATTTACCTCTAGAAGTCTCGAGAATGTTCGCCGCCTCCCCTATATAAGCACGGCTGTGGGTGGGGCTAGTTAGTTAGTTGTTGTTGACTGATTTTGAGTCACGGAGCTAGTTGTTAGCTGAGTCCGGATTTTGAGTGACTGAATTAGTTGACTGGTGAGTCGACTGTAGTGAGTTAATTGATTTTGAATCACTGAGTTAGTTGTCTCTCAACGTTCATTGTGAGAGCTGCATTCCTGACTTGAGATACTGAGCATTCTAAAGCGAACTGTTTTGCATTGTCTTTTGCGGCGATTTAGCAGTTGTTGTCAAGTTTTTAACTGCTGTTTTGTCCTCTATTGAGGTGAAAAGAGCTGTATTGTGTCTACTAGAACAAGAAGTTCTAGAGCTGTAAAATAACTGTGAAGAGTTTTTTTTGGAATAAATTTCTGCAAGTTTTGATCTGCTTTGGCATCAAATCATTCATATATATATATATATATATATATATATATATATATATATATATATATATATATATATATATATATATATATATATATATATATATATATATATATATATATATATATATATATATAATATATATATATATAGTGCTAATATATATATATATATATATATATATATATATATATATTATAACCAGTAACTGTTACGAATCTTTGGTGTTATTTACCGTTTTCATGTGTTCACTCATTTAAATAAAATGGCTAGTTTGGCGATAACTAGGTTTATGCACGAGCGATTTTGACGAAATCCTTTAATGGTAGGTTATTACTAACACGCACACAAAATTAGAATATAGTAGGTAATTTTTTTCGGGAGTTATGCTGAGCACGTACACACAGATACGCAGACAGATTCATTTCATTTTTTCTAGAAATTGAATCTAGATTATTTTCGAAATCAGAGTGTTCTAAAACGTAGTGAAATGCAAAAAAATTCATTTTTTTTTACCGAATGCTATACTTTCATTACTCTATGTAAACTTATGTGTAATTGAAACTAAAGAGCTCTTACTAGTTATATGCATGAGGTGCATTGGAGAAATATTTATGAATATTATCTAGAAGTAGCATTCTAAACACTACAAATGCCGACCAAACGGTATAGTGGTTAGCGTGCTAGCTTCTAGACCCCGAGGTTGCGGGTTCCGAGTCCCGTGTTAGGCATGGGTGTTTGTAAATGTATGTTGGCTTGTCTAATGACGAATGTTTCGGCGCATTATAGCCCTGTGTTGCTGACTGTGCCAGATGACATGAAAACAACCAACCAAGTAAACACTACAAATGCCGACCAAACGGTATAGTGGTTAGCGTGCTAGCTTCTAGACCCCGAGGTTGCGGGTTCCGAGTCCCGTGTTAGGCATGGGTGTTTGTAAATGTATGTTGGCTTGTCTAATGACGAATGTTTCGGCGCATTTTAGCCCTCGTGTTGCTGACGGTGCCAGATGACATGAAAACAACCAACCAAGTAAACACTACAAATGCCGACCAAACGGTATAGTGGTTAGCGTGCTAGCTTCTAGACCCCGAGGTTGCGGGTTCCGAGTCCCGTGTTAGGCATGGGTGTTTGTAAATGTATGTTGGCTTGTCTAATGACGAATGTTTCGGCGCATTATAGCCCTCGTGTTGCTGACTGTGCCAGATGACATGAAAACAACCAACCAAGTAAACACTACAAATGCCGACCAAACGGTATAGTGGTTAGCGTGCTAGCTTCTAGACCCCGAGGTTGCGGGTTCCGAGTCCCGTGTTAGGCATGGGTGTTTGTAAATGTATGTTGGCTTGTCTAATGACGAATATTTAGCCCTCGTGTTGCTGACGGTGCCAGATGACCTGAAAACAACCAACCAAGTAAACACTACAAATCTATTAAGCCTTTGCAATCGTGAGGTCACTCTCACTCACCACATGATTGGATGCTGCAACTCGTGAGGACCACTATTTTTGATGCGGAAATTCGATGCAAAGCCAATGACTGGTTTTAGTTTCTTTGAAGCGGATTGCTAACCGTGAACCGAACCAAAAATGGCGGAATACGTTTCGTGTTGCTGGTTCCTCCGCACGAAAAGGTCTCGTGTGCAAAGAGTTAAATATCAAAAAGTATATTTACTTATATGCAAGTATTTTATTTGTATTAAATTGTTTTGCTTATATGTAAGTATTTTTTAGTTATATGCAAGTATTTTTTTTTTATATGCAAACATTTTTTACTTATGTGCATGTATTTTTACTTGTATATACAAAGTATGTTCACAACTTCATTCATTTTCTAAATACAAAAGGAAATGAAGTTAAGATCATTTTTTCATTAAGATAAGTTTCTTTCTTATTTTAAGTTGGAGGGAATGAGTTGCTTTTATCGCTCGTTTAGTAAATGATCTCAATAAAATGAATAAAATAAATGAGTGTAAATCACAGTGACGTTAGAATTTAAGTCCTTGGTACAATATTTAAACTGCATATATAATTTAAGAAAATGTTTGTCTCTTTAGATTATGAGGGTATTTGAAGTCAGTTGTAATAAATGGAAAATTGCAGACAGTTAAGTTTTTTTAACGTTAAACCGCAGAAAAGTTTAGTATTGAAATCCAGAATGACGCTAATATGAAATTTTCAAACTGTGTATTGGAATTTTTTTAGAGGGGAAGAAGGGGGTGGGGGAATTTAGGGCCTTTTAACTTGTGACGGGAGTATTGTATTTCGATAATTTTTACATACGCGTAATTTTCCTGTTATTTTTTTATGTACATGCTTCACATCCAACTTTAAGATATTAAAATAAAATTTATCTGTATGCGTCAACCCAGGATACACCAGTTTACATATGAAATAAGAATATAAATATTGAAGTTTATATTGCCGTAATATGTTAAGAAATACTTTACAGAAAATTAAATTCAAATTTTGGCAGGCTACATTATCTTTTTGTGAAACATAAAAAAAAAAAAAAAAAAAAAAAAAAAGGAAATCATTACTACTTGCATAACTATGGAAACCGTATTGAAATGTAAATAAAGAATAGATTGAAAACAAAAACAACATTTAAATCAGAGCGTTATTATTATTATTATTTTTTTTTTTTTTTTTTTTTTTTGTAGGGAAATTCTGAGCTCTATGATTATGAATAGAAATTTTTTTGAAGTTTATTGGCCAAATAGAATCAGTAATTTGTGCTACATTTACCACTACTAATTTAACTGCTTATAGTAGTAATGGAATATTAAAATTATAAGAAGAATCAACTCGAAAGCAGAATAGCAGAATTCCACTCCGAAATCAAAGCTCAAAGCACACTCCAAAACAACAATCATTTCAATACATTGCCACAAACGCGAAAAGAAACGAAACATCCTCCGAACGTGGTTTCCTCATCAAAAGGAATTATAAACACACCGAGAAAGCAAAGAAAAGCCCGAATGCTCCAAATATCTTAAATAATAATTCCCTAGAACAATTTAGTTGGGGCGGCATTCCTTTTCGAAAAGTTGCCGTCACCGCGCCAACTTTGAAGTCGAGTTGAGCTGTCCCCCTCCTTCTCGGCTGGGAAAAATCATTCCCGGAGCAGATGCCAGTGGAAGCTTTTGCGCAATAATGAAAACGTCAGTCAAAGGAACCCGCTCCCGGAATTCAATTACCCGGCATTGAAATTAGTGCTCGCATTTATTAATTAGTTACAGCCTTAAGTCAGAATATTAGTTCCATTAATTTCTCGAAAGTTCGTTCCCTCTTCAGATGGGGAAGTTTCCTTGAGGCTTCAGAGATACTGAGTGTACAGAAAAGCTTTAGAACTGTTGAATCGGGTAAAAACGCCAACTCGAGGTGATTTGGTCGGAGTGTCGTGTTCTCTGTCAATGTAAACGTAAAGTTGGTAAGAAACAATAGTGGGATATACCCGTGTTTCGCTACTAAATTGCAACATGCTTGGCTTGAAAGTTAATGCTCTTTAGAACTGTTGAATCGGGTAAAAACGCCAACTCGATCTGATTTGGTCGGAGTGTCGTGTTCTCTGTCAATGTAAACGTAAAGTTGGTAAGAAACAATAGTGGGATATACCCGCGTTTCGCTACTAAATTGCAACATGCTTGGCTTGATAGTTAATGCTCTTTAGAACTGTTGAATCGGGTAAAAACGCCAACTCGAGGTGATTTGGTCGGAGTGTCGTGTTCTCTGTCAATGTAAACGTAAAGTTGGTAAGAAACAATAGTGGGATATACCCGCGTTTCGCTACTAAATTGCAACATGCTTGGCTTGATAGTTAATGCTCTTTAGAACTGTTGAATCGGGTAAAAACGCCAACTCGAGGTGATTTGGTCGGAGTGTCGTGTTCTCTGTCAATGAAACGTAAAGTTGGTAAGAAACAATAGTGGGATATACCCGCGTTTCGCTACTAAATTGCAAAATGCTTGGCTTGATAGTTAATGCTCTTTAGAACTGTTGAATCGGGTAAAAACGCCAACTCGAGGTGATTTGGTCGGAGTGTCGTGTTCTCTGTCAATGTAAACGTAAAGTTGGTAAGAAACAATAGTGGGATATACCTGCGTTTCGCTACTAAATTGCAACATGCTTGGCTTGATAGTTAATGCTCTTTAGAACTGTTGAATCGGGTAAAAACGCCAACTCGAGGTGATTTGGTCGGAGTGTCGTGTTCTCTGTCAATGTAAACGTAAAGTTGGTAAGAAACAATAGTGGGATATACCTGCGTTTCGCTACTAAATTGCAACATGCTTGGCTTGATAGTTAATGCTCTTTAGAACTGTTGAATCGGGTAAAAACGCCAACTTGAGGTGATTTGGTCGGAGTGTCGTGTTCTCTGTCAATGTAAACGTAAAGTTGGTAAGAAACAATAGTGGGATATACCTGCGTTTCGCTACTAAATTGCAACATGCTTGGCTTGATAGTTAATGCTCTTTAGAACTGTTGAATCGGGTAAAAACGCCAACTTGAGGTGATTTGGTCGGAGTGTCGTGTTCTCTGTCAATGTAAACGTAAAGTTGGTAAGAAACAATAGTGGGATATACCTGCGTTTCGCTACTAAATTGCAACATGCTTGGCTTGATAGTTAATGCTCTTTAGAACTGTTGAATCGGGTAAAAACGCCAACTTGAGGTGATTTGGTCGGAGTGTCGTGTTCTCTGTCAATGTAAACGTAAAGTTGGTAAGAAACAATAGTGGGATATACCTGCGTTTCGCTACTAAATTGCAACATGCTTGGCTTGATAGTTAATGCTCTTTAGAACTGTTGAATCGGGTAAAAACGCCAACTTGAGGTGATTTGGTCGGAGTGTCGTGTTCTCTGTCAATGTAAACGTAAAGTTGGTAAGAAACAATAGTGGGATATACCCGCGTTTCGCTACTAAATTGAAACATGCTTGGCTTGAGAGTTAATCCTCTTATTATATACTAGTAGACTGAGAGGAGACTGCAGTTTTTGGACCCCATCGAACATCATTCCGAATTTTGTATAGAAATTGGAGAAAAGTGAGTAGATTACGAATCCACTGGTCTGGAATGGCAAAAACGGCCGAAATTGGCCAAATATCGACTTTTAATAATTTGAACTAAATCCAATTGCCAAATGCGCCATAACTTGCCATATAATGAGATTTTTTTTTTTATTTGGTAACACATTTGGTTTAATTAATAAGGTTGCAGACGATTCGGATGTGTGGCTATGGCTTACTTGCATCTTTCACAAATGAGCCAAATTGGCAATAAACATTACGTCACGGATGACGTAACTGATGTCGCCAATTTGGCTTACTTTTAAAAGATACAAGTTTTCCGAGCCAGAGATCAGAAATCGCTTGCACTTTTTATCATTGTAAATCAAAATGCAGTGGGTTGCCAGACGAGAAAGTTTGTTCTTTTTTTGGCAAGTTATGACATATTTGGCATTGGATTTTAGTTCAACTCCTACCAAATCTATTTTTGATAAGTTTCGGCCATTTTTGCCACTAGAGACTAGTGGATTCGTAATCTACTCACTTTTCTCCAATTTCTATAAAAAAATTCAGAATGATGTTCAATGGGGTCCAAAAATTGCAGTCGCCTCTCGAACTATAGTTGAATACCCTTGCTTCATTACGAAATTTTACCATGCTCAATATTTTAGCTAGCTGTGAGGCCCTGCGTTGCGGAAATCCGTCCCTGGTGTAGAGGTCCCAATTTTTGGCGCTTCGCTCGCAGGAAGGTTCATCGCAACGCAAAATCGAGCTCGCTTCGATCGATGAAAAGTTCATTGACACATAAGCATAGGCTTACTTTACATACCTATATATACATACTTTTGTTAAAAATTTCAGAGGCTGTATCTCTATTTGAAGTCACTTTGTAAAACCAAAATTATTTAAAAAAGAACTTATTAAAATTTTAACATTCTGTTTGCCATGGGAAAAATTAGAAGGCTTGGGAAAAATGTTTCTTGCCAATTTGGCTCATTTGTGAAAGATGCAAGTAAGCCGCAGCCACACAGTGGAATCGTCTGCAACCTTCTTAATTGAAAATCAAAGAGTGAGGATTACCAAATGAAAAAAAAAAATTGCTCATTATTTGGCAAGTTATGGTGCATTTGGCAATTGGATTTAGTTCAACTTATTAAAAGTCGATTTTTTACCAGTTTCGGCCATTTTTGCCACGGCAGACCAGTGGATTCGTAATCTACTCACTTTTCTCCAATTTGTATATAATATATAGACATTAAATGAACATGATTTATGTCATTTCAATAAGCGATCACTTTCGTATCTACTCACCAAATATCAAAATGGTTATAGAAAGTAGTTTCTAAACGTACTAGGCTAGATAATTGTAACATAGCGAGTATAGGGAATGATATTCTTACTAGGACTTCCTCTTAAGATAAGTTATTTTTAAAGTTAATCTCTATATATATAAGGCAAAGCCCTCACTCACTCACTAATTCTCGCACTTCCCACATAGCCACAACTCTGAAAATCGGCACAAATATCAACAATGGTAAACATAGAAAAAGTAAACTATTCCGATCTTGATTAACCCACTTTAAGGGGTCGAAAAGGGGTTAAACGTTCCAAACGTGGGACATTCGAATACCCTACTTCCCATTTGGTCATAACTCTAAAAATTGGTACAAATATTTACAATAGTAAACATAGAAAAAGTAAGCTATTCCGATCTTGATTAACCCACTTTAAGGGGTCGAAAAGGGGTTAAACGTTCCAAACGTGGGACATTCGAATACCCTACTTCCCATTTGGTCATAACTCTAAAAATTGGTACAAATATTTACAATAGTAAACATAGAAAAAGTAAGCTATTCCGATCTTGATTAACCCACTTTAAGGGGTCGAAAAGGGGTTAAACGTTCCAAACGTGGGACATTCGAATACCCTACTTCCCATTTGGTCATAACTCTAAAAATTGGTACAAATATTTACATTAGTAAACATAGAAAAAGTAAGCTATTCCGATCTCGATTAACACACTTTAAGGGGTCGAAAAGGGGTTAAACGTTCCAAACGTGGGACATTCGAATACCCTACTTCCCATTTGGTCATAACTCTAAAAATTGGTACAAATATTTACAATAGTAAACATAGAAAAAGTAAGCTATTCCGATCTTGATTAACCCATTTTAAGGGGTCGAAAAGGGGTTAAACGTTCCAAACTTGGGACATTCGAATACCCTACTTCCCATTTGGTCATAACTCTAAAAATTGGTACAAATATTTACAATAGTAAACATAGAAAAAGTAAACTATTCCGATCTTGATTAACCCACTTTAAGGGGTCGAAAAGGGGTTAAACGTTCCAAACGTGGGACATTCGAATACCCTACTTCCCATTTGGTCATAACTCTAAAAATTGGTACAAATATTTACAATAGTAAACATAGAAAAAGTAAGCTACTCCGATCTTGATTAACCCACTTTAAGGGGTCGAAAAGGGGTTAAACGTTCCAAACGTGGGACATTCGAATACCCTACTTCCCATTTGGTCATAACTCTAAAAATTGGTACAAATATTTACAATAGTAAACATAAAAAAAGTAAACTATTCCGATCTTGATTAACCCACTTTAAGGGGTCGAAAAGGGGTTAAACGTTCCAAACGTGGGACATTCGTATACCCTACTTCCCATTTGGTCATAACTCTAAAAATTGGTACAAATATTTACAATAGTAAACATAGAAAAAGTAAGCTATTCCGATCTTGATTAACCCACTTTAAGGGGTCGAAAAGGGGTTAAACGTTCCAAACGTGGGACATTCGTATACCCTACTTCCCATTTGGTCATAACTCTAAAAATTGGTACAAATATTTACAATAGTAAACATAGAAAAAGTAAACTATTCCGATCTTGATTAACCCACTTTAAGGGGTCGAAAAGGGGTTAAACGTTCCAAACGTGGGACATTCGTATACCCTACTTCCCATTTGGTCATAACTCTAAAAATTGGTACAAATATTTACAATAGTAAACATAGAAAAAGTAAGCTATTCCGATCTTGATTAACCCACTTTAAGGGGTCGAAAAGGGGTTAAACGTTCCAAACGTGGGACATTCGTATACCCTACTTCCCATTTGGTCATAACTCTAAAAATTGGTACAAATATTTACAATAGTAAACATAGAAAAAGTAAACTATTCCGATCTTGATTAACCCACTTTAAGGGGTCGAAAAGGGGTTAAACGTTCCAAACGTGGGACATTCGTATACCCTACTTCCCATTTGGTCATAACTCTAAAAATTGGTACAAATATTTACAATAGTAAACATAGAAAAAGTAAGCTATTCCGATCTTGATTAACCCACTTTAAGGGGTCGAAAAGGGGTTAAACGTTCCAAACGTGGGACATTCGTATACCCTACTTCCCATTTGGTCATAACTCTAAAAATTGGTACAAATATTTACAATAGTAAACATAGAAAAAGTAAACTATTCCGATCTTGATTAACCCACTTTAAGGGGTCGAAAAGGGGTTAAACGTTCCAAACGTGGGACATTCGAATACCCTACTTCCCATTTGGTCATAACTCTAAAAATTGGTACAAATATTTACAATAGTAAACATAGAAAAAGTAAGCTATTCCGATCTCGATTAACCAATTTTATGGGGTTGAAACGGGGTTAAATGTTCCAAACGAGGGATATCTGAATGTTCCTCTTCCAAAGTAGTCATATTTCTGATATTTGGTGCAAATGTTAAAAAAATAAGTCATTCCAATATCGATTAACGAATTTTTAAGGGATTAAAGTCGACGCAACATTGAAACTATACGAGGATTAACTTAATGTCTCAATTCCAATACAGCTACTACTTTGAAATTTAGAACCAAGAGCAACAACACCAATAAACTATTCCAATTTACTATTCACAATTATAAATTTCGTTTAAAATGTCAACAAAGGAAAGTTCCTATTTTGATAAATCAATTTGTCGGGATCGAAATGGGAGCAAATGTCTGAAGTGTAGAATACATGAATGTCTTTTAATTGCTAAAATGCTAATGGTACAATTTTGTCGCGCAGCACTGGTATTCAGCTAGTGTTCTTATAAAATGGTCCACCGGGGGATTCACTGATTTTAAAATTAAATAACTCAACGACAACAAAGATTGATAAAAGAATGAAACAAAACGTATTGTTATTTTGAAAGATTGGAGAAATCTGAAACAGAAGTTTCGAAATTAATTACAAATATTGCCAACAGATGGCGCTGTAGTCGAAAATTCCAGAAATATGTTATAAATGTTGTCCTCTGCAACCAATCACGCCAATTTCCCTTCACGTTTAAAAAGTGGAACTGTTCGATGACTGGTTGCTATGAGCTTCAAAGCGCTCTTTGTTCATAAGAACTACAGAGTACAGCGCCACCTGTAGGTAACATTTGTAACTAGTTTTGAAAATTTAGTAGCTTCAAAGTAATTATCCTTTTGATTTCGTTATTTTATCGATTTTTTTTTTTTTTTAGTTATTTAATTTTAAAATCCGGGAGTCCTTAGCTGGACACTAGAGGTCGGAAATATAGATCAAATTAAATATCGATACTATATCGTTCCATAGAAAAAAATATCGATAAAGTATCGATATATCGATACATGATTTTTTTTAAAATTTGATTTTCAATTTTGCCAGAAGCGAAGTTTTTAGGAGTAAATTTCTACTTTTCATGAATTTATGCCGAAATTATTTTAATAAATAAATTATAATTTTTTTTTTGTAAATAAATTATATTATGAATCAGAATAAATAAAATACATTTTGATGTCAATGCATTCATTCACATTTATTTATAAAGAAGAAATTTTGAAAAGTAGTTTACCGCATATTTTGCTGATAGAGATGTTTTGAATATTTAAAATTAGATGCAATTTCCAGACACACTTTTGCAACTGAAACAGCGCTATGTTAATGACTACTAATAAATGATCTTATTTTTCCATTACATTATGTTTTTTTTTTTTGGTTAGGGTGTCATTTTAACTGTCTCTCAGCCAAGTCCAAACTTTAGTTTTGAAGATTTGAAAAGGGAATAAATAAAATCGAAAAAACACATGAAACTACAAAATGATCGTCAAAAAACTAAAAATGTTTGAAAATATCGATATATCGGTGACTCGTATCGATATTTTTAGTATCGATATATAAAAAATATCTATAAAAATATCGTCGTATCGATATATCGCCGACCTATACTGGACACCCTGTACTTTAAATTAAACTAATATACATTAAAATACTCGAACTTCTTAAGGGGACTGTTAAGGCAGAAATTTCAAAATTTTCTATTTTTATATTTTAGTGAAAATATATAGCCTGCAATTCTAGCTTTCAGTACATACCTTACTTTTGCTGATCCGAGAAGAATTAAGAATATTATTTGAGTTTTTGTAAGCGCGCATATCAGAAATCGTATGTATTTCAATTTCTTAAATTGCATTTTTCTCTTCATGTGTATTTTCTCTTCATGGTATTCGATTTGTTCCTTGCGATTCGAAAGTTGATGTATTTTTTTAAAATTTGAAGATATTGTTTACTACACTATTTTGAACACAATTGTGCATGGATTTTGGAATCTGGTATTTTTTTTTATTGTTTTACAGCAACTTTCGTAATGCTTCTATTTCAAAAGTTTAAATTTTTTTTTGCCGTAGTACCAAAGTTTTACTTTTATATAATTAACCAATGAGTCAAATTCAAAATCCATGCACAATTATGTCAATATATATGCAATTAGCTTGTACAAAAAAATTGAGACAGATTGCAAAAAATTTGAATCGCAAGGAGCGTTTTTAAAATTACGGAAAAAACGCTAAATTTTTCAATAAAAATTTAATTTCTTGAAAAAAAATCAATATGAATTTTTGAAATTTTAGGTTGTGTTTTATCTAATTGCTATTGAACTGCACAAAAAATTTCATGAATTTTAGACAAAAATTGAAGAATTTTTATTTTTGACTTAACAGTCCCCTTAATAAAGACTATGGGAATGACTGGTAGGTTTTCCACAATTATTTTTCTGTTTTTCGTGCAGGTGAACGTAAAAAAAAAAAAATACGTCACGCACAGAGAGGATAGGGGGAGGGGTGGCCCAACTTGATGCACCGGGACATGGTGGGAAAGAAAACAATTTCACTTTTGCAGAGAAAACATGTTTTCTTTTTTTGTAAAGTTAATTTTTTTTTTTGTTAAATTAATTTTTTTTGTAAAGTTAATTTTTTTTTTTATTAAATTAATTTTTTTTGTAAAGTTAATTTTTTTTTGTTAAATTTTTTTTTTTTGTAAAGTTAATTTTTTTTTGTTAATTTTTTTTTTTTTGTAAAGTTAATTTTTTTTTTGTTAAATTAATTTTTTTTTGTAAAGTTAATTTTTTTTTTTTTAAGTTCAAATAAACTATACTTACAGACCACCCCAAGCAAATATATCATTTTGCCGAAGACGTTAAGAAATCACGCAAGCATCAATAAAAGATAAAAACAAATATTTTTGGTAATAATGAAAATGTTCACACACACAAAAAAAAAACGTTCAACTTTTACTGCACAGCCGATTCATGACACTGTCGTTTAAAATATCCAAGTAAAACACTTATAGAGTTTCTCGGAAAGAATCTGTAATTTGTTTGCAACTAGGACTTTCTAATTTCGCATAAGTCGCGTAATTAACCCAGTTAAGAAACTTATCCCGACGAGTAAGCAAGACAAACCAATCATTTCGTCTCCAAAAACATCATTAAATTTCGCTGCGGACTCCAACCTCATTAGGGAAAAGCATTACAGATTTAATTCAAGTGTAACTTCTTCATTTAGCAGTTGCAGACACAAAATAGCGAACGAAGTCTATGGGCACGCTGTTCCAACAGTACAATTAATTTTAATAACATAACCCATTAAAAAGTTTTTAATATCTTATATGCATTGCCAATTTTTATATTCATTAACTTCTTCTTCTTATCAAGGACTATGGGGACTAAGGCACCTCTGCTTAAGCATTTTGTACCAACCCCATATCCCGTACAGATCGGTAGTGGGCAGTACTGCACAGGATGTAAACGCACACTCGCAAGAGGGAGTGCACAGGTCTATCTATAGCCGCCGAAGAGTTCATTTCTACCTCTTTCGGTAGCTATCCGGTAGATGGCAGCACTACCGACCGTATGTGGAACTTCTTAATTTAGAGGCAATACCAAGCAGAAGATTCCACCAGAAGACTTGGCTTTTCCACCCCCAGAGGTATTGATTTGTATGGGAACTTGGAGGACTTTACGAAAATGACTGATTTAACGTGCTCCAGTCACCATTAGCGAACACGGCGGTCTTTAGTCGGTCCCAGGCCCGAACTCGCAACCTCAGGGCTCGCAACCTTCTAGTTGCGAGAACGATACTCTCCCGACTGGGCTACGTGGCCCTTCATTAACTTAGAGCCGTTTCTGTTGTCAGCGTGTGCCTGGTGGTGGCATCTAATTTTAAATATTAAAAACATTTCTAATAGCAAAATATATACAGTAGAGTCTCGATTAACCGACCTAATTCGGACCAAAGGTAGGTCGGTTAAGCGATAATTCCGGATAAAAGAGAGTTGTAAAAAACAATAAAAAGTAAATGATTTTCCTTTATTGAATACAGGACTTTTAATGTTTTTTTATGACATAATTGTTGGAAATGAGTTTTTGTTGCAATAATCTTGATAATCTTTGTTTCGCTGCTCTATCCCGGAGTCTTTTTGAAGTCAATAGTTCAGTTTGATCTGCATCCGAAGGTTGCTCTAACCATGTCAGTTCTTTAGAAAAACAGTCAAAAGCCTCACCATTACTTATGTATTTTAGAGCAAGGTAAAAGATTACGGTTTAAAAAGGAACAAATGATTTATTACTCATTTGGGAGATTTTTGATGTCGACTAAATGATTGCCGGTTAACAGAGAGTTCCGGATAAAGGAGGGACGGTTAATCGAGGTTCTACTGTATGCAGTAAACTATTTTTCAAAATTTATTAATTAAAAATTAGTATGAACTTATGCACTCACATCCAAATATCTTTTATTTACTCCGATTTAATTTTTTTTAATTATTTATTTATTAATTAAAAAAATTGGCAATAGGAAAGTTTCTTCAATGAGCGAATAAATGTTTTTCAGTGCAATGGACAGTTCCATAGGATTATTTTTTTATTCAATTCTAAATGTTTTGAAAAGACCATAAACAGAAAAAATTCTGCTCAATGCGCTTTTTCTTTTTCTTTTCTTTTTTTAATTTGTAATCAAAGTTTCCCTGTAACACGTTGACGAGAAAACGATTCATTCGGCTCGAATTGAAAGTGACGTCAGGGCTTCCTAAACATCTTGGCATGAAATGAGGCAGCGGAAACCAGTTTTGCAAGTTTTTCCCAAATCGTGCCAACCTGTACGTGATATCGCAATGGTCCACCAGCGCCAACTATTTCAACGCCAACTATTTCAATGCCAACTCTTTGGCAGAAACCTCACGATAACCATAGAAACAGTAGGTTCCATTGACGTCACGGATTTTGTTGTGTGTTTTGGTCGGAATGGTTAGGTTTTGAGGAGTTTTCTTTTCTTAATATTTAAATAACCATTTTTTTTAAAAGAACTTTTGTTTAAATAATTGGAATCAGAAATAAATTCTTCATATATATAAACTAATTTCACTCGTTTTTAAAAACTGCGGGAACTGTCCATTGGATGGCAACAAGTTGGTTTATCAGTATTCGGTAAAAGAGACATTTTAGTGACAGTGGCAGTCCCTAAAATTTGGTAGAATGCATTGTAATCGACATCGAATCCATCCGCCAAGTTTCAGCCCGATTGGATGACCTCAAAGGGGTTAATTATGCCTCCCAAAATTCATCGACGTACCCAGCCAACCAACACACAAAATCGAAGTTAATATAAATTATTTAAAAATATAGATCTTTTTTAACAGTTGGAATATAGAATTTTTACAGAAATGTACAATGAGTTATGTTTTTTTCCTATAAATAAAAAAAGTTGGAATTAATTCTAAATATCATCATTTCATTTGACACATCGTAAAATCGTGTGCCATTTTTAGTTTTGTCTGGGTTGGTTGGTTGTTTTCAGATTTTCTGGTGCCGTCACCAACACGAGGACTATAATGAGCCTAAACATTTGTCATTTGACAAGCCAACATGCATTTAAAAACACCCATGCCTAACACGGGACACGAACCCGCAACCTCGCTGTCTAGAGGCTAGCACGCTAACCACTATACCGTTTGGTCGGCAGTTTTGTATGGTATTGGTTTCGTTAAACTGTTGTAAGTATGGGTATTGCATTGGTATGAATTTCTCATTACATTAGTAGAACTTATTACTAACATTGCTTTTTAAAACCTAATATTAACTTTTTTTTGTATAAAATTGTACATGTATTTTGTGTGTACGATTTCGTGCTGGATACTTGGTATGACAACCAACAAAATTTCAGTGTAAATCACCCGGTAGCAGAGCAGTATTGGATAATGTTGAAAACGGAGGTTTCGGAAGATAGGCCAATTCTGGCCCAAACTCGAGCATCGTTCCGAAGTACAATTTTTTCTTCTTCAAATAAACATGTCAACAACATCACAAAACATATTTTTTTTAGTTCTCCTTTCGTTCTTATAAAAATATATTTCAATTTTAAAACTTTCGAAACTTTCAGTATATTTTATACAACATTGGGCAAGATTGGTCAATAACCGTAACAACGGCCAGTCTACACCGCTCCACATCGAGATTAAGCAATGTCGAGCGATGCTAGAAGCAAATTTATTTGTTTTGTTTGTTTGTAGGCTCAACGACCTATTTTTGTGCACAATAACGGCTAATCAGGCCGGGACCTGCACCTTAACGTGGATTCCGAACTACAAAGAACATCCATGACTAAACCAGGATTCGGACCCGGAACCTTTGGCATGCGAGGCCAGAGTGCTAACCCCACAGCCATCAGGTTGGCGCAGCTAATTTTTGATACTGTGATCACTTAATAATTTTCCTATAAACGATTATCATTTTTTTTATTTTTTTTGCTTTACTTAACGGGTAGAGAATGAAAGTGTTTCTTCTTTTAAAAAAGTTATACTAATTAATTTTGGTTGGTTGGTTAGTTGGTTGGTTGTTTTCAGATTATCTGGCGCCGTCAGCAACACGAGGGCTATAATGCGCCGAAACATTCGTCATTTGACAAGCCAACATACATTTACAAACACCCATGCCTAACACGGGACTCGAACCCGCAACCTCGCGGTCTAGAAGCTAGCACGCTAACCACTATACCGTTTGTTCGGCCTAATTAATTTCGGAAACTGATAGAAGCTTATACTACGACTGTACACAGAAATATACAGGTTTTTACAACCGTAAACATGACCAATAAATCATCTGCGGCCGGAAATAAATTGTATATTTCCCTCAAACCTCCATCAACGATAACCTTTTCCGAAAATCCATGGCCGACTCAATATCCAGCACACTTATAACACCGAACATTTATCAGGAAACCGATCTCACTAAACTCCCTTGGGTCTAACTAAACATTCCGCATCCATAATCCAACCAATCTTTTTTTTCCGATGGGAAAGTCAACTTCACTTCTCCTCTTGCAAATTTCCAAAAGTCGTCTGGCCAATAAAAGTTCGAAAATTCCAACCCGACTTCTGTTCGGGAAAATCCCACGTATTGAATGGAACAAGCCACTAGAACTCCTGAGTAACTCGGTGGTAATTTATGGCGGGGTGGACTTGATGGATTGTCGTCTGCCTACCCTCTCCCTCCCCCCCCCCCTTCCCCTTTTCCGGTTGCACCTTGGGTTTCCTCATATGGGGCTGTAGGAATTCGATCAGGTGGTTAATCCGTAGTGACAGGGTGTTGTTATACTAAAGAGCTTAAAATAATTGAAAATGTCTGCCCCCGATCTAGCAGAAGAAAAATGGAACGCATTCTTGGAAGTTCTTGTTATTTAACCCTGCCTTTGGTAAGGTCCGATGATCTTCTTTAACTTTTTTTTTTTTTTTTTTGCTTGGCGTGGACATATTTTCTTCATCGTCACTTATAATTTGAAGGAAATTTTACTTGACATTACTTTGGGAACTTTTCCACCGTGATATCTTTTTTTTTTTCTTAACTCCAATTTAAAACTTTAATTATTTTTTTTTTTTTTTTTTTTTTTTTTTTTTTTAAAGTAACTTTTTTTTTGCTTTTCTTACTTTTAAGAATTTTATTTTGAAAAACTATTTTGAAAAACTATTTCGAAAAACAATTTTTTATAACAATAAAAGTTAATTGTGCATAATGCATGTTATTAATTGCCAGTGACCAAAACAAAATTAAAGTTGTCTCACACAAATCGAATGAAATTAAAATCAGCATAATTTAAAACCTAATTGGCCGACCAAACGGTATAGTGGTTAGCATGCTAGCTTCTAGACCGAGAGGTTGCGGGATCCGAGTCCCGTGTTAGGCATGGGTGTTTGTAAATGTATGTTGGCTTGTCTAATGACGAATGTTTCAGCGCATTATAGCCCTCGTGTTGCTGACGGCACCAGATAATCTGAAAACAACCAGCCAACTAAAACCTATTTGTGCGTCCATTCTTGTTGATAAGTTGTAGTTCATCAATACGAGTTTTCATCGAGGAAACTAAATCTTGCATGGTTTGTGGCATGATTTCGTACCATACATCTTAAATAGATATCTTGAGTTCTTTGTAGAGGAGTATTGTGTAAGGGGCTTATTATACAAAGCCACTCGAAGCGAAACTTGCAATCCTATGGAACTTATTATACTGAGCTACTGCTGTGGCTAGAGTTTGAGTCTATCGCTTGTGGAGCTCAGACTCTAGGCCAGCGTTCGCCACTAACTTTTAGAGACGGGCCGCATGACTTATGTTGAAACTTTCCGAGGGCCGCAGATTTATACCGAATACGTCAATAAATATATTGCTTTTTTAGATATGTAAGAAATGTGATAATTACTAACGAATCAACAATATAAAACAATTTTGAAAACTGAAACAATAATTTAACTTTTTTATATTAATAAAATAACAATTGATATTTAAGTCTTGTTTCAAATAATGAAAAAATTAACTTTCTTTACATCGTAAATCAAAGTCATAAAAGAAGTTTATTTTTTGTGACAATATTACAGTGTGACTTGACATAAACTCATAATCAATGAAGATATTTAAACCATACCTCCTAAATCTTCCATTTTAGTCGATGTTAATTGCGAGACGATAACGGCCGGTCCGCTTTTCACTATCTACTTAGCTTTTATAACTAGTCTTCGACGCCATTGTTGCACTGGAGTCATAGAGATCGCGATACTTCTTTTCACGTCAAAACAATAGGGGCTAGGATGCATTAAAACACCCGACTCCTACCCATCACATTCAGAAAAGCAGAAATCGAATTGTGCATTCACGAATCGAGGGGGTAGGATATCATAAGTACAAAACTAAGCAATGCGTCGTTGGTTCAAACTATTGCTTTTTTTTTCCCTCGTTGGCAGTCCCAGAAAAAAAAGAAAAGATTTTTCATACTTATTGACCCGGGCCACTTAATGGAAAACGTTGTTTTTGTAGTAAACACATACTATTGTAGACAAATTAAAATTATTTCTGTAAAATTTGTTTTTTGCTCTTTTGTATTGCCGGTGAGCCTGAGAAAAAGTTGTCGCGGGCCGGAACCGGCCCGCGAACCGCCTAGTGGCTGAAGCTGCTCTAGGCAAAACATACAATCCTAAGGAGCTCAGTATACTGAGTCACAGCAGTGGCCCGCATTCGCCACTCCGAGTGGCTCTATTTAATAAAGCCATAACATATTACTGTAAACTTTGAAACAAATGATGTCGAGATTCTCCATTGGGTTCAGATCTGGGCTACAAGCTGATCTATCGATGATTTTTATATTCTGAGAATTTAACTAGACTTTAATATTTTTTTCAGTGTGAATCGAGGCATTTTCTTGCTGAAATTCCCAAACAAGGACCCTCAAGAAATTCAACAAATGTCAGCAGGTTATCCTAAAATGTCTAAGTGTAATGATATGACCACTGGTAAAGTGAAGAGACATTTTACCATTGTGGATACATACTTCCTGAACCATCAACGAGTTACAACCTTGTCTGCAGGTTCTGACCATGACAAGTTGGGGCCCCTAAGGCCGGGACACTTTCGCGGGCCCCTTTGTCAAATGCAAGATTTATTGGAAATGGTCTTGACACATAGTGAAATGAATTAACATTAAATATGGGAATTTTTTTATAAATTAACGTTAATCTTTTGTTTTCTAAAAATTATTTTTTTTATCATAAATAAGAAACAAATTTTGAAACAATCAAACTTATAAATCAAAACAGGAACAGCTTCGTAACGTAGCATTGCATTTCACGATCAAAATGTGTAGTAAAATTCGTGACAATAATATCAACAACATTATTTACAACTTCAGAGTCAACATTTGCTGATCTTAGAATTTCGTAAAGAATTCTTTTCAATATTTTTCTCTATCTTTCAGGAAACCCTGTTTCTTACGCTTTTAAGGCCGACCAAACGGTATAGTGGTTAGCGTGCTAGCTTCCAGACCACGAGGTTGCGGGTTCCGAGTCCCGTGTTGGCATGGGTGTTTGTAAATGTATGTTGGCTTGTCTAATGACGAATGTTTCGGCGCATTATAGCCCTCGTGTTGCTGACGGCGCCAGATAATCTGAAAACAACCAACCAACTTACGCTTTTAAGTCATGGTATGGTTTATTTCAATAAATACATTGTGAGATGCCAAAGAGGGTTCAAGATAAATGCGAAATGATTTTTATGTAAAAATTGTTTTATACTGATTCTAAAAGATATTCACATAGCTTTTGTGAAAGAAAAGTTATAGGTTTACAGCCAATAATCGGGGCCTTCTAAAAACATGGGCCCAAGGCATGAGCTTTGTGGGCCTAGGTGATGATCAGGGCCTGCTTGTCTGCGACTAAAAAACTACCGAGGTTCCATTTACAAGTCATGCTCAGTCATCTGGGCCAACCAGATTCCACTTTTTTCTATGGCTAATTATCACTGATTGTCATTTCGGTTTTTATGGCATATTATTTTGAGCCCACAACATTGTTAGTGATTTTTATGATGTGGCTTCAAAGGCAATATCTTTCTACTTTCATTTACCCATAAGTTTACATAGGGTAACGAAAGTATAGCATTTAGTCAATAAAAAAAAAAAAAATAAAAAAAAAATCTCCAGATTTCATAAAAATTGTCTCGAAAAAATATCTCTCAGTGTGTTTGTAGTCAGCATAACTCCCGAACCAATTGAGTCCTTCGATGGACAGATGGCCAACCTGTATGTATTTAGTGTATTATGATGGAAAATCCTTCGGGAGAAGAGGTGTGTTTGGGGGGGGGGGGGATTGTGATACATTCAATGTTGTTTATGTACATTTCGCATAAAGCAGTGCAAGATTTCGTTTGTCTTCGCTTTCCTGCAATGTGTCTCTTAATGCTTGAAAACGAGTTTTACAGAGATAATGCTGGGAAGCGAGTTTTACAAAGAGAAGGCCATTTAACATTATGGGGCAATCTCGCCAAATTGGCGAGATAGAGCCAAGTTGGCGACAGTTTTGGCGACTAATTTTGGTCGCCAAACTTGGGGACATTTTTGGTCCCCATGTACCTGTATAGGACTTTTCGACTACGATCAGGAAAATCCTCCAAATTTCTATCTCTAGAAGATTCATGAAGAATTGACTTTCCTATATAAAGCCGGCCGAGAGTTAGTTGAGTTATGAAATACTTTTCGTTGTGTTTTTTAACCCCCTATAGAACCATCTCTTTTTGGATACGGCCTTGACATGTATGGATTAGAAAACTGAAAACAAATGCTTAGTTCTTATACAGCAATTTACTATCGAATATGTATATAATATTAAAAAAAAAAAAAATGATATTTCTTTTAGCGCTTTTGCGAGTTCAGTTGCCGGAACAATATTCGAATGCTGGATATACGTTTTGTTCAAATTATAAATGGAAAAATAGAAAGTTGGTTGGTTGGTTGTATTCAGATTATCTGGCGCCGTCAGCAACACGAGGGCTATAATGCGCCGAAACATTTTGGAAAAATAGAAAGATCCGTTGAATTTATAATTTTTTTTTTTTTTTTTTTTTTTTTTTTTTTTTAAACTATGTACAAAATTTTGTGTCAAAAAGCACTACATAAATAACAAAATAGAAGCCAACTTCCAAAAGTTAAAGGTAACCCCATATTTTTGAACAATTTATATTTACTTCAATTTTGTGTGTTTGTGTGCGTTTATGTATGTCGATAGCGGGCAAATCTGCTGAGACCTAATTAATCTCCTTGCCCTCATCCAATCGGGCTGAAACTTGGCAAATATATTAGATGTCGATGATAATGCATTCGATAAAATTTTGGGAGCTGTCGTTATCACTAAAAGGTTTCTGTTACGGAATACTAATCAACCAACTTGCCGTCATTCTATCGCGCTGAAATAGCATTTAACCGATCGTTAAAGAAACTCTTTCCTGTTGCCAAAACTGTTTTAATAAATAAATAATAAAATTGCTTTAATCAAAATAAATAAAAGGTATTTGGATGTGAGTGCATAAATTCACATTCATTTTTAATGAATAAATTTTAAAAAGTATATTTTTTGATCGATGTGTTTAAAATAAGATGTAATTATCAAACACATGCTGACAACAGAAACGGCGCTATGTTAATGAATATAAAAATTGGCAATGCATATAAAGAATTTATAATAAAAACTTTGTTTTTATTGGTTATTTTATTCTATATTGGAATATAGTTGTAAAATATATGTCGAAATACTAAGTTTTTGAAGGATGATAAGATAAGGACGGATTATTTAATGATGAAACGAAACCAAATTATTTAAAATCATAAATGATAAATTATTTATAGTTTTATTAACTTCTGTTTCAAACTAAAAATTGTTAAATGTAAAATATACATGATATGCAAATTTTGTTTTAAACAGCTATTTAATTATTAGTAATTAATTTATAAAACAGTTTGATCACATTGACTGCCGCAATATATAAAAATTTTTTTTGTCCGTGTGCTATATTTTTTTTATTTTTGATTTGTTTATAAAATGATTTTAACTTATCAAAATTTGTGGAAATTTTGAAATATTTTTTTCTATGACTTGTTTATTTTATGTTTTATTTTTCTAATAGTAAAGACAGAGACAAATTTCACATGAAAATTTGTCTCAGTTCCAAAATATACAAAAAGCTTTCTTTTGAAGAAAAATCCAGGCCAAGTTCAGTTTTTTTTTTGTCTCTGAGGCCATATAAAATGTGGCTACATTAGAATAACATGGTATTTGTGAGCTATAGACAACTCACAGAACAAATTCGAAGTTGGTGTGAAAGGAGTTATATTTAACTCACGAAACCTCTTGGTGTGAGAAAAGGGGTGAGATGAATGTAACTCATAAGGCAGTCAACGTGTTCAAGATTTCACGAACTTGGTATACATATACGTTGGACAATTTTTTTTTATTTTATATGCCAGCGTGTCAAACTTTTGTGAGAGTTACAAGAGCAAAAAATGTAATGTATTTGCAGTAACGAAAAGTAAAAAAATAAAATATTTATTTAATTAATTGAATTTTAATTCACTAATTAAGGCCTAATTGCAACGACGATAAAATAATACCTAATTAATTTTGAAACAAATTTCTTACTGGAAATTAAAGACAAAGTATTGATACGCGGGCCCAAGCAAAATATAATGCATAACTTAAATATTTTTTAAATTTTAACATTCAACATGAAAAATACTAGAAAAAATAAAAAAAATTCTAAGAATAAAAATATTCTAAAATACATAAAAAAAAATCTATTTTTTACCAAAATTTTTGTAAATAGCTAGGGCCGGTGCTCTGAAATGTTATCTAAATTATACAGTTTAAATTTTAAAAATCAGTTAATTAACTCTTAAGATATCACCGTTGGAGTACATTCACTCAACAATGAAGTTCTCCAGAAATTGAGTTCAAAGTTTTCGACATTTTTTTTTTTTTTCCATTATGTTTTAAACGTCAACCTTTACGAAATTGCATGTAATTAAAAAAGTATTTTAACTATAAGAAAGTTATTGGTATTATTTTAAAGATAATGAATTGGAGAACATTTTAAAATGAAAAAACAAAAATGCCTGTTTGGGTCAATTTTTGCGATTCCCAACGTATATGTATACCTTAATTTTTTTTTTCCATCTCCATTACATTCAGTGTGGTCGGAAACCCCTCACAATATTTGTTCCTTATTTACTGATTTTTGGTTTGCAAACTATTATTGAATTTTTTTGACTGCTTATTATAGGACTCTTGGATGCGGAAGCTTCGAAACGAGTATAGCGTTTGATCTATCCTTTTACGCAATATCTTTAAATTGTATCTCTAAGTATTAATATAAGTCGAAAATACGGTTTCGTTCATGTATGTAGTCATGACAATTTGTATTTATGAAGCATTCTGAAACGAATTTCGATATAAAAATAGATCTATTTGTTGCAACTTTTAGAGATTTGCATAAAAACATTATTGGACCCTTTAAAAAAAAAAAAAAAAAAAAAAAAAAAAAAAAAAAATGTTTAATATTTGTTGTTACTTAAATGTATTTCGTGGAACATTTAAAGTAATTTAGTGGGGTTTTCCAATGATTTTATTAAATTGCTATGTAGATTTTATCCATAACTATTATTTCACATCAAAATTTCGAAAAATAGATTGATAGTTTTTCACTACAACGTCCTTAATTATACAATCCTTCCACATTTATAACAAAAATTACATATAATTTAAACCATCATGTTCAGAAAAGAAAAAAAAAATTCAAGTAAAACTTAGTTCTTTCGTCCCTTCTGTCCAATTTATCACGAGCTCCAGCTATTGTGACTGACCGGGTCTTCCGAGATAGTTACTCGTTAACTAATTACTCCTCCCCCCCCCCCTCTTCTCCATCTAACTACCCGATGCACGCTAGGGGCTGAGCCAAGGATTAATGAGATCAAGCTGGAAAGCGTGACCGCCACCGTAACTGTAACGGTTGTGGAGGGGAGAGAACAAGGTTGAGAGAGAGAAAGAGACATACTACCGTAACTTTACTTTTTGGTTATTGCTACAAAATGTATGGACTCATCTTGACTATGAGTTCAAAAACTATCGCAGCAATAATAATAGGATTTCCATGGTCTTTAAAAGTCCTTAAAATTTTTTAATGAAATTTGGTCTTTTAAAATCCTTAAAAAAAACGAGGTCCTTGAAAGTCCTTAATTTTTTTTAAATGAAATTTGGTTCTTGAAAGTCCTTAAAAAAGAACGAGGTCCTTGAAAGTCTTCAATTTTTTTAATGAAATTTGGTTCTTAAAAGTTCATAAAAAAAGAACGAAGTCATTGAAAGTCCTTAATTTTTTTAATGGAATTTGGTTCTTGAAAGTCCTTAAAAAAAGAACGAGATCATTGAAAGTCCTTAAATTTTTTAAATAAAATTTGGTTCTTGAAAGTCCTTAAAAAAAGAACGAAGTCATTGAAAGTCCTTAATTTTTTAATGGAATTTGGTTCTTGAAAGTCCTTAAAAAAGAACGAAGTCATTGAAAGTCCTTAATTTCTTTAATGGAATTTGGTTCTTGAAAGTCCTTAAAAAAAGAACGAGATAATTGAAAGTCCTTAAATTTTTTTAATGAAATTTGATTCTTGAAAGTCCTTACAAAAGAACGAGGACCTTGAAAGTCCTTGAATTTTTATGTAACCGCCTTCGTTTTCTTCGCCTCCTTTTTGTGTTTTTAAATGCTTTATATTAACTTCGATTTTGTGGGTTTGTCGATGGCAGGCAAATTTGCTGAGGCCTAACTAACTACCTTGCTGTCGTCCAATCGGAATGAAACTTGGCAGATAGATTCGATGTCGATGACAATACATTCTATGAAATTTTGTGGTTGTAACTGTCACTAAAAGATCGCTTTTGCGGAATACTAATAAGACAACTTGCAGTCAAAAAACTAAAAGTCGCTAAAATAGTATTTAATCGACCATTGAAGAAACTCTTTCCTGTTGCCAAAATTGAGTTAATGAATAAATAATAAAATTGTTTTAATAAAAATGAATAATGTGTATTTAATGTGAGTGACAAATTCAATTTCATTTTTAATAAATAAATCTTGAAACGTAGTTTGTCGCATATTTTGCTGATAGAAATGTGTTTGATATTTAAAATTAGATGCCAACACTAAGCACAAGCTGTTTACAGAATCGGCGGTGTGTTAACGATTATAAAAAAAAATTGGCGATGCATATAGAGGATTTCTATTAAAAAATTGTTTTTATGGGTTATATCGCCAAAAGTGTGTAATTTTATGGTCGTTTGAATTTTCTTAAAAAGGTCCGTAAATTGTTTTTTTTTTTTTTTTTTCAAGAGGAATGGGAACCTCACCTGGCGTGTGAGTACTAGAAACCGAACCTGGATTGACTTTCTGCTGCTTTCTAAAACGACAAGACACGGTGGTGGTTGTGAGTCATATTCTTGTGTAGGAATTTTTCCGGGTTTTAACCTATTCTAAACGCAAAGGCGGAACAGTTTTCTCTCGAAAAACCTTCTGCAAGGTGTTTTATTTTGGTTTTGTTCGATTTTATTTCTAACGATGTTCCGTCGCAGCATAGTTAGCTGGTTTGCGCTCAACTACATATACTTTTGCACAATAACGGCTAATCAAGCCAGGACCTACAGCTTAACGTGGACTCCGAACCACAACGAAAATCCATGCCTAACCCCGTATTCGAAACCCGGTACCTTTAGCATGCGAAGCCAGAGCGCTATCCCCCCAGAGCCATCAGGTGGGTCCGTCGCTATGTAACTCTTTTACAGTTTTCCAATCAGAAAATCTCTGATAAAACTAACCCTCCTTAGGGATTTCCTAGAAAATAAAATCGTTTTAGAATTGGACACAAGTCAATGATTTAATGAACTTATAGTCCGAGATGCAACTGCAATTTTTGGACCCCATCGAACATCATTCTGAAATTTTTGTAGAAATTGGAGAAAAGTGAGTTGATTACGGATCCATTGGTCTGCCGGGGCAAAAATGGCCAAAACTGATCAAAAATCGACTTGGAATGAGTTGAACTAAAGTCCGATTGCCAAGTATGTCATAATTTGCCAAAGAGAGAACAAACTTTTTCGTCTGGCAACCCACTACATTTTGATTTTCAATGAGAAAAAGCACAAACGATTTCTGACATCTGGCTCGGAAAATTTGTATCTTTTAAAAGTAAGCCAAATTGGCGACATCAGTTACGTCATCAGTGACGTAATGTTTATTGCCAATTTTTCTCATTTGTGAAAGATGCAAGTAAGCCATCGCCACACATCCGAATCGTCTGCAACCTTCTTAATTGAAAATTAAAGAGTGAGGGTTACCAAATAAAAAAAAAAATGCTTATTATTTGGCAAGTTATGGCGCATTTGGCAATTGGATTTAGTTCAACTTATTAAAAGTCGATTTTTGACTAGTTTCGGCCATTTTTGCTATGGCAGACCAGTGGATTCGTAATCTACTCACTTTTCTCCAATTTCTATAAAAAATTCAGAATGATGTTCGATGGGGTCCAAAAATTGCAGTCACCTCTCAGTCTATTAGTAATGTTTTTTTTTTCTTTCTTATTAAGAATTAGAAAACAGTGTCATCGTCTGAAAATCGAATTTTTAGCGTACTTCTGTTGAAAACGATATGCTGTTTCCAAATGTGCGAAAAAAATCTTTATAAGTTTTGCTCTGCTGAGAATTCCATTTTCTCCAAGTGTAAGCTGTTGAATAAATTTTATTAAAACTCAAACTTTGAGTTTGAGTGTCCCCTCAATGGGTCCAAAAAGATACAGATAATTTTTTGGACTGAAAGTTAAGACATGTAAATATTCAATACTACAGAGTAATATCAATAAAGACTGCTAATCATGGTAATGGCATTGGCTAACGTATATAAAGAGAAATGTTAATTATTCAGGTTTAGTTTTTAACTGAATCCTACCAACGTTTTGAATTTCCAAAACTTTAAAAGTTATTTATTTCTTAGTTTTATTCAATACATTATACTGTAATGATAAGTTTATCAAAAAGACAATGTTAACTGTTTATGCTTTTACGAAGTCGGTATTCTAAGATCGAACTCGAACTAGGTTTAGTGACCAAAATGGTTACCAAAATCACCAACTTGGTGATATCTTTGTTAAATAATCAGAAAAATATATCGGTATCCACCTTGTAGCATATTATATTATTCTTTTTGATTTCTTCTAGCCATACAATCTGTAAAAATATTATTGTACAAAGGGCATCCACTTAAGTGTTTTCTACCCTCTTAAGTTTTGTAAGCCAAGAGATAATGACCTAAAAGTTGTATTTAGTTTTAGTTAACTAGTAAATGCTCAATCCGATAGGTCTGCTTATAGTGCAACTAAAAGTCAGGAGAAGTATTTCATTAGTGTCCATATATCTCAAAACCTACACCCAGTACATTGTCTTTCAAGAAGGATTAACTCTAACTTTGAAATGGCATAGCTGCAAACAGTGAGAGACTGAAAGAACATAGCTGTCTAAAGGGGAAAGCAATGGATATGTCAATGGGGCTTGTTCTTCTTCTTCTTATCAAGGACTATGGGGACTAAGGCACCTCTGCTTAAGCATTTTGTACCAACCCTATATCCCGTACAGATCGGTAGTGGGCAGTACTGCACAGGATGTAAGCGCACACTCGCAAGAGGGAGTGCACAAGTCTACCTATAGCCGCCGAAGAGTTCATTTCTATCTCTTTCGGTAGCTATCCGGTAGATGGCAGCACTACCGACCGTATGTGGAACTTCTTAATTTAGAGGCAATACCAAGCAGAAGCTTCCCCCAGAAGACTTGGCTTTGCCACCCCCAGAGGTATTGATTTGTATGGGAACTTGGAGGACTTTGCGACCATGACTGATTTAACGTGCTCCAGTCACCATTAGCGAACACGGCGGTCTTTAGTCGGTCCCAGGCCCGAACTCGCAACCTCAGGGCTCGCAACCTTCTAGTTGCGAGAACGATACTCTCCCGACTGGGCTACGCGGCCCTATGGGGCTTGTTAATGGTAAGCAAAGGATATTAACATGGACACCTTGTCAATCTTCATCATACCATGTACGTAAAAAAAATTAGTATTTGTGGATGATCTATTACGTGAACGTTCAAGCACAGATTTCCTGTTTTAATACATAGTGGATGATCTACAGCAGCGTCAGCCACTACTCGGCCCGCGACAGATTTTTCTACGGCCCGCCGGTAGTGGAGAAGATTAAAAAATCAAATTTCACTGTATGGACTTTTTTTTTTACATAATCGTAATTTTTCCAGAATAGTACGTTTACAATGCAGAACAGAGATTTCCACTTCGTTTCCAAAGACACTATATGAAGAAGCTTTCCAGCAAAATGATTTTCATCAAGAATAAAAACAGGAATAACTAAACTGAATCACATTTGGACAATTTATTATGATTGGCTGTAATATGTACTGCCACAGAAATCGACTCTAGCTTAAAATAAACCGAACGATTTCGACCGCCATCGTTTTGCAATTGATATCGACTAAAACAGAGTAATCTGGAAGTGTAGTTTACGTACTTTTATTAAAAGTTACATCAAGTACCATTGTCAAATCGGAACAAAAGATTCACTTCTTTCTTAGACTTTTATTTACTAATAATAATAAAAAAATTTCTTAATTATTAAAAAAAGAAAAAAAAAATATTAAATATCAATTATAATTTTACTAAGATAAAAAAAAAAAAATCAATATTTTTTTTCCGTTTTTAGAATTGATATAAATTGTTAAATCGGTGATAATTAAGTATACATATATTGGTGTATCCTGCCCGCGAAAAGTTCCAACAAAAGTCATGCGGCCCGCCTCTAAAAGTTAGTGGCGGGTGGTTTTGTAACAATGTACCTATTTGTAACAATGAATATTTTAAAAAAGAGTAAACAACATATCTCAGTTTTATTTCCATTGAATACATTATTAAGGTATACATATAGGTTGAACAATTTTTTTTTTTAGTTCTTATGCCAGCGTGTCAAATTTTTGTGAGAATTACAAGAGCAAAAAATGTAATGTATTTGCAGTATCAAAAAGTAAAAGAATAAAATATTTATTTAATTAATTGAATTTTAATTCACTAATTAAGGCCTAATTGCAACGATGATAAAATAATACCTAATTAATTTTGAAACAAATTTCTTACTGGAAATTAAAGACAAGGTATTGATACACGAGCCCAAGCAAAATATAATGCATAACTTAAATATTTTTTTTAAATTTTATCATTTAACATGAAAAATACAAGAAAAAATCCAAAATTTAAAAAAATAAAAATATTCTAAAATACATTAAAAAAATCTATTTTTTACCAAAGTTTTTGTTAACAGATAGAGACCGTGCTCTGAAATGTTATCTAAATTATACAGTTTAAATTTTAAAAATCAGTTAATTAACTCTTAAGATATCACCGTTGGAGTACATTCACTCAACAATGAAAAGCAGTTCTCCAGAAATTGAGTTCAAAGTTTTCGATATTTTCTTTTTTCCAATATGTTTTAAACGTCGACCTTTACGAAATTGCGTGTAATTAAAAAAGTATTTTAACTATAAGAAAGTTATTTGTATTATTTTAAAGATAATGAATTGGAGAACATTTTAGAATGAAAAAACAAAAATGCCTGTGTTGGTCAATTTTTGCGATTCCCAACGTATATGTATACCTTAAGGTGTACCATTTGGTTATTTATTTCAGTGTATGCACTCGCACTTTCCACACATTTCTGGAATCTTTAAGGAACAGAATCCACTGCTCTTCTTAGCATCTGAACTCTGGAACTTTTACAAACACTTCCGAGATACTTTGCTCAATGCTATCGCTTGGTTTTAACTTTGGGCTAAGGAACAAGTTAAAACCAAGGGATATTATCAGCCTTGAACAAAAGTGTTTGTAAATGTTCCAGTTGAAATGCTAAGAAGAGCTGAGGCTTCCGTTCCTAAAAGATTACAGAAATGTGTGGAAAATGCGGGTGCATAGGTTGACATGTAGCTGAATAACTGAATGGTACACCTTAATAATGTATTCAAAGGAAATAAAACTGCGATAAGTTGTTTACTCTTTAAAATATTCATTCTTACAAATAGGTACTGACTTCACAACCACCATGAGGCCGACCAAACGGTATAGTGGTTAGCGTGCTAGCTTCAAGACCACGAGGTTGCGGGTTTGAGTCCCGTGTTAGGCATGGGTGTTTGTATTACAGTTTGTATGAGTTTATTGCAGAGTTATGGATATAAATTTTTTTATTGTAGAAATGCTGATTTTTTAGAGTCTTATGATAATAGGAACATAATATTGTTCTAACTAATTAAGAAAAACCTTTAGATAAGTTGGCTTGTATAATGACGAATGTTTCGGCACATTATAGCCCTCGTGTTGCTGACGGTGCCAGATAATCTGAATACAACCAACCACAACCATCAAGAATTACTCTTATCCGTCTTGTGACGTCATAGTCAAGATAAAAGATAAGTTATGGGACAATTTTCTCTTTTGTAGCCTTGTGCTAAAGCCCTGCCAAATTAATAGGAGGAGAGAGTGGGAGAGGCTGTTACCGAATTGAGCTGCACGCACAGTTCTATGTATCAGTTAAGATTGATTAGAGAGTGATATGGGAACGTGCGATTCTGTTTTATCGAAAATCCATTCGGTATTTTTAATTATATATTGATTTTAGAATGGATGTCTGTTGAAAACTGATTATGTTTATAAGTTAATGGTTAATATTTAGAGATATTATCGGTTTTCAGTGTTGTATGACTTTCAACGAGTTAAAAGGAAATATTATTATTTTGATCTTACGTTTAGTGCTTTTGTATATCTAAATATAACTTTTTAACAGCTAATGGTGAAGTTTTTTTGATATTACCTAAGTATATATAGAAATATATACTTATTTCCTAGTTACTCAGTTTGTATGAGTTTATTACAGTTGTTTGGTTGCATTTGGATTATCTGGCGCCTTCAGTAACACGAGGGCTATAATGCGCCGAAACATTCATCATTAGACAAGTCAACATACATTTACACAACCCATGCCTAACATGGGACTTGAACCAGCAACCTCCCGGTCTAGAAGCTAACTCGCTAACCACTATACCGTTTGGTTGGCAGTTTATTACAGAGTTATGGATATAAATTTTTCTTTGTAGAAATGCTGATTTTTTTTTTTTTTTGAGTCTTATGATAATAGGAACATAATATTGTTCTAACTAATTAAGAAAAACTTTTAGATAAGTTTTTGAATATAAATTTTTATTTGAACTTCTAAAATATATTTTGAAGAGGTATGAAATTAAATCATATTCTATAAAAGTTTCAAATTTAGGGCTTTAGCTCAAATTAGTTATTTGTTATTTCTATAAACTTCTGTGATTTTTCCTTTTCTTACATTTGACAGGCATGTTTTTTTTCTGTCTTAACATGTCATCAAACTACATAGATGCTTAGTTTTTCTAAATAACTCATTATTTTAATAAGGTTTCTTTGTAATTAGATATTATTGAAATACTTCCTTAAAAGCAAGGGAATGAAATCCAGTCTTCCACCACTCTCTTAAAAAAGTTAAAAAAAATGTTTTTTCTTTTCATTCGAAACAATACAATTAAATACTCTTAAGATACTTGCCTACGTTCGGAGTACTTTTTTAAAAAAACTTTATGTACGAATATTTTTTAAGTGCCTTTTTGTATTTAGTACTACTATAGATTAATAATACAGTGAAAAAAATTCAAATTTATTATAATTATTTTTCAAAAATTGCAATTTTGCATGAAATTTTGATGAAATATTTCAAAAACTTAAAATAAGATAAATGGAAAACTATTAAGTTTTTTAGGAAATAAATTGTATATAAATAAACTATATGCTTATATCTAGGTGTATACTACATTAAGAAAAATATATTCATTAATTTTTTTTCTATGGATAGTTGAAAAGTAAGTTCATGATTTTGTAACAATTTCACCTTGTTTTTATTCAAACTGAAGATTGTATTTCATAAAATAACCATCCAATTTCAATTTCTATAGCAGATGTACTAGAAAACAATCAACAAGAGAAGTACAAATTTTTTTATAATGATTCATAAATAATTTTTTGAATTATGGTTGGTTGTTTTCAGATTATCTGGCACCGTCAACAACACGAGGGCTATAATGCGCCGTAACATTCGTCATTAGACAAGCCAACATACATTTACAAACATCCATGCCTAACACGGGACTCGAACCCGCAACCTCGCGGTCTAGAAGCTAGCACGCTAACCCCTATATCGTTTTTTTTATAGTTATGACATTACAAATTAGCCATATTTGTGTGAAAATCAATTCCGAGAAAAATTCATTTAAACTTTAAAACACTCAATTTCTATATAAACCATATTACTTACACAATTTAAATGCACTTTTTTTTTTTTTAAACTTTTTTTTTTATTTATTAAAAAGAAGAAAATATTGATATTTAGAAGGAAATCACTTTTAAATCGGCAACTTTTGGTTTTAATATGCTATTTCCAGTCATTTCCGGTTATAATTTACAGTTTTAGATCAGTTTCAAATTGTCTTAACTTTTGTTCAAATCAACGCACAGATAATAAGTAGACAGTTTTAGAAACTTAAAGATTCGGGCTTAAATATTCACGAATAATATTTTTTAGTCAAATTTAATCAAAATCGGCCTTTTCAACGTAGGCAAGTACCTTAAGAGTTTACTTACATTTAACAACTTAATCAGAGATCAGATTTAAAAAATGTCGGTAAAATTTCATCAATCCCATTAAATGTGTTTTTATGTTTTATTAAATAGAACGAGGGGACATCAATTTCCTGCACCTCTTCAAGAATGTTAAACGCGCAGTTTTCTTACATTGTAAAGTTTTGAAGGAGTTCTTTTATTTAAGAGCAGTCTGTTTCTGGAAACTTGAGAGCAATCAGTTTTAAAAACCTGTCAAAATTAGTTACGTCGAAAATAGAGCTTTTAGTGTCTGACAAACAAAATTTATCGATGCACCATTTTGTAAGATGATTTTAATGTTGCAAATAATGCACTGCGAGTTGTTTAATTTTCTATTGGTTGTTTCTCTGAACGGAATATTTTTTGACACAGTTATTTTTAAGTTCATAAGATGTAAAAGCTACAGTAACAGCAAAAAGAACATTTTATTTTTTAATTTAATTTAAATTTTGAATATTTCTTTTTAAAGTATATTGGTCTTAACATAGCAAGCTTATTTCAGAACGGTAAAAATCTTGATGACGTTTTATTTCTGTCACACAAGAAATTGCACTTTCCATGACTCTAAAAATATTGAATCGATTTCAATGAAACTTGACAGATTGGGAGTAAATTGAGTTCTTAAAAGAATTCAAACATATCTAAAAGTTTAGAAGTTTAGAAATCTGTTTTTTTCATTTCTTTTTACATAGAAACTTTTCAGAATAGTTACTACAACAAAATGTTGGCGAATCCAAATAATAACAATAGATATAAAATGCAAAATCCTTTGTACGATTCCTTTTTATTTTTAGTGGGAAAAAGGTTACTTTAACTTCCACTTTCCTTCGATATATAATTAAATTTACATCCAATCTACTTCTATACATAATTAGTTTTAACTTTCAATTACCCATATGTTGACATAAGGTAACAAAAGTTTTGCATTCAGTAAAAAAATTAAATTCTTCCTTCATTTTTACACGTTTTGAAACGTGCTGAGTTCAAAAAAGTGGTATAGAAAAAAAGTTTGTGTGTCTGTCTGTGGTCAGCATAACTCTCGAGCGGTTGACCTACTATATTCATGTGCCATATACGGGTTAGTGGTGGCCTTGGGATCTCTCATGAAGGTTTTCGTCAAAGTTGCGCATGCCCATAAGGTAGCTGCCATTGAAAAATTTATGTTTTTCAAGCATTTGACAAACAATTCTAAAGATTTTGATAAAAATCTTTGTGGTAATGCCTTTTAAAGTGCTCTAAACATGTCTACTTCGGAAATTTTTCATGTAAATGCGATAAAGGTGAAAAAATTTGAAAAATGAAGCCCTATAACGCAGAGTTCTCTTCTCTTGAAGAATGGCTCATCCAAGACCGTTTCTTCTCTGTTTACTTAATAGAAAGGATAATGTGTTATTTAACGAAAGGCATGGCGTTTTTTTTTTTTTTTTTTAATTTAATTACAGCTGAAAAATATTGTCGAATTGGCAATTTTTTTTAAACTAATGAAAATATGGAAACGGAAGCAGTATAATCATTATACCAATTCATGACAAATTTAAAAGCATTGACCAGTATTAAGCGTAGTTGAAAGTTGTGCGATGTTCTACATCCTTAGTTTTTGTTTTTGATTCTATACTAATGTAGTGATAAGTTTATACAAATCTTACCTTGGTCTGTCTTTTAACCCATTGACGGTCATGCACGTATATATACGTTTTAGGTTCCCCAGTTTTTCTAGTAATACACTACATTTTTCAGTTGGTAAATAAAATTTAAAATTAGATATATTTTAGATATTTTTATTAGAATGATAGTCTATAACCTACCCAAAACAAAATAAATGAAAAATAATTAAAAAAGTTATGTATTTGAATTAGAAATATAATTTAAAAATATTATTGCAGGGAAAACAAATGATGAATTTCACCCATTCCCATGACCGTCAGTGGGTTTTAAGTACAAATAAAATGTAATTAGAAAAAACTAACAATTGAAAATCATTTTTTGTATCCAAATTTATCATCAAGTCAATAATTTACCAATTGTTTTATTACTTAAGAGCAAGTCCTAGTAAGGATCATTTCCTATATTCAATACGTTACAATCTTCTAGCTCAGAGTGCATTTAGAAACTACTTTGCGTAAAACCGTAAAATTTTGTGAGTTGGTACGTAATAGACTGAGAGGCGACTGCAATTTTTGGACCTGATCGAGCATCATTCTGAGCAGATTACGAATCCACTGGTCTGCCGTGGCAAAAATGGACGAAACTGGTCAAAAATCGACTTTGAATAAGTTGAACTAAATCCAATTGCCAAATGAGCCATAATTTGCCAAATAATGAGCATTTTTTTTTATTTGGTAACCCTCACTCGTTAATTATCAATTAAGAAGGTTGCAGACTATTCAGATATATGGCGACGGTCTACTTGCATCTATTAAAAAGGAGCCAAGTTTGCAATAAATATTACGTCACGGATAACGTAACTGATGTCGCCAATTTGGCTTACTTTTAAAAGATACACATTTTCCAAGCCAGAGATCAAAAATCGTTTGCGCTTTTTCTCATTGAAAATCAAAATGCAGGGTTGCCAGACGAAAAAGTTAGTTCTCTTTTTGGCAAGTTATGACATATTTGGCAATCGGATTTTAGTTTAACTCATTCCAAGTCGATTTTTGATCAGTTTCGGCCATTTTTGCCACGGCAGACCAGTGGATTCCTAATCTACTCACTTTTCTCCAATCTCTCTAAAAAATTCAGAATGATGTTCGATGAGGTCCAAAAATTGCAGTCGCCTCTCGGACTATAAAAGATTAGTTAATAAAATGACATAAATTTATTTAATTTATTGTCTATTATGAATGAAAATTAATACAGCAAAAGACAAAATCAGGTGGAGTCACTACATATGCATTAGCGTTAGGTTTTCAAATAAAAAATAACATATATTAGACGTTATTTTCGAGTTTTTAATTTATGTCATTTCATTAAGTGATCTTTTTCGAACATACTCGCCAAATTTCAAAGTTTTCTACGATATAGTTTCTAAATGCTCTGCGCTAGAAGATTGTAACATATAGTGAGCATAGGGAATGATATTTACTAACACTTCTTCTTAAACGTTACAAAGTATATCCAAACACTTTATACTGTGGATTTTGTTTTTATGCGTTCTCTCAAGTATCTCAGTAAAAAAAAAAAAAGTCTCTTCAGATGCCATTTTTTAAATTTATTCTTTTAAAGTACAAAATTAGTAGTGCAAAATATAGTTTAATTTTTTTTTTCATGGAGATAGCTTGTTGCGAAATTAGCATACTTTGTCACGTGAACGAAAATATATAATGAATAAAAAATCATGTAATTTATTGGTTTTGCTGGAATTTATAGAGCCTAACTTGACCAAGTTTGTAGATAGGGCCACGTAGCCCAGTCGGGAGAGTATCGTTCTTGCAACTAGAGCCCTGAGGTTGCGATTTCGGGCCTGGGATCGACTAAAGACCGCCGTGTTCGCTAATGGTGACTCGAGGACGTTAAATCAGTCATGGTCGCAAAGTCCTCCAAGTTCCCATACAAATCAATACCTCTAGGGGTGGCAAAGCCAAGTCTTCTGGTGGAATCTTCTGCTTGGTAATGCCTCTAAATTAAGAAGCTCCACATACGGTCAATAGTGCTGCCCTCTATCTGATAGCTACCGATACTGATAGCTAATGAACTCTTCGGCGGCTATAGGTAGACTTGCACACTCCCTCTCGAGAGTATGCGCTTACATCCTGTGCAGTACTGCCCACTACCGATCTGTACGGGATATGGGGTTGGTACAAAATGCTTAAGCAGAGGTGCCTTAATCCCCATAGTCCTTGATAATAATAAGAAGAAGTTTGTAGATGATAATCAATATGGACAGAAAATTCATGAAGTTTCGTAATACGAACTATTTCCAAATAGTACAAATTAAAAATTTGTCAGCGAACCAAACAGAAACACTTAGCGCTTTCAGGAAGGTTGAGACAAAAACTAAACAAACCATTTTTCTGACCAGGCAATTTATTTATGAATTTTAAGTGGTTTTAATTTAATTTGTTACATTTTCAAAATGCTCATTCTACTGAATTTGACCAACTTTGACCCACTTGAATCTGGAAATATATTTGAAAACGATGAAGTTTGTCATAGGGTTTGGGGAAACGGTGAGTTTCCACTTCAATAATTATAAGAGATTTCTTTTTATTTTATACCTAAGCTAAACAAATAAGTGCATTTTTTTAAGAGAAAGTCTTAGTAAGGATCAGTCCTATACTCGCTATATTACAATATTCTAGACCACTGCATAATTGCTTTCTGTAAAACTTTTAAATTTGGTAGTAGTTACAAAATTGACCACTTAAGGTATACATATACAATTGAGATGATTTTCTTTAATTTTTAAGTAATAATTTTAAACTTTTTGGAAGTATATCAGAATTAAAAATGATGCATTTATATATATATATATATAAACTTTTTTTCCGATAATTTTTTAATTAGCAAATTGCAATTAAAGTGACTAATTAGGACATTATTAGAACATGCATAAATAAATTTGTAATTTACTTAGAGATATGATTTTGTTGCAAATAAAAGATATTATATTGGCGCATGTTCCTATAGAGAATTTTGAATTTGGCTGCAATATTTTTTCTATTATAAATTTTTAAATAAAAAGTTGAAAAAAATACATAGTTTTAACAAAAAATTAAGATTAAAATATTCATAAAAAATGTGTTTCGAACAATAAATGTTAGATCCTCCATAGGAAACACACTAACATCTTGTGTCTTCAGAATAAAATTAGAATTTTGTAAATCGGTCAATTTATTATGAAGTTATGACCGTTGGCGTAAAGTCATAAAACACCAAAATGTCATTCTTCAGAAAACTCGTTTAAAGTTTACTACTCTAATGAACGTGATACAAAACAGGTTTACAAAACCCACTATAATTTAAAAAGTAAATCGAGTCTTTGAAAGAAAATGGTATTATTTTAAAGGTAATGAATTTGGGAATATTTTAAAACAAAAAAGCAGACTTGAGTCAAATTTTGCAATTCCTAATGTATATGTATACCTTAATGAAATGACATAAAATAAGAACTTAAAAATATCGTCTAATATACTTTGTTTTGTGTTTGAAATCCTTACGTTAATGCTTATACAGTGGCTCCACCTGGTTTTGTCTTTTGTTATTTTATTTTTCATTTATAATAGATAGACATTATACGACAACAATTTGTGTCATTTTATTATCTGATTTTTTCGTACCTACTCACCAAATGTCAAGGTTTTAAAGAAAGTAGATTCTAAATACCCTGGGCTAAAAGATTATAACACAGAGAATGTAGGGAATGATTCTAACTCGCACTTCCTCTTAACTTTAGATTTCACACTATATACAAGTAGTGAAAAGTTAATACAAGGGTATGTCTGGATTCTCAATCGAAAACTCAGCTGAAAATGATAGAGCTGGGGACCGGAAGTTAATTTACAGTTTGTTAAATCTAAACTATACATACTGTTACGAATTTTTGTATATTTGTAAATATTTCGTAGTGTTAATTTTGTAAATAGTAATTTATGTACATTTCGCATAACGCAGTGCAATAGTTCATCGTTAATTTGTTTCCCTGCAATCAGTCCCTTGATGCTTGATAACGGGTTTTACAGAGGTAACTCTGGGAAGCGAGTTTCAAGGGGCAGGGCATTTAACATTATGGTAATGGGAATCTCGCCAAATTTGGCGAGAAATCGCCAAATGTCGCCAAACTTGGCGACCATTTGGCGACATTTTTGGTCCCCATGTACATGTATAGAACTTTTCGACTACAATCTGGAAAGTTCTCCAAATGTCTACCTCTAGGAGTTTCAAGAAGGTTCACGTATGTTCTCAGGTCACACTATAAAAGCTCAGGAGAGCGGGTGATGGAGTTAGTTGTCTCTCAACGTTCTTGGATTTTGAGTCACTGAATTAGTTGACTGGAGATACTGAGCGAACTGTATTGCATTGTCTTTTGCGGCGATTTAGCAGTTGTTGTCAAGTTTTTAACTGTTGTTTTGTGCTCTATTGAGGTGAAAAGAGCTGTATTGTGTCTACTAGAACGAGAAGTTCTGGAGCTGTAAGAGAACTGTGAAGAGTCATTTTGGAATACATTTCTGCAAGTTTTGATCTGCTTTGGCTTCAAATCTTTCGAACCCGTACAACGCAACAACACTATGGACATGTGATATATACCAACTTAAAGGTCTCGAAAAGATTCGTAAGATTACATAAATTCAATTGAAAGCTGATTTAAAACTGGCTTAGAATGTGCTTTTGTGCAAAACTCGCTCTGGTTTGCAGACAGGGATTTTGATTAAAAGTTGGATGCTTGTTGACGAGTTTTCTCGTTAAGTTTTGCACCACACTTGCTTACTGCTTTCTTTATGTAATTTTATAATTTTTCTGGGCTTTTGAAATTATGTGTCATCAACCTTATCAAGGGAAAATTTCAATCATAAAATTTCACCAATTTGTACTAGATTTTTAAATAGATTTCATGGATAATAAAAACACATTCAGAGTCAGTGAACAGTTATTGTTGACCGTGTTTCTTTTCACAATACAACTTGTTCGTTTACTTTACAAAATATTTTTATTAAAAAGACTGGTAGAGTAATTTAAAATTGTAAAATGATTTGATTTTTTTTTTTAAACTATTTTTTCTTCAGATGTTTCCGCGTCCTGTTTGTAAGAAATACTTAAATATTGAAGAGAGTCTCTATGCATGTGCAATTGCTATTTTGTTAACCTAATTATTTTCGTAGAATTTCAAAGGCTGATAATTTTTTTATGCATACATAAGCTTGTGTGATATTAGTTTATTTGTTAAATATATATATATATATATTTATTCATGCATATTTTATTTATCATGCCTATTCATAAGATGCAATTTACTCTGCCAAAAATTACTTTGAACAGCGCTTTTTAATTCATAGAATTAAAAATGTTTTCAGTTATCAAAAACATTTCAAGTGAGGAATGCTTTTAGGAAAAACCAGAGTATTTTAAAGTTTGTTGACGACAAATCGCTCTCCAATTGATGAATATATGTCCTGTTGAGAATATTATTTTCAAATATGAATAAATTATTTATTCATATTTGCAAATAAAAAAATAATAAAAAAAATATTACATAATGAATGCATAAATACATCATTGACTGTGGGTCCAGTAGATTGAATTTTATGTGTTTTGAGTGAGTCAATACATTTTTAATCTAAATCTCAGATTCAAAATTTCTTAAATTCAAATAATAATTTAAATTTAAAGAATACAATAGTTCACGTGGTCGAGTGACAAGAAAAAGTTCGCCAATGGTTGATAGGATAATAAGAAACGTATTATCCAGTCCTTTTTTCTCGATCTTTAAATAAAGGTATGCAAGGTGAGCTAAAATCTCTTTCGAAAATCATTAGGAACAAAATTTATTTTGACATTTTGGCAACAGGAAAGAAACTCATCAATTACTAAACTTCTTATTATAGAGATATCAGAGGTCGACGGCATAATACGTGAGTACCAAATTTTCTAATGCGCTGTTTTTATGTATTTTTGTAGGGAAGAAGCTATTCTTCATAATCAGATCACTTCTTAGAAAAGCCAACATTTTGTTTCATTTACCTTGAAATAAATTTAACAAAAACTGTCCCGAACAAAAGTTCCAGAAGATTATTTTCATCCTAACTTAATTTTTTTTTTTTTTTTCATTCTAGTAAACGATACTTACTCGCGATAGGGAGACAGGGAAAATAGGGTTAGCCGAAACGTTATCCTCAAGGGGGGGGGGGATATTTCTAAAATGGTGGGGAGGAGTGTGAAAAAAGGAAGAGAAGCACAAGACCCCCCCCCCCCTTCAAACGATTCATCTTATTAGGCAATTTAATAATCGTAGAACAACGCTTGGTCCTGTTTACTTTATTACATGAAAGTAGTGGAGTTTATGGAAGCAATTAGCGAGATTTATGTGTTCTGCGTTTCATAAACAAAAACTGGGGCGCAAAAATTCATCCCTCTAAGTGATGGTGAGGGGGGGTTTGTGTGCGCAGTTGATTGTTTTTCTTGCTCGTTCGCTCATCTTTTTACATTAAGTTTAATTTTATCCGGCTTCCCAGTCATTTATCATCCGGTGCGGCCAGAGGAATTAAAAGCGAGGCCTTTTCTCCTCTTTTTCTCTGAAAATAAATTGGAAATTTCCAGAACCCTTTTTATTCCACAGGAAGCCTCAACTTAAAAGTTGGCGGTTGGTTTTTGGCGAGGATTATCCGATAGTTGCCAAGGAGGACGCTAAGTTGAAATGAAAAAAAAAAATTTAAAAAAAAAAATTCGAGGGTGAGTAAAAAATTATCCGCAATGTAGACATAACTCTTCTTGCATTGTCCATACTAACCTCTGTCCTCGTTTATTTTATTGTTCTGTTGTTGTGGTCCTGCTATGGAATTTCTATCCTTATTACTCCATTTGTCTTCCTGATATTTCAAATAGATAATGTCCTCTCAGTTTGCCCCAAAGAGGAACAACGAGCAGTGATCGGTTTTTGTGGTCGGAAGGTTCATCAGGGGCCGCAATCCATCAAATACTTTCGACACAATGCTGGAACAGTGTAACGAAGTGTCTGCAAATAGATCTAAAAATTCAAAAATGGATGCACGAGTGGTTTTGGAGCCGTACGACCGTCTACTGCCACAAATGATGGCATCATTGAGCATGCACGTGACATGGTCCTGTTAGGCAGATGAGTGAGTATTGATGATACACCTTCCGGCCACAAAAACCGGATCACTACTCTTTGTTCTTCTTTGTTGCAAACTGTTGCATCAGGGCTCGCAATCCATCAAAGACTTTCAACACAATACGGGAACAGTGTAACGGAGTGTCTACAAATGGATAAAAAAATTCAAAAATGGTTGCACGACTGTTTTTGGAGCCATACGACCATCTACGGCCACAAATGATGGCAACATTGAGCATGCACGTGACATGGTCCTGTTAGGCAGACGAGTGAGTATTGATGATACACCTTCCGGCCACAAAAACCGGATCACTGCTCTTTGTTCTTCTTTGTTGCAATTGCTAATGAAGTGGTCATGATCTATCTGCAATAAAAAGAAGAAAAATGGAGGAACCAGGATCGAAGTTCCGTAGCAGGACCACAACAACATAACAATGAAATAAACGAGGACAGATGTAACCGGATCATTGTTCTTTGTTGCAAACTGCTATTGAAGTGGTCATGATCTATCTGCAATAAAAGGAAGAAAAATGGAGGAATTAGGATCGAAGTTCCATAGAACAACATAACAATAAAATAAACGAGGACAGATGTAACCGGATCATTGCTCTTTGTTCTTCTTTGTTGCAAACTGCTATTGAAGTGGTCATGATCTATCTGCAATAAAAGGAAGAAAAATGGAGGAATTAGGATCGAAGTTCCATAGAACAACATAACAATAAAATAAACGAGGACAGATGTAACCGGATCATTGCTCTTTGTTCTTCTTTGTTGCAAACTGCTATTGAAGTGGTCATGATCTATCTGCAATAAAAGGAAGAAAAATGGACTAATTAGGATCGAAGTTCCATAGCAGGACCACAACATAACAATAAAATAAACGAGGACAGATGTAACCGGATCATTGCTCTTTGTTCTTCTTTGTTGCAAACTGCTATTGAAGTGGTCATGATCTATCTGCAATAAAAGGAAGAAAAATGGAGGAATTAGGATCGAAGTTCCATAGCAGGACCACAACAACATAACAATAAAATAAACGAGGACAGATGTAACCGGATCATTGCTCTTTGTTCTTCTTTGTTGCAAACTGCTATTGAAGTGGTCATGATCTATCTGCAATAAAAGGAAGAAAAATGGAGGAATTAGGATCGAAGTTCCATAGAACAACATAACAATAAAATAAACGAGGACAGATGTAACCGGATCATTGCTCTTTGTTCTTCTTTGTTGCAAACTGCTATTGAAGTGGTCATGATCTATCTGCAATAAAAGGAAGAAAAATGGACTAATTAGGATCGAAGTTCCATAGCAGGACCACAACATAACAATAAAATAAACGAGGACAGATGTAACCGGATCATTGCTCTTTGTTCTTCTTTGTTGCAAACTGCTATTGAAGTGGTCATGATCTATCTGCAATAAAAGGAAGAAAAATGGAGGAATTAGGATCGAAGTTCCATAGCAGGACCACAACAACATAACAATAAAATAAACGAGGACAGATGTAACCGGATCATTGCTCTTTGTTCTTCTTTGTTGCAAACTGCTATTGAAGTGGTCATGATCTATCTGCAATAAAAGGAAGAAAAATGGAGGAATTAGGATCGAAGTTCCATAGCAGGACCACAACAACATAACAATAAAATAAACGAGGACAGATGTAACCGGATCATTGCTCTTTGTTCTTCTTTGTTGCAAACTGCTATTGAAGTGGTCATGATCTATCTGCAATAAAAGGAAGAAAAATGGAGGAATTAGGATCGAAGTTCCATAGCAGGACCACAACAACATAACAATAAAATAAACGAGGACAGATGTAACCGGATCATTGCTCTTTGTTCTTCTTTGTTGCAAACTGCTATTGAAGTGGTCATGATCTATCTGCAATAAAAGGAAGAAAAATGGAGGAATTAGGATCGAAGTTCCATAGCAGGACCACAACAACATAACAATAAAATAAACGAGGACAGATGTAACCGGATCATTGCTCTTTGTTCTTCTTTGTTGCAAACTGCTATTGAAGTGGTCATGATCTATCTGCAATAAAAGGAAGAAAAATGGAGGAATTAGGATCGAAGTTCCATAGCAGGACCACAACAACATAACAATAAAATAAACGAGGACGTATGTAAGTTTGAACAATGTAAGAAGGGTTATGCCAACATTAAGGATAATTTTTTACTCATTCTCGTACAATCTTAGTTTTCAGTTCCTCACGACAAAAAATGGGACTCTTATAGAATTACTTGTTTGTCTGTCCTGTCCACCCGATCAAATAGTACGTTCATACGTACCTATATATTATATATCATTTAGATTTACTTTCAATTCCCCGATATGCATATATAGGGTAATGAAAGTATTGCATTCTGTCAATTTTTTTGTTGTGCATTTCTACAAGATTTGTTATTAACCTAAGGGTACTTGATATCAAAAAATCTCTTTGGAATGCGCAATCGACCTGAGAGGTCTTTCATGTATTTTAGAGCGGGAACCTAATATTTTAAATTTTTTTTTGGTTACGGAATTTCAAAACACTTGAATTGAGGAAGTATGAAGCATTTCTTTATTTCTAAGGCAAGCAAAGACGGTCCTCCCCACTCGCCTACTACTAGCATCTTACCGGGATCTCAGGGAGCGCGTTCCTTACGATTAAATTAAGGGGGTCCAGTACCGAAATTTCTTCGAAAATCCCAATTTTTTTTCTGATTTTAAAAAATAGTTCATACATTCCTGAAGAGAACGATGTTTTTATCTTATTCCTCCGTTGATTAGAACGCCACAAAATTACCTGTGATTTAAACATCACTAATGGGCGTAACACCTTGAAGCGTCTGCTTAAAGTGCGTTTTTCGAGCACTAGTGTTTTTCACAGATGTTGCATATTCAAATCGATATATCTTATCAGAACCATTAACAATTGGCTATTCAAACTTTTGGAGCATTTAATTTATATAGTTTTAAATATTTTTTCATCACAGAATTTTATTTTTTTAATTCTGTTTTAAAATATAACATTTAGCGTAAAAGATAACATAAAAAAAAGCAAAAATTTCAATATTTTAACTTTGAGAATTTTTAAATTTTTTTTTTCAACTTACCTATCAAAATTCTGTGAAGATAAAATTTTCTTTATATAATTATGTATTACAGAAAGCTTTCACTTTGAAAAAAAATTTATTTTTTCTTGACTTGTATCAAAATACGCAGACATCAATTATTATGGATTTTTCTTGGTTTTTAAATTTTTTTTAAATAACTAAACACAATATTTAAAAAAAAAAACATTTTCTCAAAGATATATAAATAGTATCTCATACATAAAATAAATTTTTTACCTAAAAATGTACATAAATAAAGTTTTTTTTTATTTTCGGTACCGGACCCCCTTAAAGGTACAGATGAGAGAGAGGATATCAGAAACATTTAAAATTAGTTTTTTTTTTCTATTTTTACTTTCAATTACCCACTTGTTAATATAGGGTAATAAAACTATTGCATTCGTTAAACAAAAATTGCGATTTAAAAAAAAAAAAAAAAAAAAAAAAAAAAAAAAAAAAAAAATACTACACGCTTTGGAACTTACAGAATGTAAAAAAGTGGTCTAGGAAAATAATCGGTATCTGTGTTTGTGTAACTCCCGAATGATCTACAATATTCAACTTTTGTATACGGGTTAGTGATGACCATAAAAACTGTCATTATGGTTTTCGCCAAAATTGGGCATGCGCATGAGGACTGTTTTTGAAAAAATCATGTTTTTCAGCAATTTCTAAAAAACGGCTCTGACGATTTTGACGTACGAGGTAGCTATTTGGATCTTTCATCCCCTAGTGGTACTCGCTCTGTCATCGTCACATTTAGTTGATTTGAGCGGGTTTTTTCGCTCAATTGTGCATGGCGCATCAGTTTTGATACTTATCTGAGATTTTTTTACTTACCGTAGAAATTATATCTTTATTTGCGATTCTATTCATCATTTAAGGAAATAAGCAAAATAATCGAAGTTGACTAGTAATTAGTGAGCTTTAATTTTAAACTAATAATTTAGATACAGCCCGGCTGTACTTGCTATATCCCAGGAGCCCACCAGCTGTATCCCACTGGTTTTAACTAAAAAATTGTAAGTCAAATGGTTGATTTTTGGCAACTTGTTAACTAAATGTTTAAAAAAAATTACAAGGCAAATGCTCGCCAAATCTAGAAACCTTCTTCTTCAGATATAAATTTTGGAACGCTATTTTCCGAAAGCGCTAGAAACGCATTCCACAATATTAAAGTGGGTTACGTGTTTTGTTGAAATTAATAATTATAAGCAGGAGTGTTTCATTTATCAGATAGGTGGCGCTTTATCCGTTCTTGTGCAGACGTAACCTAGCATTCAAAGTTTTATTTCGCTCATGGAGAATTTTCTAATATTATTCGAAATAAAAAAAAAAAAAGAAAGAAAGAATAAGAGAATTATCATCAATTCACTTGCTTCTACTTTTCACCATTTTGTTTAATTAATACGCCTTGACGTAAGCTAATTTAAGAAAGGGGGGAAAAAATACAGAAATAAACGAAACACTTTAGTTTCCAAACAATTTGAAAAGGGTAAACCAGAAAGGAAACCCCCTGAACGCCAAGAGGATTAATTTATTTTCATTTTTATATTTGTAATTCTGAGTGACACAAGATTAAAGTTAGCAAATTAACTATTTTTTTAAGTTCATTTTAGATTTTTACATTTAACTGCAACAATGTGTCAAACATTCAAGTAAATAAAATGAAATAGTTTTGTGTGCTTATTATACAATGTATCATAAAGAGGACTCATTTTTATTTGTGATAGGAAAACATTGTAAATTACAGAAATAATGCATGGTTAAATGTAAATAATATAAACATTCACGCACCGAGTATTCCTCATCCAAACAGTGGGATTATTCACAATAGTTCAATTTCTTCACATGTTACTTTTTTAAAAATATGATTGTCCATAAACGAGTTATTTTCCGCTTTAAGGGGGTCCGGTACCGAAAATAAAAAAAACTTTATTTATGTACATTTTTATGTCAAAAATTTATTTTATGTATAATATAATTAATTTTATGTATATATTTATTTTATGTGATAATATTTATATATCTTTGAGAAAATGTTTTTTTAACTATTGTGTTTAGTTATTTAAAAAAAATTTAAAAACCAAGAAAAATCCATAATAATTGATGTTTGCGTATTTTGATATAAGTCAAGAAAAAATAATTTTTTTTTCAAAGTGAAAGCTTTCTGTAATACATAATTATATAAAGAAAATTTTGTCTTCACAGAATTTTGATAGGTGAATTAAAAAAAATTAAAAAAATTCTCAAAGTTAAAATATTGAAATTTTTGCTTTTTTTTATGTTATCTTTTACGCTAAATGTTATATTTTAAAACAGAATTAAAAAAATAAAATTCTGTGAAGACAAAATATTTAAAACTATACAAATTAAATGCTACAAAAATTTGAATGGCCAATTGTTAATGGTTCTGGAGATATATCGATTTGAATATGCAACATCTGTGAAAAACACTAGTGCTCGAAAAACGCACTTTAAGCAGAAGCTTCAAAGTGTTACGCCCATTAGAGATGTTTAAATCACTGGTAATTTTGTGGCGTTCTAATCACCGGAGGAATAAGATAAAAACATCATTCTCTTCAGGAATGTATGAACTATTTTTTTAAAATCAGAAAAAAAATTTGGGATTTTTGAAGAAATTTCGGTACTGGACCCCCTTAAACGAGTTTGTTGGTATTAGATCCAGGTTTTCTTGAATGGCAATCCAGTTATTGAACAAATGAACCATTGCCACTGCAATCAGTGAAATATACGGCCTTTCCTTCGCAGATATTTGTAAATTTATGGAATTTGGTAATATTTTGGCAACATTAAATAACACATAAAAATATTGACGGATTGGATGCTACTAGTTGGATGCTATACAAAATTAGTTGCAAATTTACAATTTTGGATAATATTGTTGACCTTGGGCATGATTGATAGATGAATATATTTTGTAAATGTATCGGGGTACATTAATTTTGAAGCTAAAGTAAAAAAAAAAGAAAAAAAAAAAAAGTTTAATACTCAATTGAAAATTAATATAATTTTTGGCTCCATAAAATATAATTAAAACTAAAGATTTTTGTCATTTATATAGTATTGCTGTAAATTTATTTTCACCAACTATTGGCAAACTAGTATTTTATATTTTTTGTACAGGACATTTCTAAAAGTATCGGATTTATTGATTTCTTAGAGTCCATACCTCTGCACATAACTCAACTTTTGTAAGTGTCAAGTATACCCCAATAGTTTTTTTTTTTTTTTTTACTTAAGGAAGGCACAGTTTCTACAGTGAAGAACAGATGTTTGCGTTTTGAAAGCAGCATATTATGTGAGGTCGATGTTATAAAACAAAAATTGAGGCCGATTTTTGTTCAATAACAATTCATTCCACATCTTGTGAAAGTTAAAAGATTATCTAAATAATAGGCAAAATTCCAACAATTCTCTTCTAATTGTTTTGTACAATTTATCTATGGTTGTATTTCGATTTCATAGTTTATAATTATAATAAGTATTTTAGGTCTCCATAAAATTCTCCATTCCAATTTTTGATCTGTGATATTTTATTTTGAAAAAAAAAAAAAAAAAAAAAAAAAAAGTAAACATCATTCATATAACTGTTTTGAGTAATATTCCTAAAGGTCCTTTCGCTTGCATTTTTATCAATATCATATTTCTCTTACTTCCCTATTAAAAAAAAAAAAATCCAGTTTTTAATATTTGTCATTTTTTAAATGTTAGATGAGGTAGGATCAGAAATTAATCATATTAAGTCGATTTATGACGTTTCTGAAAATCAAAAATGTATTCCAGCCATGTCAACCACCGCCAAAATTCCGAAAAAAAAAAGTGTAGGAAGAGAAAATAGTGCAAGATCCTTGACTCAGATATTTCCTTTTCATCTAAAGATATAAAAAATGAAAAAGTGAAAAAGCGTAATAAAAAAAAAAAAAAAAAAAAAAAAAAAAAAAAATGAAATGAAAACTTAAAAGAAAAACATTTTAGTTTCACAAGGGAATTGCGAGAGTTTGCTTGGATATGTACAGCGGGAAAAAATACTCACTTTTTTTCCAAAGAAATGGGGATATTCTACACAAGACGAAAGTGCAAAATAACAAAAAAATTAAAGCACTTTTTTTTTTTTATTATTATATCTATATTTCATTTTAAAGATGAAGGTGAAGGGGGGGGGGGTGGAATATATAGACGGAATATTAACAAGAATTGCGCCGAGTAGTTTGTGAGAAATGCGAAAAAGCAAGGGGGGAGGGGAGGGACTAAGGGAAAAGAGAGGGAAAAAATAACACTCGTATGAGTGTTGCAAAAGGAGAGGCAGGAAATAAAAATATTTTCTTCTTTTCGCGAGATATTAGAAACTGTCAGAAGTGTTGTGCATGCTCCGCAACCCCCGTGGGAAATGAGCGAAGTTGAGCATGGAAAAAGAGGCACGTACATAAAGTGAAATGCGGGACGCGGAGGTTCCTTTCTAGACTTCCAGTCTCCTTACAATTTTTTTTTTATTTTTTTTTTTAGCCGGAATTTTCTTATGTTGCAGTTTCATAAGAAAATATAATACCTGTTGTATCCCCCCCCCCACCCCCATGCTATTCGCTTTTCGACAAAATCGAAAAAAATGCGAAAAAAAAAAACAGATTCAATGAAGTGATACAATTTTGTTGTATTGAAATGATTTTGTGTTAAAGAATTTTTGGAACGAAAATGTTGTTGTTGTTGTTGAAATGTTCTCCTTCACTTCTTCTCCATTTTATCAACCTTTGGATTGCCACTTCTAAATAACAATTTACCGTTTCTATTATATGGAGAGGGATTGTTGTGTTTGAATTTTCTGATACAAGGGCTATAGTAAGAATATACAGCGCGGTAGCATCACAAAAACATGTACTATTACATATTGTAATATTTTCCTCAATTAGGACGTGAGGAGTCAGAACCTGGATTAAAACTTATCTCTATATATAAAAAGATAGGACTGACAACGAACACTAAAGTTCATTCTTTCAAATTTTGTCTGTTTTCTTAAGGGGATCCAGTACCGAAATTTTTTCAAAAATCCAAATTTTTTTTCTGATTTTAAAAAATAGTTCATACATTCCTGAAGAGAATGATGTTTTTATCTTATTCCTCCGGTGATTAGAACGCCACAAAATTACCTGTGATTTAAACATCACTAATGGGCGTAACACCTTGAAGCGTCTGCTTAAAGTGCATTTTTCGAGCACTAGTGTTTTTCACAGATGTTGCATATTCAAATCGATATATCTCCAGAACCATTAATAATTGGCTATTCAAATTTTTGGAGCATTTAATTTATATAGTTTTAAATATTTTGTCTTTACAGAATTTTATTTTTTTAATTCTGTTTTAAAATATAACATTTAGCATAAAAGATAACATAAAAAAAAAGCAAAAATTTCAATATTTTAACTCTGAGAATTTTTTAAATTTTTTTTAATTCACCTATCAAAATTCTGTAAAGACAAAATTTTCTTTATATAATTATGTATTACAGAAAGCTTTCACTTAGAGAAAAAAAATTATTTTTTCTTGACTTATATCAAAATACGCGAACATCAATTATTATAGATTTTTCTTGGTTTTTAAATTTTTTTTTAAATAACTAAACACAATATTTAAAAAAACATTTTCTCAAAGATATATAAATAGCATCTCATACATAAAATAAATTTTTGACATAAAAATGTACATAAATAAAGTTTTTTTTTATTTTCAGTACCGGACCCCCTTAAACTGCAAAGCTCTATACGATATTTTCCGGCTTATTCATATTACCTTTAAAATGCCATTTTTAAAAAATATATATATAGAAAGATGAAATCCTAAAAATTAAATTTCAACAGAAAATAACTATTTACAATTAGTTGAAGTTTGTCTTCGCTTTGTTTTTATGGATTTAAATCATTACTGTGATGAGTAACAATCACAAATGTAATTTTTTTTTTATAATTTTCAACATTCGCCTACCAAAAGTATCATCAATAGATTATAGAAGTAGTAATTTTGTTAGAGTAACTGCCGCAATCGATCATGTTTTACTTGTTGGAACAGTATTTCCTTTCTCTTTTTTCTGACATTCGTTATCGAAGACGATTTTTTTCTTTCTAGAAAAATAAAATTATTATGACACATTGCAGCATTCATCTTTGTTGATCTAACACAAACAATAGACATCCTGTTCAAGTGCCGGTTAAACGATTAAACGATCCAACACTTTTCATAAAAAATTGGTTGCACAAAATAACTATTATTACAAAGACCGTCTGTATAACATTGTAAATGGTAACGAATTCATTTCAAAGTTCTATTTTATCTCATTTTATTCTGAATATAATTGTAAATAGTGACGCATTTCTTTCAACATTCTATTTTAATTAATTTAATTTTTAGCGATAATATAGGTTAGAAAAGGTGGCAACACCTAAATCATTCGGGAAGTTTCGAGGCATTTCGATCAGGCGATTGGTCGGCTGAATTTTGGTAGAAATTTCTGCAGCGAGCCTATTTAAAGAGACTAAAAATAAAATCGAATTCAATTGAGTCGAAGATCACTTGCTGTTCGGATTCGGAAAGCAGCGATTGTTTACTTTCTGAGCCTGAATTAACGCTGTGTTTGAAGTTGTATTTACGTAGCTTGAATTGAAGCTTGATAGTGATTGTTCTGTTGTTCAAAAAAGTTATGTTAGTCTTCGAAGGAAAAATAAATTATAGTTTTTATTTAGTAAAAACTGCGTCATTTCCTCTGAGAAAAAATAATAATTCTATTATAAATTGATTGTGTATACCTGTGTATAGAATATTCTTACAAACCAAAACGGGTAAGAAAATAATTCAAAATAAAAGAAAAACAGACGTTTTAAATACTAACTTTACAAAACATTTTTACTTGATCCAGAATACGTAATGGCTAAGCGTCCCAAACATTTTTGTAGCTGGTTATTGAGGCCTATGGAATTTTGTCTTGATCCAGAATGCGTAATGGCTAAGTGACCTATACATTTTTGTAGCTGGATATTGAGGCCTATGGAATTTTGACTTGATCCAGAATACGTAATGGCTAAGCGTCCCAAACATTTTTGTAGCTGGTTATTGAGGCCTATGGAATTTTGACTTGATCCAGAATGCGTAATGGCTAAGTGACCTATACATTTTTGTAGCTGGATATTGAGGCCTATGGAATTTTGACTTGATCCAGAATACGTAATGACTAAGTGTCCCAAACATTTTTGTAGCTGGATATTGAGGCCTATGGAATTTTGACTTGATCCAGAATGCGTAATGGCTAAGTAACCTATACATTTTTGTAGCTGGATATTGAGGCCTATGGAATTTTGTCTTGATCCAGAATGCTTAATGGCTAAGTGTCCCAAACATTTTTGTAGCAGGATATTGAGGCCTATGGAATTTTGACTTGATCCAGAATGCGTAATGGCTAAGTGACCTATACATTTTTGTAGCTGGATATTGAGGCCTATGGAATTTTGTCTTGATCCAGAAGGCGTAAGGGCTAAGTGACCTATACATTTTTGTAGCTGGATATTGAGGCCTATGGAATTTTGACTTGATCCAGAATACGTAATGGCTAAGCGTCCCAAACATTTTTGTAGCTGGTTATTGACGCCTATGGAATTTTGACTTGATCCAGAATGCGTAATGGCTAAGTGACCTATATATTTTTGTAGCTGGATATTGAGGCCTATGGAATTTTGTCTTGATCCAGAATACGTAATGGCTAAGTGTCCCAAACATTTTTGTAGCTGGTTATTGAGGCCTATGGAATTTTGACTTGATCCAGAATACGTAATGGCTAAGTGTCCCAAACATTTTTGTAGCTAGTTATTGAGGCCTATGGAATTTTGACTTGATCCAGAATACGTAATGGCTAAGTGTCCCAAACATTTTTGTAGCTGGTTATTGAGGCCTATGGAATTTTGACTTGATCCAGAATACGTAATGGCTAAGCGTCCCAAACATTTTTGTAGCTGGTTATTGAGGCCTATGGAATTTTTACTTGATCCAGAATACGTAATGGCTAAGTGTCCCAAACATTTTTGTAGCTGGTTATTGAGGCCTATGGAATTTTTACTTGATCCAGAATACGTAATGGCTAAGTGTCCCAAACATTTTTGTAGCTGGTTATTGAGGCCTATGGAATTTTGACTTGATCCAGAATACGTAATGGCTAAGTGTCCCAAACATTTTTGTAGCTGGTTATTGAGGCCTATGGAATTTTGACTTGATCCAGAATACGTAATGGCTAAGTGTCCCAAACATTTTTGTAGCTGGTTATTGAGGCCTATGGAATTTTGACTTGATCCAGAATACGTAATGGCTAAGCGTCCCAAACATTTTTGTAGCTGGTTATTGAGGCCTATGGAATTTTTACTTGATCCAGAATACGTAATGGCTAAGTGTCCTATACATTTTTGTAGCTGGTTATTGAGGCCTATGGAATTTTGACTTGATACAGAATGCGTAATGGCTAAGTGACCTATACATTTTTGTAGCTGGATATTGAGGCCTATGGAATTTTGACTTGATCCAGAATACGTAATGGCTAAGTGTCCTATACATTTTTGTAGCTGGATATTGAGGCCTATGGAATTTTGACTTGATCCAGAATACGTAATGGCTAAGTGTCCCAAACATTTTTGTAGCTGGTTATTGAGGCCTATGGAATTTTGACTTGATCCAGAATGCGTAATGGCTAAGTGACCTATACATTTTTGTAGCTGGATATTGAGGCCTATGGAATTTTGACTTGATCCAGAATACGTAATGGCTAAGTGTCCTATACATTTCTGTAGCTGGTTATTGAGGCCTATGGAATTTTGACTTGATCCAGAATGCGTAATGGCTAAGTGACCTATACATTTTTGTAGCTGGATATTGAGGCCTATGGAATTTTGACTTGATCCAGAATACGTAATGGCTAAGTGTCCTATACATTTCTGTAGCTGGTTATTGAGGCCTATGGAATTTTGACTTGATCCAGAATGCGTAATGGCTAAGTGACCTATACATTTTTGTAGCTGGATATTGAGGCCTATGGAATTTTGACTTGATCCAGAATACGTAATGGCTAAGTGTCCTATACATTTTTGTAGCTGGATATTGAGGCCTATGGAATTTTGACTTGATCCAGAATACGTAATGGCTATGTGTCCTATACATTTTTGTAGCTGGATATTGAGGCCTATGGAATTTTGACTTGATCCAGAATACGTAATGGCTAAGTGTCCTATACATTTTTGTAGCTGGATATTGAGGCCTATGGAATTTTGACTTGATCCAGAATACGTAATGGCTAAGTGTCCTATACATTTTTGTAGCTGGATATTGAGGCATGTGAAGAGGAATTTTGACTTTGAGAAAGAAATCTTAGATAATTTTCATTGCTCGCAATTTACAACAACGTTAAACTTGGCTCTACTTTAGATCTCAATACTTTTTACGGCTATAGCATGAAGAACTTGTAGCCTTTTACAGAGATGTTTTTGTTGGGATTAATATATTGTTTCAATCAAGTTTTTAGCTAAACATGGAATAATCGTTGTTTGGTAACTTACACGTGTCTGGTCGTTTTTTTTTTCTCTTCCACATTTCTATTTGCTTTTGCTAAGTTGTATATTTAGACGGTTTTGCATCCTTAACTCCTTGACTGCCATATGAGTTTCATTCAACTCACACCATTGGTTCAATCTTTTTTCCAATCAACTCGTCGACGAGTGCTGTGGCTGTGTAGTTTGATAATTTTGGCGCGAGGGCAACACGTGGTTTATACTGCGACAAAGAAATTAGGGAACATCAATTTAAAATCTAAGAAACAAAGTATCGTAAAAATTAATATAAAAGTCACAGTTGAAATATTTTAGTGGGGAGAAGCATTCCACAGAAAATGACTCGCGGTCTGTCAGACTCATCGATGTAGATAAACAACTGGATAGACTGCTTATCGCTGGGAAAATGAAGCCGTTGCCAGATGCAATTGGTGGGATAAAAAATACGGATTGCCGAGGATTGAAAAAAAAAATTGTGGGTTGTACACAGCAGAAATATCAATAGTAGACCTTAATTAGTAATAATGTGCAAAAAAAAATATCTACTCTAACACTTTACAAGGTTTTTTGCATTCCCATCCAACTATAAAAGGAAACTGTGATTGGTTAATCATCCCACCAGCTTCGCAATCCCCGGCGCGTTTTTCTCTTTGAATGGACCATGGAACAGTCTATCCAGTTGTTTATCTATATCGATGGTCAGACGGCATACAGCAGCTAAAGGTTAAATCAAATTGGCTCCGAATTTGCACGAATCGGATCTAAAGACTTGATTCGTGCAAAATTCCGTGGCAGTCAACGTGTTAAAACATTTGTTGTATAGCTTTACACTTTGGCCATTAAATTAAAAATTCTTGAATTGCAAAAAAAAAAAAAAAAAAATATCTGTTAATCGCAGATAACAGATAATAGAAACGAGACGCAGACTTGATTTGAAAAAGATGTTTATTAAAAACCCATTTTTCATGCAACATCATAGTTTTCATAAAAAAAAAAAAGAAAAAGTAAACGAGTTTCAGCGAAACATGACACCATATTTAAATAATATATAGTTTAAATATACGAAAAATGATGTTGCGTTTCTTATTATTTAAGATAATTAAATTGAAAAATAATATAATGAATTGAACCAACATCTCAACAAATCTTAAAAAGTGCACAAAAAACAACACATTGTTCAATCAAAAATCAAAATTAAATAAAAATGTTAAAACTATTCATACACTATAACCCCTAAGTCTGAACGTCCCCAAAAGCGATAGTTTTTAGTTGTTTTTATAACACCACTTTACGTTACATTGTTTTCTTCTAGTTCGTACATACTGTGCATGTGCTCTGCTTGGGGCTATATTTTAAAATTGCAGTAAAAATACATAAATGTAACAATAAAACATACACTAATGATTGAAAAAGAGGTTATAACACATTACCATAGTTAAAAAAATAAGAGATTAGATTGGAAGCTTTTTTTTTGTATGTACCAGATTAAAAACTATATTCACCACAATTACGAATTTTCAAATTCCTATTACATTTTAATCAAAGCAACTATAACATAAATTAAGGAATATAAACTACACATGCTTATGTAGGAGTATTTTTTTGTATTAGACATGACAGAAATTATGGTGTTGAGTCATTTTCTTATATTATGTAAATTTTGGTGTTGGACATTTTAAAGGTGGTTAATATATTTGCGTACATCGACTGAATTTCTCTGTAATTATTTTCCCTCACCGTTATCTCTATCAGGTTTGCAGAAATGAGAAAATGTCTCAATTTATAAGGGCTTTACCACCAAAAATTTACATTTCCACAGCAGCATGGTTTTCTTCTTCCTTTTATTATGTGTCTAATTCTAATCAAGAAACACTATCAATTAGTTTTTACTACTTATTTTTTTTTTACCTTTCCATAACTGCGCGCCTTTTTATTTGTTCCTCATACAAACATATAAAATCCATTTTCAAACTGGCTAAGACCGGTCCTTTGTCCTGTAATCTGCGCAATCTAATTCAGCATCTAATCAAACTGAACATCGCAATTGATTGCAAAATTTCCCAACAATGAAGATGAACACCTCCAACAAAGAACCTGCCGCATCTGTGTTTTCCGACTGACATAATTCTCCCAACTTTCACCAGAAGACTGATTATCACGCCAGAAGGAACAACTTTCAAAGCAGGCATGAAAGCGATAATGGCAGGAGAGGAAGAACAAATGTTTCAACTTGTATACCTTAATTATCGAAGACCCCCCCCCCTTCTCCCCCCCCCCCCCATCTCCTCCTTTCATTGCCATCATCTTGGAATCGAGTGCTTCGAAGCGATTGATTCCAAAAACTGTCGTTAATTATGTCCGCTTGCTCCACTCATCCGTTGTTCTTATTCCAAGGCTTCTAAGTGAAATGATACATCGGTCTCGTATATTTAAATTCTTTATATTGACTTGTGATTTTGTGATTAACGATTTTGTGTGTGGCTGTGTAGGCCGATGCGCGGCCAAATCTGCGGAGGCCCAAATAACCCTTGCCGTCATCCAATCGGGCTGAAACTTGGCAGATAGATTTGATGTCGATGAAAATGGGTTCTATCAAATTGTTGGCGACTGTCTCTGTCAGTAAAAGGTCGCTTTTATGGAATACTAATAAACTAATTTACTGTCATCCAATCGCGCTAAAATAGCATTTAATTTATCATTGAAAAAAGTCTTTCCTGTTGACAAAATAGTTTAAATAAACAAACAGACAAACAAACAAACAAGCAAAAAAACAAAAAACAAACAAAAAAAAACCCAGTTTTAATCAGAAAAAATAAAAGATATTTGGATGTGAGTGCATACATTCGCATTCATTTTGAATGAATAAATTTTGAAACGTAGTTTGCGGCATATTTTGCTAATAGAGAGGTTTTTTATATTTAAAATTAGATGCCAACACCAAACACACGCTAGCAACAGAAACTGCTTTTTGTTAATGAATATAAAAATCCAAAAATCTACCTGAGATTTTGCGGGATTTTCAGATATCATCCCAGCGAGGTTTCATTAGTATGCATTATAAATTTTGTGAAATAATATTCCGGTTATATATGTTATCTCTTCATATGATAACACTATAACACCCTACCACTCCCTCATAACACCTCTTTCTTCAACCCCCACACCTTAGCTTGATCTCAATGTGGTTAGTGTTCTGGCCTCGCATGCCAAAGGTGCCGGTTCAAATCCCGGGTTAGGCATAGGTGTTCGTTGTGGTTCTGAATCCACGTTAAGCTGTAGGTCCCGGCCTGATTAGCCGTTACTGTGCACAAGTATAGGTCGCTGAGCGCATAAACCAACTAACCAACCAATCAACCTTAGCATCATGATCAACGGCCGTTTCCTCCCAATCTATAACACTACTGACGTCATCACCAACGCGATTCGAAAATCACTCAGCTATGAGACCCGATACCCTTTTATTTCGCAGCCTTGGTCTTCCCACACACAAGGGAGATGGAGTGAGATTGTTGCTCAATCCCGCTCCGAAGAATCGATTCTCTTAGGTTATCAGGTCTGGAGGGCGAATGATTTCACTCGATTCCACGGAGGCATTCGTTCGATTCAATCAGAAGTGATCTTCATCTTTTCGGGAGTATATCAGTCATGATTCATTAATGCGTTAAAAGATACAGAAAATGAAAGAAGCGCATAAGGGGTTGTCTATACATGAAAGATGCGACACATTTTCTATCGAAACAGCGTGGCTATTGTTAAACTTAACCGAAATACAGCAGCCTGAGCTTGAAGCAATCAAAAAAATCACTTTAAAATTTAGTAAGTATGTGGTAAAGGCTAAGGGGTTTTGATGTATGAAAGAGAAAAATATAACTTCAAGTCATACAAGATGAAAATTAGGTATTCATTGGAAAAGAATTAAACAAGGTGGCCTTCATTTTATCAGAATGTTGTAAATGAAATTATCCTTTTAGACAATAATCCAATGTTGTGTAGACAACTGAGGACACTCCCATCTGGTACTTAAGGCTGTTAGACTGAGAGGAGACTGCAATTATTGGACCCTATCGAACATCATTCTGAATTTTTTTATAGAAATTGGAGAAAAGTGAGTAGATTACGAATCCACTGGTCTGCAGTGGCAAAAATGGCCGAAACTGATCAACAACCGACTTGAATTAGTTGAACTAAAATCCGATTGCCAAATGCGCCATAACTTGCCTAATAACGAGCTTTTTTTATTTGGTAACCCTCACTCTTTAATTTTCAATTAAGAAGGTTGCAGACGATTCAGATATCTGGCGACGGTCTACTTGCATCTATTAAAAGGGAGCCAAGTTGGCAAAAAAAATTACATCACTTATGACGTAACTGATGTCGGCAATTTGGCTTACTTTTAAAAGATACTAGTTTTCCGAGCCAGTGATCAGAAATCGTTTGCGCTTTTTCTCATTGAAAATCAAAATGCAGTGGGTTGCCAGACGAAAAAGTTTGTTCTCTTTTTGGCAAGTTATGACATATTTGGCAATCGGATTTTAGTTCATCTCATTCCAAGACGATTTTTGATCAGTTTCGGCCATTTTTGCCACGGCAGACCTGTGGATTCGTAATCTACTAACTTTTCTCCAATTTCTATATAAAATTCAGAATGATGTTCGATGGGGTCCTAATATTGCAGTCGCCTCTCGGACGATATGACTAAGTATCAGATTGAATTTGAACTATTTCTACTGGAGTTCGTGCTATGGACGTTCTCCGCTTTGTTTAGCTTAGTCTTTAGGACATTTCTCCGTAAAAAAAAAAGATTTTTGATTTATTTGGTACTTAGGTCGTTTTTCCATTTTCAATCCTCAATTTTATATTATCTCGAGATATTTCCAAAATTAATATATTAAAAAAAAACATTAAGGAAAACTTTTGAAATATATTGAACTATTTGATTGTTTTCTTCTAAATATTATCACACAATTGGATTTTTCATTTTCCTAGGGTGAAGCTAGACCAATACAAAAAGTTTTAGGCGTTGTCGGTTTTTGAACAGATTGTGCATAACTATCAGTATAAGCAGAAAAAAAAAAAAGAAAAAAAAAAAAAACTGTTTTGGGAATACAATATACACACGTTTAATGGGCTTTTAGATGGATGCTAATACTACAGATATTTTTACGGATACAGATATATTACAAATACAGATAATTTAATTTACTAGTGCGCAAGGAGATAGGAGAAACCTGGACCTTAAATTTTATTTTAATTAAGACCTTCTTAAAGAATCACTAAAGTAAGTTACTTTTTGCCAATTACTATAATATATTGTCCGTTTTAGTATTATTTAAAAATCTGAATAATTTCCTTTAGTTTTAACTCTAGTTTCAATCCGATGTTGTGATTTCTATCTGAGCAAGACATTTTTTGAAGCGGTACTGTCAATGTAAATTTTGGTCGAAAATTTCCACTGAATGTTTGCATAGTGACTAATTTTGCTTAAGCCTTCCCTTAAATACACATACCATATCTAGAATTTGTTGTTTTAACTTTTTTTCACACTTCTATTAAAGTGTGGTATGATAGCTTGTACAAGAGAACTATTATTTCATACATATCTCGCAAGTGCCATCATTTTTTACTTTCAATTACCCATATGTATATATACATAGGGTATATGCATAGAGTATATGCATAGGGTTATGGCATAAGGCATATATACATAGGGCATTCGGTAATTTTTTTTTTTTTTTGCATTTCTCCACGTTTTGGAACATCTTGATTTCAAAAAAGTGATCTAGAAAGAAAAAAAAAAAAAATTATGTCTGTGTGTGTGTCTGTGGTCAGCATAACTCCCGAACAAATTGACCTACGATGTTCAAATTTGGTATGAGGATTAGTGGTGGTCATGGGACCTACCATTAATGTTTTTATCAATATCGCGCATGCGCATAAGGTAGCTCCTTTGAAAAAATAATTTTTCAATGATTGCTAAAAAACTGTTTTAACGATTTTGATAAAAATCGCTGTGGTAATGCCCCTTAAGGTTTTCTAAACATCCTCACTTCCGAAATTCCAGTAAAAATGTTTTAATGGCGTAAAAAGTTTTAAAATGAATGCCTTCAACACAGAGTTCTCTTTCCTTGAGCATACCTCATTAACGATCATTTTTTCTTCTCCTCTCAGTTTCGCTTACAATAAAGGATAATGTAAAGATTATCAAAAAGTATATCGCCAAAATCACCATTTTTTTTTTTTTTTTTTTTTTGTAGATCCATACAAGAATTATCGCAAAAACTACCACCATACTGGCCATTTATTCTAAATATGAAAATATACAATCGGTAAGTGACGCAAATCTACGTCAGTATTATAGTGTAATTGAAAGTTGTGCGATGTTTCACACCCCGAGTTTGTATATGGATGGAAGACCTAAGGGAAACATTTGTATAAGCTTCCGATGTTCGTGAAGAAGCAATTTGTCGTCAGATTTACTTATATATTAGAATTTAAAAGCTCCACATACCCAAAAGAATGTTTTTAACTATTTCTAGTTGTAATTTTATTGGATCAGGTTTTCAAAAGAACGTAGAGATATTGTTTTTTAAGAATACAATTTCAGATGTTTAAGGGTGTCCAAGACCAAAATTCTAAAATCTTTATTTTTAGATTTATTTTTCTGAAATTTTTTATACCGTACTGTAATATGCTTTGAAGCTAAAATAACAATTTTAAATTTTCAAAGTTAATTTTTTTTTAATTAAAAAATTTCAAAATCTTGACGTTACCTAAATTTGATATATTTAAAAACTTTTTTTACAAAATCACTTCATTTTTGCATTAAATTATTTCTCATAATTCATGTTATAAATTGTTGTATGATTTTTCCGTAAAATAAATAAATAATAATAAAAAAAAAATGTTGTAAAAGTATAAAAAAATATCATAGTATGCTAAGCTTCAAACACCCATTTTTAAAAAAAGCTAAATCAAAATACTCAATTTCTGAAGACAAATTAAATATAAGTTCTATCCATTTATACTCAAAAGAGGGACAAAAAGACTTCACCGAGAAAAACATTTTCAAAGTTTCAAATCTGTGCATGTAACAAAAACTTAAATATTTCAAGTTCTATTATTAATAGACACTAATTTTTTATGTAATTTTATTTCAAAATATTTTTGTTATTTTTTACTCCAGCAAAAAAAAATATTTAAAAAAAATGAGAATTTAAAACATTTTTAGTCCCTGAATGATTAAAATGGGATTATAAAAACACTTTTATTAATTTATAAGCAATTTTTAGATCTTTATTTAGGTGGATTCATAAAAAAAAATTGTATGAAATTTAAAAAAAAAAAAAATGAGTTAATTATAACTGAACTTATATCTTCTTCAGTTATATTAGATGTGAGAAAACTTCTCGCATTGATATTCTTTCATGGATAAATTGCCTAAGGACAGGCAATTTAATTATAAAACCTGGACAATGCTCGTAGAATATAACTCAAAAGAAACCAATTTTTAAACTTAAAGTTCTTGTATTGGTATTTGGATTTGATATTAAAATGTGTGAAATAAACTGAAGGTAATATGGTATTTTTAAAAGGAATTATTCCCGGGTCTTTAACATTTCTCACCTGGGGCTACGTTACAAGACTTAAAAATTTAAATTGCATTTTAGTAATAAGGGCCTTTTACAAGGAAGTTTCAAGATCCCTTGATAATTATTTTGATTTGAATCGGAGGATGTAGTTATTGAAATTTTCTCTTTTGTAAGTGCTTTCTTGTTCAGACATTTAAAAGACGGTGGAGATTAGCCCCGCAATTTGATGGAAAAATTTGCAAGCAATTATTTTTAAAAAGGATTTGTGGTAAAACATTTCATTTGCATTAAATATGTCACTCGTTGTGTTTCAATTTCAATATTTAGGAAGCTTTTGTTCTAGCGGGGCTTAAGATTTAATTTGAATCAATCAATGAAACAAGAATGAAGCCAATAGTTTCTTTATTGTACAAAATTAAGCAAGAAAACGGTTTAATATTTTTTTTTTGTCATGAAAAGTTTCGATATCGAGTGATATATTTTCTTATTGTAAAAATTGGATTCCAGTGTCCCGGTGACATATTTCCTACCTTTACATGCATTCGGACTAGGGAAAATAATTCCGCTTTCTGATTGGCTGGCTGTGGATGCCTGCCTAGAGTATTTAGTTTCACCACGGCGCGGGTCTTTCTTCGAGTGCTAGCTATTGTCTTTTTTACATGGCACTTAAAAAAAAAAAGTATATAAATGATAAGAAAAACTATATAACTGCATAAAATACTACAATTTATATAGATCTCATCCCCTAGCAAACAATTCAGTACCATTATGAGTTATTATTCTTTCTAATAATACAAGTAGAAATGACTTATTTATTTATTTATTAATTTAAATATAAATAATAGTATTTCATAGGAATCCATTACATCTCGATTTCCATGACATTTTATTTGTAAAATTTATTTTAAAGAAAAGAAAAAAGCGTTTCATGTTAACATAAATTATCGTTAAACGAAGATTTTTTTTTTTTTTTTTTAGCAAGGCTCATGGAAATTAATGAAAGGATTCAATTACTGAAATAAGTTCTATTGCATACTATTGTTAGCATTATTTCGGAAAAATTTTCTTCCAAAATAGACTGTTAGGCGACTGCAATTTTTGGACCTCATCGAACATCATTCTGAATTTTTTATAGAAATTAGAGAAAAGTGAGTAGATTACGAATCCACTGGTCTGCCATGGCAAAAATGGCCGAAACTGATCAATAATCGACTTTGAATAAGTTAAACTAAATCCAATTGCCAAATGTGCCATAACTTGCCAAATAAGGAGCATTTTTTTATTTGGTAACCCTCACTCTTTAATTTTCAATTAAGAATGTTGCAGACGATTCAGATATCTGGTGACGGTCTACTTGCATCTATTAAAAAGGAGCCAAGTTGGCAAAAAATATTACGTCACTTATGACGTAACTGATGTCGCCAATTTGGCTTACTTTTAAAATATATAAGTTTTCCGAGCCAGAGATCAGAAATCGTTTGCGCTTTTTCTCATTGAAAATCGAAATGAAGTGGGTTGCCAGACGAATAAGTTTGTTCTCTTTTTGGCAAGTTATGATATATTTGGCAATCGGATTTTAGTTCAACTTATTAAAAGTCGATTGTTGATCAGTTTCGGCCATTTTTGCCCCAGCAGACCAGTAGATTCGTAATCTACTAACTTTTCTCTAATTTCTATAAAAAATTCAGAATGATGTTCGATGGGGTCCAAAAATTGCAGTCGCCTCTCGGACTAAAAGCATTTAGTTCTTCATTTGCAGATGACAGTGCTAGAGAAAACTTGCAGCCAACCAATCAGCGTGCATCATTATTTTCCCTTGTCCAGATGCATGTAAAGGTAGGAAATATGCGGGCTGGTCATTAAGGGCACCGAGCTTTAAAGAGGTAAATCGTGGATTCGTTCCTGGCTTTTACAAATATTGTGTGTACGATAATGGGACACATTAAGTAGATAGTAGCTTCAATTTTCTCGCTTTGATGTAGTAGGGTTGAGGAGAAGAGTATGTGTGATAATGTTTTCACATCGTAACCATCGTAGTTCTAAATTATGGTGTATGTGGCTGAAATATTTCATTGCAGCAGAAATAGACTACAATTCCGAAATTGCAAAGAACCCCCTCATAGATCGTAAAGAACTAAATTCGTACCACGAACAAAAAAAAAAAAAATCTGCTAATGTAACAATATTTTATTATGTCTTATAAAGGTGTTTGTTTGTCATCTAGCATTTGTGTTTTATTACCCTGGGCCTTAAGCCTAAGGTTATTGTTTTCAATTGGTCAAAAGTGTGGTCCGATGTACGTCTGCACTAATACTTGGGCACGCGCAAAAAAGGCATTGTGTGTAGAGGTCGGAAATATCGATCAAAATAAATATCGATACTATATCGTTGCATAGAAAAAAATATCGATAAAATATCAATATATCGATACACATTTTTGTTTTTAAATTTGATTTACAATTTTGCCAGAAACGAAGTTTTTCCAGGCAAATTTCTACTTTTCATGAATTCATGCTAAAATTGTTTTAATACATAATAAATTCTAAAAATCGTTTTAATAAATAAATTATAAAAATAGTTTTAATAAATAAATTATATTGTCAATCAGAATAAATAAAATACATTTGGATGTCAATGCATAAATTCACATTTATTTTTAAAGAAGAAATTTTGAAAAGTAGTTTACCACATATTTTGCTGATAGAGATGTTTTTAATATTTAAAATTATATGCAAATTCCAGGCACACGTTTTCAACAGAAACGGCGTTATGTTAATGACTACTAATAAATGATCTCATCTTTCCATTACATTACCTTTTCTTTTTGGTTAGGGTGCCATTTTAACTGTTTCTCAGCCAAGTCCAAACTTTAGTTTTGAAGTTTTTGAAAAGGGAATAAAGAAAATCGAAAAAAACACATGGAACTACAAAACGATCATCAAAAAACTAAAAATGTTTGAAAATATCGATATATCGGTGACTTGTAGCGATATTTTTACTATCGATATTTTTTTTAAAATATCGATGAAAATATCGTCGTATCGATATATCGCCGACCTCTATTTGTGTGGGCATGCGCCTGCTCCACCTGCTGATATAAAATGAAATGTATGCTGATGTTGTATTGATGTATCGATGTTTTATAAAACTCAAATAAAAAACAACTTTGTAATGAGCTTGAATTTAAGGCCCATGTATCGACCCTAAGCCAATTATTATGCTTCATTTTTTTTTCTGAAATTGTTTGGAACTGCAGAATTGTACTGAGTAGCAGTGCAATTTCTTTGTTTGTGTCGGAAGTCGGTGTCATTTTGTATTGGTTTGCTAATGCCAAATGCAAGTTTGCATCTATATTTCATAGAAATGTTGACTGGCAATTAAGTCTGTAGCTTGTTTAAAAAATAGAAAAGAAAACGTCACTTCTTTTTCAACACTTATTTTTAGAAGATTTGATAAAATCATACGATGGAATTCTTCTATTTTCAAGAAAGTAACTAGAAATAAACCCGTTGGAAATGTATTAAGTGATTATAAATATTCTTAAGTTTTATTCACCTATAATGGTTGCGCTTCTAAGCACCTAATTTTGGTTGAAACTTATCCGAGAAAACTTATTGCATTTCACTCTTAAAATCATATTCCTCTCATTAAACAGACTTATTTTAACTCGTTCCTAATTCCCCTTCCAATGGAAATTATACATAACATTGCAGGAAACCCTTAAGATAATTAGCACACAAGTTAAGGTCCACGGAAGATAAATTCCTGGATTAAAAATAAGGATATAACAAAGAGAAAAAACAGAAGGTAGTTAAGAGTTTTATATCTTCAAAAATCAAGGACCTATTCCCCCGTTGTCTTCCCTTTAATCAAATCTTCCGAACTTCTTTAAGGCACCGAAATCTTCCGACTCCTAATGCCAATCTTTAAGCCTCTTATCTCAGTTTTCTTTTGCTGTTTTCATTCTTGAAGTTTCGCATCATTCCACCCCTAGTAACCGCCATAAGCTGATAAATTACCTGGAGACATTGGGAAGTAATTATTCTTGGAATAGAAATGGCGAGGATTGAAGGAGTGTCGCAGATTGTGTTCCTGGAATTTATGGCGGTTGTTTGTGGTTCTGATACAGAAAAGAAAAAGTTTTTTTTTATTGGTATCGAATATAAGGAATAGGAAGTATTTGATTTATTACTACACTCACTTCCAAAAGTTAAGCTCGGAGTGGTAAAATACGAAAAAACGGACAAATAGTGCTTTGATTGACACGATACGCTGCAAGTAAGTAGCTTTATGTTCATTCATGAATCAAAACAAAGAATTACGAACAGGGATGAAAAAAATATTGCATTTTCATAAATTATAAGATTTGTGTCATTAACAACATGATGTTTAATTTCAAAACAAACAACAGAAACCGCCATTAATTGGGTATTAGAGCAGCTCTCACCTGCATACAGCGTGTGATCATGCTTGCTACGAGGTTATCAACCATCGCAGAGTTCAGTAATCGCCATTACTCGTGTAGCGCAGTTTCTAAATCTCCGAGAGTGGCTGGGTCGACCAAACGGTATAGTGGTTAGCGTGCTAGCTTCTAGACCGCGAGGTTGCGAGTTCGAGTCCCGTGTAAGGCATGGGTGTTAGTAAATGTATGTTGGCTTGCCAAATGACGAATGTTTAAGCGCATTATAGCCTTCGTGTTGCTGACGGCACAAGATTATCTGAAAACAACCAACCGAAAGTGGTTGGAGGTGGGAAACGTATACCATTACCGGGCTGAAAATGTCGAGATATCTCGTATCTTTTTGAGGTTATGTGGAAAAGTTGTGGACTCTCATCGTTAAAAAGTGTGTGAAATCTTATGACTCTGAATTGATATCTTCGTTACTGCTTTTTAACCCCAACACATGTAAAATGTTTTAGAACTATACGTTAATATCATCTGCCGTCTCAACGGTACCGTATTTGGGAAATCGAAGGCAATTTTTTAAATAAAAATACATTACTCTTAACTCTTAATAATGAGAAAAGAAAATTTATTCCATCAGACATAACAAAATACTATTGCTTATAATCTTTTTTGAACGCAGATTCTGGCAAGTGGTTTCTGGATTCCAGTGTTGCTCTAATAAATCTCAAAATCCATTCCTATCCTGCGGTTCAACTGTTTTTCCGGAGTCTTCGATGATTAATTGTGTGTGTGACGGATATTTAAAAGGGTGGCTCGAAAAAGTCATACTATCTTAGATTTTTTCAAGGTCATTTGGGAAAATTGTGAATCTCATTATTAAAATATGCTCAAAACCTTACAACTCTCAATTAATATCCTCTATCGAAGAATACCAGAAGATTACTAAAGACATGTCTTACACAACATTCGCAAGCAAACCTCTTTAGAATATGTTTAAAAATCTTGCAAAATGTGTTTAAAACTGGGCAAAAAAGCTCTTGTTGGTCACAGATATGGTAAGTCAAACAGAGCCATGGATGCTATTGCATCGAGTGTTATGCAAGATTTGGGTTTTATTATTGGAATCAAACACCTTGCTCGTCACAGACAAAGGTAAAATATCGAGTCGAAAATTCTGGAATTAAAAACGAATTCGACTCTACAGGGCCTTTATATTGATGGATGGCATGACGAAACACAAACAAAAGAAATACTCAAGAACAATAACTCCAAAGAACAATTGTAGAAGAGCATTATTGTGTTGTATCTGATCTTGGTTCCACGTACATGGAACATGATGAGAGGGGATCTAGTCTTGATATATCTAACAGCATTTACGAATACGTAACCAACGCGTTATTAAATGATTTTAGAAACCTTATTCTTCTAGAAAGTAATGACACGGTCATGAACACTGGAGCTTTTAATTGTATAATTCGTAGACTTGAATTGAGGCTTCAGAGTCCATTACAATGGATTATCTTCTTACTTCATTTCAACGAGTTGCCATTTGTCAACTATTTGACTACATAAATGGCAAGCCTTCTGGCCACACGTCTTGCAGAATAGGCATTGGAAAAACCTGAAAGGATGCGAAGAAATTCCACTTGAGGCTTTTAATAGTATTGATCCCACCACACTAAGTTCGGATCAGAAAAACTTCTTAGACATTTGCACGGCCATTACTTATGGTGTATGTGGTTCTTATCTAGCTAACTTTCAACCGTGAATGTTGAATTTGGCCCGCTGGCTGACTACTGCAAATCTATTACTGAGGTTTTATGTATCTACATCAGACCCATCAAATGAGTTGCCGACCAAACGGTATAGTGTTTAGCGTGCTAGCCTCTGGTCCACGAGGTTGCATGTTCGAGTCCCGTGTTAGGCATGGGTGTTTGTAAATGTATTTCGGCTTTCCTAATGACGAATTATAGCCCTCGTGTTGCTGTCGGTGCCAGATAATCTGAAAACAACCAATCAAAATCAAAGTGCGGTGGGTTACCAGAAGAACATTTTTTTTCACTTTTTGACAAGTTATGACATATTTGGAGATAGGATTTAATGCGGATTGGCCTACGGAAATTAACTATTTCCTCTCCGAGCTTAACTTTTGTAATTGAGTGTATACTGTATAATGATTGTAGAGATCTTACGTTTCTCATTCAGGGTGTCTCAAAATTGACTGCTTATCTTTCATAATTCAATCCATAAATCGTTTTTACTATAAATCGTTTATATGCCCTCATATATATATATATATATATATATATATATATATATATATATATATATATATATATATATATATATATATATATATATATATATATATATATATATATATATATATATATATATATATATATATATATATATATATATATATATATATATATATATATATATATATATATATATATTAATATATAGGATTTAAAATCTCGAATGTTAAATGCATCATAAATGATATTCAGAAAATAAATCGACATTTTATTTACTATTCAAGAAACATTGAAGTAGTTCCGATGCCTTTATAATAAATATTTATTGAGATGGTCGTGTTTACTAATAAAGAGTCACTTTTGCGACACCTTATTAAGATTATTTTACCTGTACAGTACCCCCCCCCCCCGAAAAAAAAAATCAGAACGTTGGCTATATCTTGTGCTCTAATTGTTGAAATGACAAACAAAAGGTACCGTTGTAAATCGTGGAAGGTTTTTAATAATAGTACGTAGTTTTTTCTTTGTCTTTTTTTTTTTTTGTCATGAAGGGTCATCTACATATTAAAACATAATCAAACTTTAAAAACTTCAATAGCAACCTCATAATCCATATTTGGATTCAGCATCCAAAAAAATGTCGAAATACAAAAATTCGTAATTTTGTAATGAATGGTTTGTAATTTAAATCATAAAAAGAAAATGATAAATTAAATGTTAAATAAAAAAGTTGGTTTTTTGGTCATAAATAGTTAATTAATTAATATATTTCAGTAATTTTTTCAAAAGATATTTTGTAAATGGTCAAACATAAAAATAGCAATCAACTTTTGCATGAATTTCTTTTTTAATAATTAATTATTAATTAATAAAACAATTTAAAAATTTTTTTTAATAGAAACATATATTTTTTTTTCCTTTCATTAGATTTACCATGGTCTAAAACCCCCACAATTTTTTTCTTTCCATTTTGACTTTTAGCTCTCGATTTTTTAGCGAAAATGTAAAAAACGCTCACTTTAAGGGACTGTATAGTAGTAGGGTACTGTACCAAACTTTAGTCAATATTTTGCGAAAACTTAATTTTCATAAAAAAAAAAAAAAATTCAGATCAAAACTTGCTCATACATGATGATCAAACATAAAATCAATTTTTGAACTTGTTCTTGATAAATGTAAACTTTTTATATCTGCTTCCACTTTAAGAAAAATATGAAGGTATCTGAAATATTTTGAAACATACGAAAACACAAATACAATTTTTATACATAATTTTGAAAAAAAAAAAAAAAAAAAAAAAACCCTAGAAGATCTTATCTATTGCAATGTATATTTGCTTCTCTGGATTGAATGAGGTAGTCAATAAATAATTTTATAGTCCCATTGGCTAAAATAATGATATACTTTGAGTGAGAACATTTCATTATCTTTATCGAATGAAACACATAAGAATTTACACGAATAACATGGTTGACTTGCGATTTGAATTATTATTATTTGGCATGAAACTATACAAAATGTTTCGTTTGTAAAGCAATTTCTTTTATAGGAAATAAAACTTGGGTTTAGTTTCACGTTTAATTCCCGAACATTACGAATAATGCGAGTTTTCTGCGATCTAATGTTTATCTCTATATGTGACCACTCCAATTACCCAACAAATATTGTGTTTACAGTAAAAACTATTGAAGGTAAAAAAAACAAAAAAACATGAGTGTATATGATTTTAAAGTTGACTTTAAATATATAATGTTGTTAGAGTTTTCAGTAAGGAAATCAATGTCTCGAAATCAGAAATGTCATTGCCTTAGATGTGTAAGTGAAAAACTGTTGAACTCTGAATAAAAATGAAGATATTTTGCTGTGCGGTGTGTGCTAAAACCAAACGTGAAGATGCCGCTTTGAGCGGAGAGTAATCTTTAACCCAAAAAAAACACTTTTGAAAAGTAGAAGAACCACCAACCTCAAAAACACAAAAAACTTTCTTACAATAAAAAAATCATAAACGTGATGAAAATTTTCAGCCACAAACACAATGAAACAAGTGGCCAACCTCTGATTAGAACTCTCGGTTGTGACTCGCTTAAGAATGTCTGCTTACTTAGTTTATTTTTAAAATTTAAGTTCCGCTCCCATAAAAATTTACGCTGCTTGAGGTTGGCGCCCGTCATAGGAATATTAACAATGCTTGCGTTTAAAGTAATTTATGGCAAATTATAAGGATATTCGAGTTCATGAGGAAATACAAAGTGGTGTAAAACTTCATGTTCATGCAACTTTCAAAATAGTATAGAGAAACTGTGCTCAAAAGCTTGCATTTGAATATATTTATAAAGAATTTTTTAAGTAGGAAACTGAAGTGTTTGTGGTAAGCTTTTGTTTGGTTGATACATACATTTGGAAAGTTTTTATTGTCTGGAGGGTTTAAAGGTTAATAATTAAGACGGGCGCCAACCTCAAGCAGCGTAAATTTTTATGGGAGAGGAACTTAAATGTTAAAAATAAAATAAGTAAGCATACATTCGTAAGCGAGTCACAACCGAGACTTCTAATCAGAGGTTGGCCATTTTTTTATATCACTGTGTTTGTGGCTGAAAATTTTCATCACGTTTATGATTTTTTTATTGTAAGAAAGTTTTTTGTGTTTTTGAGGTTGGTGGTTCTTCTACTTTTCAAAAGTGTTTTTTTGGGGGATATCATAACTTTTTTTTAAACACTGACGACTTCTCTTTTTTGAATTTGTCCGTTTCATCGTTTTTCTATTTATCCCCTATGGTAAACCTGGTACCAGGGATATTCATAATTCTTCAAACTGAGTTCGACGATACCTTATATGCAATAATTATCTTTAAAATTGATAAACCGAAAGTGGTACCAATAGCATACCTGGTACTTTAAACATTCATAATTCATCAAAACAAAAGTCCAACATGCCATATTTATCTTGGAAATTGATAAACCGAAAGTGGTACTACCTATGCTATACCTGATACCTTAAAAATTCATAATTTTTCAAGACAAGCCTAACGACACCCAACATGCCATATTTATCTTCAAAATTGATAAACCAGAAGTAATACCACCTATGGTACACCTGGTACCATGAATATTCATAATTCTTCAAGTTGAGTTCAATGATATCTTACATGCTAAAATCTACTTGAAAATTTACAAATTGGTTGAATGCGGATGGCAGTAAACATCAAAATCGACCACGAACGAGTAATAGAAACTTGTGTATGGCAACTCAACCCCCAAAACTTAATGAAATACGTTGCCATCTACAAAGAGCCTGTCTGCCAAGTTTCAGCTCGTTTGGGTAGTTTGTACGCACAACGACCTATTTTAAGGCATAATAACGACTAATCAGTCCGGGACCCACAGCTTAACGTGGATTCCGAATCACAACGAACATCCACACCTAACCCAGGAATCAAATCCGGCACCTTTAACATACAAGGCCAGAGCGTTCATCCTATTGAAAATTTATTCTAATAAATTGTTACAAATAAATATTACAAGTTTTTTACAGTCTAAATATTGCAATATAAATTATTTTTATTATACCTAGCATTATTTTGGTTCACATATAATAACCCATTGATATCTGATACAATTTAAAATATTTTCTTAACAAAAATTTTAAAATTCACTATGAAATTACAATTTTGAGGATATATGATTCTACGATTTCATTCTACAACAGAAATTCATTTTCAACACATCTTTAAACACGAATGACATTTGTGCAAATTCCATTAGCCAATCGCAATGCGTGGTTCATTTAGTCCTCTGTAATGAATTGAATGTGACGTCAGCTCGCATAACCTCCACAGTTATACTTTGTATTTAGCCCATAGTATCTTGCAACAAAATGTGATTGTTTTCATTTTTCAATGGAGATTTCCCGAAATTAAAATGTTTTTGAAATTAACTCTCTCTATATTATCATACAGTTCAAATAACACATGCAACTTGAAGAACAAATATTTCTCTTGAATTCTGTCTCTTCACAAATTAAATTATTTCAATTTTAAAGATGTTATAAGCCATATAATTATAGTCTAATTCGTTCTGCTATACTTTAACGTTAAGTTAATTCTCACTTAAGCATAACATGTCGGAAAAACTAACTTCGAAATTATAGCAAACCTGTTTGGCAACTTTTGGCATATATTTCTGGACCACAATTACAAGCTGTTCGCCTTTATCTGTCGCCAAATTATGAAATGAAAAAAAGTGGTTTTAAATTAATTAAAAATAGAAAGAAATATTTAATGAAGTTTAAACCAGCGTAGGATTTTAAGTTGAAACATTCCGCATCCTATAATTCAATCCGTTTGAAGATCTATAGCTTAGTTAGGGCTGGACGTTTGTCTAAATTTTTACATCAAAATCGCGCTAGAACTCGTTTTTTTATTTCATTTTGGAAATTTCAATATTTTTTTTCTTCGTTGTCTTTAATCCTATGTACTCAATTTTTTTTTCTTTGAAAGATATCACCGAGACGAATCTATGGTATTTTTTGTATAATTATGTGAAGTTTCGTAAGCTCGCTAGAAAATAGTCAATTTCGGCTCTTTCGCTGGAAGTTGTGCAGAGAATAGATACTTACTGTCGTTTCTGCCTTTTTAAGGTTCTCGGTGAAACGACCGTTTCGTCTGATCGTGCTTCAACGCAGTTCTGCAAACCGGACTTATATGTCAAGATATATAAGTCGACTTTAATACCCGAGTCTCAGATGATGCCAGTAGATGCGCACAGACGCTGTTTAATTCAAACTTTTAAGGTTCAACTTCAAATTTCAATCTATTAAGATGTAAATACATATTTTAAATTTTTATTTATTTATTTATTTATTTATTTATTTATTTATTTATTTATTTATTTATTTATTTATTTATTTATTTATTTATTTATTTATTTATTTTTTTTTTTTTTTTTTTTTTTTTTTTTTTTTTTTTTTTAATTATTTAAAGAAACATTTTAAAATTTTGATTTTTTGTTTTATTTAAAAGTACATAATTAGTATACATGTTTTCATTAAAATATAGTTTTAATTAAAATTAACATTTAGCATTAGCTAATTAACATTTTACTCGTTAATTAGCATATTTTTGAACAATGATTGGTCAAATTTCATTAGTCCAAGAAAAAAAAATTACGGTTGGAAATTGTTCGTAATATCAGTCGTAATGTTTTGACCCTCTATCCAAGTTTCTAGATATAACTTTTTTTTAATAGAATTTTTTATCTTTGTAAGTATAACAAATTAAAATTCTCTAAAAACTTTGTTTTATAGCAATTTTTTTACCAATCAATTTTAATTGAGGGTCAAAACATTTAATTGTTAAAGCAGATTTTATTTCTAAAATATGTTTTAAAAAATATTTTATCAAACTCTAGTTATACAAAATAAAATAGAACTTTAAATTAATAAAACAACTCACTAGCTTAAAAATTATTTAATTATCTTGCTAGAAATGACTTTAAAGCAAAGGACACAGGAATCACTTTTCGACCTATTTTGCGATATTTGAAGTGTTTACATGTATTTTAAACTAAGTAGAGTTTAAACTGAAATAAGAAAACTTAATCATACGGGTATTATTAAATTATAACCATTAAAAAAATGCCTAAATATCATGCTTTAATTCTGCTGAAAGACTTTGGGGCGAAAATGGTCCTACTTGGTTTTCCCTAATTGAATATTTTGGTGATAAAATCTAATATCAGCTGTTTCGAAGTAGAAGTGGAGTCTGGATATGTTATTAATCAGACACTTAATCCAACCCATGATATTGTTGCGTGGATGGGTTCGAAAGATTTGAAGCAAAAGCAGATCAAAACTTGCAGATATTTATTCCAATATCACTCTTCACAGATTCCTTTTCAACTCCAGAACTTCTCGTTCTAGTAGACTCAATACAGCTCTTTTCACAACAATAGAGCACAAAACAACAGTTAAAAACTTGACAACATAACTGCTAAAATCACTGCAAAAGACAATGCAATACAGTTCGCTTTCGGAACTCTCTGAATGCTCACCGAGACTCAGTATCTCAATACAGTAATTCCAGTCCACTCACTGACTCAACTCAGTCAACTAACTCACTAACCTCCTTGTCCGGTCTTATATAGGAGTCAAACCTTCTTGAAATTTCTAGAGGTAGATATTTGGAGAACTTTCCAAATCGTAGTCGAAAAGTCCTATATATGTACATGGGGACCGAAAATGTCGCCAAATGGTCGCCAAATTTGACGACGAAAATTAGTTGCCAAAACCGTCGCCAACTTGACTCTATCTCGCCAATTTGTCGAGATTGCCATTACCATAATATTAAATGCCCTGCTCATTGTAAAATTCGCTTCCCAGCGTTATCTCTGTAAAACTCGTTATCAAGCAGTAAGACACACATTGCGGGGAAGCAAACTTAAGACGAACTATTGCACTGCCTTATGCGAAATGAACATAAATTTTCATATTTACAAAATTAACACTACGAAATATTTACAAATATACAAAAATTTGTAACAATATAATTTTTTCTTAGTAGAACGCCAGATTAGCAAAATTGAAAAATTATATATATTTTTATCGCCAACAACTCATTTTGAAAGTTAACAATGATACGGTACACATTCTGGTTTACGGTACTTTAACTGCAATTCACTTTTTTGACGTCTAACACCGCTAATCAGTATTACAAATAAAATAAAAACACTGGTGTTTTCAAAAGGGACTCGCAACTTTTTATAGTTTGTGAGAATGAGACTTCATTATATCAGGGAAAATTTCCAATCCTCTTTAATTTGGTAAGATGCAATAATTCTGTTCGGCCTGGAAAATCCTATTACCTGCCTTGCCGTCAACCAATCAAGGCTGAAATATCATTTGACCGATCATTGAAGAAACTCTTTCCTGTTGCCAAAATTGTTTTAATAAATAAATAACAAAATTGTTTTAATCAGTAAAAATAAAAGATATTTGGATGTGAGTGCATAAATTCACATTCGTTTTTAATGAATAAATGCTGAAACGTAGTTTGTCACATATTTTGCCTATAGAGAAGTTTTTAATATTTAAAATTAGAAGCAAACACCAAGCACACGCTGACAACAGAAACGGCGCCTTGTTAAAGAACATAAAAATTGGCGATGGATAAAAGGATTTATATTAAAAACTTTTTTTTAATGGGTAATATTATTATCGGTGCTTTTAGTCATATTTTCACTAAAATATTTAAGATCAGACCATGCTTAAAATACCACGATTTTAATGCAATAACTAAAAGCAATAACACAGCTTCTAACGCTGTTATGATTCATGACCGCAGCGAAACCTTATAAATTACAGAATAATCCATACTTCTAGTGACAAGTAATGACAACCTTTTCAAGACCGGTCCCTAAGAGTCTTATTTTAACTAAAAACAAACAAATAAATAAAAGCGCAGCCGTTTACTTTAAATTCTGAATCCTTTAATCTCCACCCGCCATTTTATGTATGTTTTTCGTTCTTAATGTCTTCCCCGAAAACGATGATTTTCTTTGCAATCATTTTCGGACGAAAAGTACTTTAGCTCCCCCTACCCCCCCTCTTTCCCGTCCCTGACAGTTTTATGGCAGCATAATGACCCCTTCTTCACTGTACCCGCAACCTCCACTTACAGCAGGGAATCTCGAAGGCGTAACCGTGTACTAGTTAAACCACGCTCACTGTATACTCTAGTACTTCATACATTTTTTTTTTCCCCCCCGCTTTAAAAAGGATCACGGTCAAAACAGATTTGGATGTTTTAAAAGAGAAAAGAGCGCTTATTCGTAAACGGTCTTAATGATAGATTTCAAAGGAAAGGGGGGAAGGGGGGGGGGACTTCTGTTTTTTGAGATTTTCATTAAAAAGTTTGTTTTGCGTGGGAATCGACTGCAGTTTGTTTGGGGGGTGGGGGGTTGGAATTGTCGTTTGAAAGGAGAAATATGCTTTTAGGAAGCCTCGTTCGTGCTTTTTGGGAGTGAACTGATATTATCGTTTGTCAGTGTCTGCTCTGCGAGAAAAGATCTTTAAGAGGAGAAGTTTTGGAACTTATTTGTTGTGAAGAGGCTTCTTTTTTTTCTTTTGAAAGGGATAAAGAATAAAAAGAAATTTATAAGACATGTAAGTACACTTATATGCTCCATAAAGTAATGTCAAATACTACTTCTAGTTTCTTAATTAAGCGTCTCTTTAAGGTACGTGTCGTATTCTATTGAGGGCTCAGTGAATTTTTTAAATAGTTATATATATATATATATATATATATATATATATATATATATATATATATATTGTTGTGTGGATGGGTTCGAAAGATTTGAAGTCAAAGCATATCAAAACTTGCAGAAATTTATTCCGATATAACTCTTCATAGATTCTCTTACAACTCCAGAACTTCTCGTTCTAGTAGACACAATACAGCTCTTTTTACAACAATAGAGCACAAAACAGCAGTTAAAACTTGACAAAGCAACTGCTCAAATCGGTGCAAAAGACAATGCAATACAGTTTGCTTTAAAACTACTCTGAATGCTCACTAGACTCAGTATCTCAACTCAGTAATTCCAGTCAACTCACCAGTCAACTAATTCACTAACCCAACTCATGGCCGGGCTTATATAGGGAGGTGAACATTCTTGAAACTTCTAGAGGTAGATATTTGGAGAACTTTCCAGATCGTAGTCGAAATGTCCTATACATGTACATGGGGACCGAAAATGTTGCCAAATGGTTGCCAAGTTTGGCGACATTTGGTGATTTCACGCCAAATTTGGCGACAAAAATTAGTGTCCAAAACCATCGCCAACTTGGCGAGATTGACATTACCATAATGTTAAATGCCCTGCTCCTTGTAAAACTCGCTTCCCAGCGTTTCCTCTGTATAACTCATTATCAAGCATTAAGACACACATTGCGGGGAAGCAAACTAACGACGAACTATTGCACTGCCTTATGCGAAATGTACATAAATTTTACTATTAGGCAGTGCAATAGTTCATAATATATATTTATATATATATATATTTGGTTTGGTTTTAACTTGAAGTTATAATGTATGTAGTGCTTTTACACATCGCAAAGGCCTGTTGATAAGAAAAACTTTAAAGCGTTTTATTACATTTAAAAAAAAAAAAAAAAAAAAAAAGCACAATTTTATATCTGTCACAGTTTGCATTTTGTGACTATTTTATAGTAAATAATTAACATCATTAATTTTTTTACTTAATTAATTTTTTCAGGGGAAAAAGTCGAAATGATAGAAAAACTTACAATATAAATTACAATTTCACTAAAATATTTTTTCGAATAATTCCTTCTGTAAATTTATGATATTTATTTTCAATTTGCTTTCCGATGTCTCTTTGTTTCTATTTAGTTTGATATTGAATCTATGTGAAAAGTTAAAACCATTTTCGATATTTACAACTACGAGTTTGAGTGTGAGTGGCTTTACCACTAAAATTATACTTTTGCCTATTGTTCAGTCTTTTGACAAGATAATGAAAATACTGGCACAATCTAAAGAAAAGTTACGCTCTTTTGTTTCCTCAGAGATCCAGGTACACCAGCTGTATTGTCCACAGTCGGAAAAAAGGATTATGGAAAGATTGGCAAATCTATGCCAAAACTCAAGCATCGTTCCAAAATACACGATTTTTTAAAAAGAATATACACTTCAGAACTATCACAAAACATGTTTTTTACCCATCCGTCCTTTCTTATAAAAATATATTTCAATTTTAAAACTTTGTATCAAAGTTTGAAAACTTCCAGTATATTTTATCCAGCACTGAGCGATATTGGCCAAGATCCGTAGCAACGGACAGTCAAAAAATGGTCCACATCGGGATTTGCCAGTGTAGAAAGATATTAGCTAGCGTATAATTGCTACTGTGGAGAGGTCTTTTATTCCTCTAGAATATAGGTATCAAAATTCCAAACCTATAGGATTTAATATTCTAATTTTCTATACTATGTACAAGTTAGTAGGTATGTAATATTAATAGAAATCCTTTGTTGCTTCCTGGTGCCTCGACAATAATGACCAATATAAAAACACTCTACAATAATGTTTTCCAAAAGTATTGTTCTTCATTTAACCATGTCTTCTTCCTGGTGCCTCTACAATAATGACCAATATAAAAGTACTCTGCAATAAGGTCTTTGAAAACTATTGTTCTTTATTTAATAATTTTTTCTTCCTATTGCATCTGTAATAATGTCCTATAAAAATACTCTACAATAATGTTCTGTAACAATACTCTACAATAATGTCTTCCAAAACTATTGTTCTCTATTTAACCATGTCTTCTTACTTGTGCCTCCGCAATAATGACCAATATAAAAACACTCTACAATAATGTCTTCCAAAATTATTGTTCTCCATTTAACCATGTCTTCTTCCTATTGCCTCTACAATAATGACCATTATAAAAGTACTCTGCAATAAGGTCTTTCAAAACTATTGTTCTTTATTTAATAATTTTTTCTTCCTGGTGCATCTGTAATAAGGTACTATAAAAATACTCTACAATAATGTTCGGTAACAATACTCTACAATAATGTCTTCCAAAACTATTGTTCTCTATTTAACCATATCTTCTTACTTGTGCCTCCGCAATAATGACCAATATAAAAACACTCTACAATAAAGTCTTCCAAAATTATTGTTCTCTATTTAACCATGTCTTCTTCCTATTGCCTCTACAATAATGACCAATATAAAAGTACTCTGCAATAAGGTCTTTCAAAACTATTGTTCTTTATTTAATATTTTTTTCTTTCTGGTGCATCTGTAATAATGTCCTATAAAAATACTCTACAATAATGTTCGGTAACAATACTCTACAATAATGTCTTCCAAAACTATTGTTCTCTATTTAACCATATCTTCTTACTTGTGCCTCCGCAATAATGACCAATATAAAAACACTCTACAATAAAGTCTTCCAAAATTATTGTTCTCCATTTAACCATGTCTTCTTCCTATTGCCTCTACAATAATGACCAATATAAAAGTACTCTGCAATAATGTCTTTCAAAACTATTGTTCTTTTTTAAATAATTTTTTCTTCCTGGTGCATCTTTAATAATGTCCTTATAAAAATACTCTACAATAATGTCTTCCAAAACTATTGTTCTCTATTTAACCATGTCTTCTTACTTGTGCCTCCGCAATAATGACCAATATAAAAACACTCTACAATAATATCTTCCAAAAGTATTGTTCTCTATTTAACCATGTCTTCTTCCTGGTGCCTCGACAATAATGACCACTATAAAAGTACTCTGCAATAATGTCTTCCAAAACTATTGTTCTCTATTTAATCACGTTTTCATCCTGGTGCATCTGTAATAATGTCCTATAAAAATACTCTACAATAATGTTCTGTAACAATACTCTACAATAATGTCTTCCAAAATTATTGTTCTCTATTTAACCATGTCTTCTTCCTTGTGCCTCTGTAATAATGACCAATATAAAAACACTCTACAATAATGACCAATATAAAAGTACTCTACAATAATGTCTTTCAAAACTATTGTTCTTTATTTAATAATTTTTTCTTCCTGGTGCATTTGTAATAATGTCCTATAAAAATACTCTACAATAATGTTCTGTAATAATACTTTATAATAATGTCTTCCAAAATTATTGTTCTCTATTTAACCATGTCTTCTTCTTTGTTCCTCCGCAATAATGACCAATATAAAAACACTCTACAATAATATCTTCCAAAAGTATTGTTCTATATTTAACCATGTCTTCTTCCTGGTGCCTCGACAATAATGACCAATATAAAAACACTCTACAATAATGCTTTCCAAAATTATTGTTCTCCATTTAACCATGTCTTCTTCCTGGTGCCTCTACAATAATGACCAATATAAAAGTGCTCTGCAATAATGTCTTTCAAAACTATTGTTCTTTTTTTAATAATTTTTTCTTCCTGGTGCATCTGTAATAATGTCCTTATAAAAATACTCTACAATAATGTTCTGTAACAATACTCTACAATAATGTCTTCCCAAACTATTGTTCACTATTTAACCATATCTCTGTCCTTGTGTTTCTTCAATAACGCACAATATAAGAAATACCCTCCCAAAAGACAAATGATGTCTCTATCGCATTAAAACTTCCATTCGTAGGTCCATCCCAACCATATTGGGCCCACTAAACAAGCTCTTCGTCCCAATCAATGGCCCCAACAAATACTTCAAAAAGAACATCATCCCATAGAAGTCCCCAATCTCTGTCCCTCTCACGGTACCACCCTATTGATTAGATTGATCTTTCCCCCTAACACCTGGTTCGTCCGAAATGCGAAGGGGTAATTTATGCCATCGCTACCCGGGTGCACGATTAAGTCCATCCTAATTATGTAGCACAGGTAGCGCCAATCGAATCCAATTTGCCCGGCACCGCTCATTTCCGCTGCCTCCCGGCGACAGATGGCTTTTCCGATGGACGCCAAACTTTTTAAATGAAGTTTGGATTTCGCCAAAGGTGGAAATTTATCGCCTGGTGAGCATTGTTGCTGTATTCCCCGGTTTGAGTTAAAGTTGTCATTTATGAATGAGAAATGTGTGGCGTTAATGCTCGAAAGCGCAGAGAGAGAGAAAGCATTGCTTGGTTTTAATTTTTAAATTCTCTGTATTAACTTCGATTTTGTGTGTGGTTGGGAATGTTGATGGAAGGGGCCTCATTAACCCCCTTGCCGTCATCCAGTCGAACTGAAACTTGGCAGATAGATTCGATGTCGATAACAAAGCATTTGGCGACTGTCACTGTCACTAAAATGTCGTTATTACGGAATACTAATAAATCAAATTTTCCGTCATCCCATCGCACTGAAATAGCATTTAACTCAACATTGAAGAAACTCTTTCCTGTTGCCAAAATTGTTTAAATAAATAAATAAATAAATAAATAAATTGTTTTAATAAATAAATACATAAATTGTTTTAATAAATAAATAAATAAATAAATAAATTGTTTTAATAAATAAATAAATAAATAAATAAATTGTTTTAATAAATAAATAAATAAATTGTTTTAATAAATAAATAAATAAATTGTTTTAATAAATAAATAAATAAATTGTTTTAATAAATAAATAAATAAATAAATAAATTGTTTTAATAAATAAATAAATAAATAAATAAATTGTTTTAATAAATAAATAAATAAATAAATAAATAAATAAATAAATAAATAAATTGTTTTAATAAATAAATAAATTGTTTTAATAAATAAATAAATTGTTTTAATAAATAAATAAATTGTTTTAATAAATAAATAATAAAATTGTTTTAATAAATAAATAAATAAATTGTTTTAATAAATAAATAATAAAATTGTTTTAATAAATAAATAAATAAATTGTTTTAATAAATAAATAATACAATTGTTTTAGTAAATAAATAAATAATAAAATTGTTTTAATAAATAAATAAATAATAAAATTGTTTTTATCAGACTAAACAACAGATAATTGGATATGAGTACATAAATTGAAAATTATTTTTATTGAATAAATGTTGAAAAGTTGTTTACCGGATATTTTGCTGAGAGAGATGATTTTATGATTCAATTTAGATGCCGACAACAGGCACACACTGACAACAAAAACGGCGCTTTATCAATAAATATAAAAATTGGCAATAAAAAGTTACCAGGATGAATCAAAGGGGAGCGGTATTCAAGTGTCTGCATAATAGATAGCATGACGTAGCCCTCAAATTTAAACATCTGCTACAATATATATTTTTTGAAAGTTATCTTGTTGTTTGAACACTTCTTTGTATAATAAATCATTATAACGTGAGCTTTTCTTTTGTCTTCCTGCTCTGAATTTGTAGGCCTTCGAGATATGCATTGAGACCTTATGCTTCTGTAGGATTCTTGCTATTTATCATATTCCTGATATTCATGAAAATGTGTTAAACTAATCATCAATCACTCTGTATCATTAAGTTGATATACATATTGTTGCACAAATTGTCTGTATATAGTGTAAATAGTGACGTATTATTTTAAAATTCTATTGTAATTTATTTTATCTTATTTAATTTATTAACAGCGATAATACAAGTTAGAAAAAGGTGGCAACACCTAAAGCAATCGAGAAATTTCGAGATGTTTCTTTTTCGATGAATTGGCTGGAAATTTCGGGAATGTTCACTCGCGCCTTGTATAAATAAGACTGGAGATCGGGAAAGTTTTCAGATTGACTTCGTACTTCGATGAAAGTTGATCGCCTTGTTTACCTACTAGAGTGGACTTGTATAACCATTGTTTTCGAAATTGTTCTTACTGAAGCTTGTGAGTGATTACGCTGTTGTCTGCTAATAAATTTTGTGAGTTTACTGAAGAGAATAAATAATAGTTTTTATCTTAAAAACTGTGCCATCATTGTCTCTGCGAAAAATTCATAACAATATATAAGCGATATTCAATAGAAGTTGAAACAGGAAAAGTTTCAAATTTAAAAATAAAAAAGGCCATCATTGGAACTAGTTTAAAGAGATCCAAATTAAAGTAAAAAAAAAAAAAAAGTACAAAAGTAAAAAAAGTACAAAATATAATCTACTTGTGTTCCTTTCAACTAACGAATTCAACGCATGAATTGTTTCGCAATTTTCAAATGGGTATTGTAAGTTGCTTAGATACAGAAACACTGTGTAAAAGAGGTTTCTCCATTGCGTGTTGGTTCTCAATGGTGTTGTGAGTTTCTTAGATACGGATTAAGAGGGTTCTCGCACAACATTACAGAATAAAATCCACGTATAGTGACAATAAGTGTAATTTGACATGAATATAAATAAATTACGAATAAAATCCACGTATAGTGACAATAAGTGTAATTTGACATGAATATAAATAAATTACGAATAAAATCCACGTATAGTGACAATAAGTGTAATTTGACATGAATATAAATAAATTACGAATAAAATCCACGTATAGTGACAATAAGTGTAATTTGACATGAATATAAATAAATTACGAATAAAATCCACGTATAGTGACAATAAGTGTAATTTGACATGAATATAAATAAATTACGAATAAAATCCACGTATAGTGACAATAAGTGTAATTTGACATGAATATAAATAAATTACGAATAAAATCCACGTATAGTGACAATAAGTGTAATTTCACATGAATATAAATAAATTACGAATAAAATCCACGTATAGTGACAATAAGTGTAATTTGACATGAATATAAATAAATTACGAATAAAATCCACGTATAGTGACAATAAGTGTAATTTGACATGAATATAAATAAATTACGAATAAAATCCACGTATAGTGACAATAAGTGTAATTTGACATGAATATAAATAAATTACGAATAAAATCCACGTATAGTGACAATAAGTGTAATTTGACATGAATATAAATAAATTACGAATAAAATCCACGTATAGTGACAATAAGTGTAATTTGACATGAATATAAATAAATTACGAATAAAATCCACGTATAGTGACAATAAGTGTAATTTGACATGAATATAAATAAATTACGAATAAAATCCACGTATAGTGACAATAAGTGTAATTTGACATGAATATAAATAAATTACGAATAAAATCCACGTATAGTGACAATAAGTGTAATTTGACATGAATATAAATAAATTACGAATAAAATCCACGTATAGTGACAATAAGTGTAATTTGACATGAATATAAATAAATTACGAATAAAATCCACGTATAGTGACAATAAGTGTAATTTGACATGAATATAAATAAATTACGAATAAAATCCACGTATAGTGACAATAAGTGTAATTTGACATGAATATAAATAAATTACGAATAAAATCCACGTATAGTGACAATAAGTGTAATTTGACATGAATATAAATAAATTACGAATAAAATCCACGTATAGTGACAATAAGCTGTAATTTGACATGAATATAAATAAATTACGAATAAAATCCACGTATAGTGACAATAAGCGTAATTTGACATGAATATAAATAAATTACGAATAAAATCCACGTATAGTGACAATAAGTGTAATTTGACATGAATATAAATAAATTACGAATAAAATCCACGTATAGTGACAATAAGTGTAATTTGACATGAATATAAATAAATTACGAATAAAATCCACGTATAGTGACAATAAGTGTAATTTGACATGAATATAAATAAATTACGAATAAAATCCACGTATAGTGACAATAAGCTGTAATTTGACATGAATATAAATAAATTACGAATAAAATCCACGTATAGTGACAATAAGTGTAATTTGACATGAATATAAATAAATTACGAATAAAATCCACGTATAGTGACAATAAGTGTAATTTGACATGAATATAAATAAATTACGAATAAAATCCACGTATAGTGACAATAAGTGTAATTTGACATGAATATAAATAAATTACGAATAAAATCCACGTATAGTGACAATAAGTGTAATTTGACATGAATATAAATAAATTACGAATAAAATCCACGTATAGTGACAATAAGCGTAATTTGACATGAATATAAATAAATTACGAATAAAATCCACGTATAGTGACAATAAGCGTAATTTGACATGAATATAAATAAATTACGAATAAAATCCACGTATAGTGACAATAAGCGTAATTTGACATGAATATAAATAAATTACGAATAAAATCCACGTATAGTGACAATAAGCGTAATTTGACATGAATATAAATAAATTACGAATAAAATCCACGTATAGTGACAATAAGCGTAATTTGACATGAATATAAATAAATTACGAATAAAATCCACGTATAGTGACAATAAGCGTAATTTGACATGAATATAAATAAATTACGAATAAAATCCACGTATAGTGACAATAAGCGTAATTTGACATGAATATAAATAAATTACGAATAAAATCCACGTATAGTGACAATAAGCGTAATTTGACATGAATATAAATAAATTACGAATAAAATCCACGTATAGTGACAATAAGCGTAATTTGACATGAATATAAATAAATTACGAATAAAATCCACGTATAGTGACAATAAGCGTAATTTGACATGAATATAAATAAATTACGAATAAAATCCACGTATAGTGACAATAAGCGTAATTTGACATGAATATAAATAAATTACGAATAAAATCCACGTATAGTGACAATAAGCGTAATTTGACATGAATATAAATAAATTACGAATAAAATCCACGTATAGTGACAATAAGCGTAATTTGACATGAATATAAATAAATTACGAATAAAATCCACGTATAGTGACAATAAGCGTAATTTGACATGAATATAAATAAATTACGAATAAAATCCACGTATAGTGACAATAAGCGTAATTTGACATGAATATAAATAAATTACGAATAAAATCCACGTATAGTGACAATAAGCGTAATTTGACATGAATATAAATAAATTACGAATAAAATCCACGTATAGTGACAATAAGCGTAATTTGACATGAATATAAATAAATTACGAATAAAATCCACGTATAGTGACAATAAGCGTAATTTGACATGAATATAAATAAATTACGAATAAAATCCACGTATAGTGACAATAAGCGTAATTTGACATGAATATAAATAAATTACGAATAAAATCCACGTATAGTGACAATAAGCGTAATTTGACATGAATATAAATAAATTACGAATAAAATCCACGTATAGTGACAATAAGCGTAATTTGACATGAATATAAATAAATTACGAATAAAATCCACGTATAGTGACAATAAGCGTAATTTGACATGAATATAAATAAATTACGAATAAAATCCACGTATAGTGACAATAAGCGTAATTTGACATGAATATAAATAAATTACGAATAAAATCCACGTATAGTGACAATAAGCGTAATTTGACATGAATATAAATAAATTACGAATAAAATCCACGTATAGTGACAATAAGCGTAATTTGACATGAATATAAATAAATTACGAATAAAATCCACGTATAGTGACAATAAGCGTAATTTGACATGAATATAAATAAATTACGAATAAAATCCACGTATAGTGACAATAAGCGTAATTTGACATGAATATAAATAAATTACGAATAAAATCCACGTATAGTGACAATAAGCGTAATTTGACATGAATATAAATAAATTACGAATAAAATCCACGTATAGTGACAATAAGCGTAATTTGACATGAATATAAATAAATTACGAATAAAATCCACGTATAGTGACAATAAGCGTAATTTGACATGAATATAAATAAATTACGAATAAAATCCACGTATAGTGACAATAAGCGTAATTTGACATGAATATAAATAAATTACGAATAAAATCCACGTATAGTGACAATAAGCGTAATTTGACATGAATATAAATAAATTACGAATAAAATCCACGTATAGTGACAATAAGCGGTAATTTGACATGAATATAAATAAATTACGAATAAAATCCACGTATAGTGACAATAAGCGTAATTTGACATGAATATAAATAAATTACGAATAAAATCCACGTATAGTGACAATAAGCGTAATTTGACATGAATATAAATAAATTACGAATAAAATCCACGTATAGTGACAATAAGCGTAATTTGACATGAATATAAATAAATTACGAAATAAAATCCACGTATAGTGACAATAAGCGTAATTTGACATGAATATAAATAAATTACGAATAAAATCCACGTATAGTGACAATAAGCGTAATTTGACATGAATATAAATAAATTACGAATAAAATCCACGTATAGTGACAATAAGCGTAATTTGACATGAATATAAATAAATTACGAATAAAATCCACGTATAGTGACAATAAGCGTAATTTGACATGAATATAAATAAATTACGAATAAATCCACGTATAGTGACAATAAGCGTATTTGACATGAATATAAATAAATTACGAATAAAATCCACGTATAGTGACAATAAGCGTAATTTGACATGAATATAAATAAATTACGAATAAATCCACGTATAGTGACAATAAGCGTAATTTGACATGAATATAAATAAATTACGAATAAAATCCACGTATAGTGAGCAATAAGCGTAATTTGACATGAATATAAATAAATTACGAATAAAATCCACGTATAGTGACAATAAGCGTAATTTGACATGAATATAAATAAATTACGAATAAAATCCACGTATAGTGACAATAAGCGTAATTTGACATGAATATAAATAAATTACGAATAAAATCCACGTATAGTGACAATAAGCGTTAATTTGACATGAATATAAATAAATTACGAATAAAATCCACGTATAGTGACAATAAGCGTAAATTTGACATGAATATAAATAAATTACGAATAAAATCCACGTATAGTGACAATAAGCGTAATTTGACATGAATATAAATAAATTACGAATAAAATCCACGTATAGTGACAATAAGCGTAATTTGACATGAATATAAATAAATTACGAATAAAATCCACGTATAGTGACAATAAGCGTAATTTGACATGAATATAAATAAATTACGAATAAAATCCACAGTATAGTGACAATAAGCGTAATTTGACATGAATATAAATAAATTACGAATAAAATCCACGTATAGTGACAATAAGCGTAATTTGACATGGATATAAATAAATTACGAATAAAATCCACGTATAGTGACAATAAGCGTAATATGACATGAATATAAATAAATTTACGAATAAAATCCACGTATAGTGACAATAAGCGTAATTTGACATGAATATAAATAAATTACGAATAAAATCCACGTATAGTGACAATAATGCGTAATTTGACATGAATATAAATAAATTACGAATAAAATCCAACGTATAGTGACATAAGCGTAATTTGACATGAATATAAATAAATTACGAATAAATCCACGTATAGTGACAATAAGCGTAATTTGACATGAATATAAATAAATTACGAATAAAATCCACGTATAGTGACAATAAGCGTAATTTTGACATGAATATAAATAAATTACGAATAAAATCCACGTATAGTGACAATAAGCGTAATTTGACATGAATATAAATAAATTACGAATAAAATCCACGTATAGTGACAATAAGCTGTATTTGACATGAATATAAATAAATTACGAATAAAATCCACGTATAGTGACAATAAGTGTAATTTGACATGAATATAAATAAATTACGAATAAAATCCACGTATAGTGACAATAATGTAATTTGACATGAATATAAATAAAATTACGAATAAAATCCACGTATAGTGACAATAAGTGTAATTTGACATGAATATAAATAAATTACGAATAAAATCCACGTATAGTGACAATAAGTGTAATTTGACATGAATATAAATAAATTACGAATAAAATCCACGTATAGTGACAATAAGTGTAATTTGACATGAATATAAATAAAATTACGAATAAAATCCACGTATAGTGACAATAAGTGTAATTTGACATGAATATAAATAAATTACGAATAAAATCCACGTATAGTGACAATAAGTGTAATTTGACATGAATATAAATAAATTAGGAAATAAATCCACGTATAGTGACAATAAGTGTAATTTGACATGAATATAAATAAATACGAATAAAATCCACGTATAGTGACAATAAGGTGTAATTTGACATGAATATAAATAAATTACGAATAAAATCCACGTATAGTGACAATAAGTGTATTTGACATGAATATAAATAAATTACGAATAAAATCCACGTATAGTGACAATAAGTGTAATTTGACATGAATATAAATAAATTACGAATAAAATCCACGTATAGTGACAATAAGTGTAATTTGACATGAATATAAATAAATTACGAATAAATCCACGTATAGTGACAATAAGTGTAATTTGACATGAATAAATAAATTACGAATAAAATCCACGTATAGTGACAATAAGTGTAATTTGACATGAATATAAATTAATTACGAATAAAATCCACGTATAGTGACAATAAGTGTATTTTGACATGAATATAAATAAATTACGATAAATCCACGTATAGTGACAATAAGTGTAATTTGACATGAATATAAATAAATTACGATAAAAATCCACGTATAGTGACAATAAGTGTAATTTGACATGAATATAAATAAATTACGAATAAAATCCACGTATAGTGACAATAAGTGTAATTTGACATGAATATAAATAAATTACGAATAAAATCCACGTATAGTGACAATAAGTGTAATTTGACATGAATATAAATAAATTACGAATAAAAATCCACGTATAGTGACAATAAGTGTAATTTGACATGAATATAAATAAATTACGAATAAAATCCACGTATAGTGACAATAAGTGTAATTTGACATGAATATAAATAAATTACGAATAAAATCCACGTATAGTGACAATAAGTGTAATTTGACATGAATATAAATAAATTACGAATAAAATCCACGTATAGTGACAATAAGTGTAATTTGACATGAATATAAATAAATTACGAATAAAATCCACGTATAGTGACAATAAGTGTAATTTGACATGAATATAAATAAATTACGAATAAAATCCACGTATAGTGACAATAAGTGTAATTTGACATGAATATAAATAAATTACGAATAAAATCCACGTATAGTGACAATAAGTGTAATTTGACATGAATATAAATAAATTACGAATAAAATCCACGTATAGTGACAATAAGTGTAATTTGACATGAATATAAATAAATTACGAATAAAATCCACGTATAGTGACAATAAGTGTAATTTGACATGAATATAAATAAATTACGAATAAAATCCACGTATAGTGACAATAAGTGTAATTTGACATGAATATAAATAAATTACGAATAAAATCCACGTATAGTGACAATAAGTGTAATTTGACATGAATATAAATAAATTACGAATAAAATCCACGTATAGTGACAATAAGTGTAATTTGACATGAATATAAATAAATTACGAATAAAATCTAAACTTTCAAACTAAATTGTAAATTGAGATTCGTTAGTGATAGTATTTGAAGATTCACAAATATAACAATCTGATAAACTCCATCTTCACTGACCAAAATTTTAATAACAAAATACATTTTCCCATGGCCAAATGTTACCAAATAAATGTCCGAATAAAAAAAAAAAGCACTGTTTATTTCTGCACCATGCAAAAACAATAAATATACCTAATTAATACACCTAACTCATACAGTATTACACTTATGCAACTCATTCCTGAACTCGTTGCATATTTTTTTTTTTTTTTTTTTTTTTTTTTAAGGGGACTGTTAAGTCAAAAATAAAAAAATTTCAATTTTTGTCTAAAATTCATGAAATTTTTTGTGCAGTTCAATAGCAATTAGATGAAACACAACCTAAAATTTCAAAAATTTATATTGATTTTTTTTTCAAGAAATTAAATTTTTATTGAAAAATTTAGCGTTTTTTCTGTAATTTTAAAAACGCTCCTTGCGATTCAATTTTTTTGCAATCTGTCTCAATTTTTTTGTACAAGCAAATCGAATATATATTGACATAATTGTGCATGGATTTTTAATTTGACTCATTGGTAAATTATTTAAAAGTAAAACTTTGGTACTACGGCAAAAAAATTTTTTAACTTTTTAAATAGAAGTATTACGAAAATTGCTGTAAAACAATAAAAAAATACCAGATTCCAAAATCCATGCACAAAAGTGTTCAAAATAGTATAGTAAACAATATCTCCAAATTTAAAAAAAATACATCATTTTTTGAATCTCAAGGAACAAATCGAATACCCTAAAAATATTAAAATACACATGAAGAGAAAAATGCATTTTAAGAAATTGAAATACATATGATTTCTAATATGCGCGCCTACAAAAGCTCAAATAATATTCTTAATTCTTCTCGGATCAGCAAAAGTAAGGTATGTACTGAAAGCTAGAATTTTCGGCTATATATTTCCACTAAAATATAAAAACAGAAATTTTTGAAATTTGATGCCTCAACAGTCCCCTTAAAGGTAGATATATTACCATTCTGTAGAAGTGGTTTCTTCATTACAAAATGTATCTCGCACAGAAGCAAATTCACAGGAAAGTTCTACTCGAATTGAGAGTATGTGTTATTTGTCATGGAATTAAATATAAATAACTAATGAATGAAATAAGAATATTATAACTCAATTATACATTTAAATACGTAACAATAGGATATGAAGAACGACAAGTTTAATTTTCTGCCGATTAATTAAATAGAAATGTTTCACCAAAAGTGTTTTATAAACACATTTCACCTCAGCAAAATATTTATCAAATATAAAAAAGTACTAAACGATGTCAGTTTATAAATCCTTGCAACATTGTTTTTTGACCCAACTCAAAAATCCTTGTGAAATTTGCAGACACGACTCCTATTGAAATTGAAAAGTTACTTTTTGAGATTAGTACGGGTAAAATAGTACCAAAAACCATAATAAAAAAACTATAAAAAAAATTATTCCGTTGATGAAACTTCAAAAATGTTCCATTTGTCATGAAAATGAATAATCAAAAGAGACCATAAAAATATCTAACAAAGAAGGGTGGTTTTTTTAGGGGGAGGGAGGGGGAAAGTAAGGCAATATAACTAATCTAAAAAAAGTTACAGTTCATTTCCTAAAAGAAAACACATGTAAAATCCGAGGAACGGTAAAATTCCTCAAAAATAAATAAATATTAGTCCGTTCATGAATCTTTTCCAAAACGTTTTTACAGAAACAAAAGAGTCCATAAAAAATATATAGCATAGAAGTGTGTTTTTTAGGGGGAGGGAGGGGGAAAGTAAGGCAATATAACTAATCTAAAAAAAGTTACAGTTCATTTCCTAAAAGAAAACACATGTAAAATCCGAGGAACGGTAAAATTCCTCAAAAATAAATAAATATTAGTCCGTTCATGAATCTTTTCCAAAACGTTTTTACAGAAACAAAAGAGTCCATAAAAAATATCTAACAAAGAAGGGTGGTTTTTTTAGGGGGAGGGAGGGGGAAAGTAAGGCAATATAACTAATCTAAAAAAAGTTACAGTTCATTTCCTAAAAGAAAACACATGTAAAATCCGAGGAACGGTAAAATTCCTCAAAAATAAATAAATATTAGTCCGTTCATGAATCTTTTCCAAAACGTTTTTACAGAAACAAAAGAGTCCATAAAAAATATATAGCATAGAAGTGTGTTTTTTAGGGGGAGGGAGGGGGAAAGTAAGGCAATATAACTAATCTAAAAAAAGTTACAGTTCATTTCCTAAAAGAAAACACATGTAAAATCCGAGGAACGGTAAAATTCCTCAAAAATAAATAAATATTAGTCCGTTCATGAATCTTTTCCAAAACGTTTTTACAGAAACAAAAGAGTCCATAAAAAATATATAGCATAGAAGTGTGTTTTTTAGGGGGAGGGAGGGGGAAAGTAAGGCAATATAACTAATCTAAAAAAAGTTACAGTTCATTTCCTAAAAGAAAACACATGTAAAATCCGAGGAACGGTAAAATTCCTCAAAAATAAATAAATATTAGTCCGTTCATGAATCTTTTCCAAAACGTTTTTACAGAAACAAAAGAGTCCATAAAAAATATATAGCATAGAAGTGTGTTTTTTAGGGGGAGGGAGGGGGAAAGTAAGGCAATATAACTAATCTAAAAAAAGTTACAGTTCATTTCCTAAAAGAAAACACATGTAAAATCCGAGGAACGGTAAAATTCCTCAAAAATAAATAAATATTAGTCCGTTCATGAATCTTTTCCAAAACGTTTTTACAGAAACAAAAGAGTCCATAAAAAATATATAGCATAGAAGTGTGTTTTTTAGGGGGAGGGAGGGGGAAAGTAAGGCAATATAACTAATCTAAAAAAAGTTACAGTTCATTTCCTAAAAGAAAACACATGTAAAATCCGAGGAACGGTAAAATTCCTCAAAAATAAATAAATATTAGTCCGTTCATGAATCTTTTCCAAAACGTTTTTACAGAAACAAAAGAGTCCATAAAAAATATATAGCATAGAAGTGTGTTTTTTAGGGGGAGGGAGGTTGAAAGTAAGGCAATATAACTAATCTAAAAAAAGTTACAGTTCATTTCCTAAAAGAAAACACATGTAAAATCCGAGGAACGGTAAAATTCCTCAAAAATAAATAAATATTAGTCCGTTCATGAATCTTTTCCAAAACGTTTTTACAGAAACAAAAGAGTCCATAAAAAATATATAGCATAGAAGTGTGTTTTTTAGGGGGAGGGAGGGGGAAAGTAAGGCAATATAACTAATCTAAAAAAAGTTACAGTTCATTTCCTAAAAGAAAACACATGTAAAATCCGAGGAACGGTAAAATTCCTCAAAAATAAATAAATATTAGTCCGTTCATGAATCTTTTCCAAAACGTTTTTACAGAAACAAAAGAGTCCATAAAAAATATATAGCATAGAAGTGTGTTTTTTAGGGGGAGGGAGGGGGAAAGTAAGGCAATATAACTAATCTAAAAAAAGTTACAGTTCATTTCCTAAAAGAAAACACATGTAAAATCCGAGGAACGGTAAAATTCCTCAAAAATAAATAAATATTAGTCCGTTCATGAATCTTTTCCAAAACGTTTTTACAGAAACAAAAGAGTCCATAAAAAATATATAGCATAGAAGTGTGTTTTTTAGGGGGAGGGAGGGGGAAAGTAAGGCAATATAACTAATCTAAAAAAAGTTACAATTCATTTCCTAAAAGAAAACACATGTAAAATCCGAGGAACGGTAAAATTCCTCAAAAATAAATAAATATTAGTCCGTTCATGAATCTTTTCCAAAACGTTTTTACAGAAACAAAAGAGTCCATAAAAAATATATAGCATAGAAGTGTGTTTTTTAGGGGGAGGGAGGGGGAAAGTAAGGCAATATAACTAATCTAAAAAAAGTTACAGTTCATTTCCTAAAAGAAAACACATGTAAAATCCGAGGAACGGTAAAATTCCTCAAAAATAAATAAATATTAGTCCGTTCTTGAATCTTTTCCAAAACGTTTTTACAGAAACAAAAGAGTCCATAAAAAATATATAGCATAGAAGTGTGTTTTTTAGGGGGAGGGAGGGGGAAAGTAAGGCAATATAACTAATCTAAAAAAAGTTACAGTTCATTTCCTAAAAGAAAACACATGTAAAATCCGAGGAACGGTAAAATTCCTCAAAAATAAATAAATATTAGTCCGTTCATGAATCTTTTCCAAAACGTTTTTACAGAAACAAAAGAGTCCATAAAAAATATCTAACAAAGAAGGGTGGTTTTTTTAGGGGGAGGGAGGGGGAAAGTAAGGCAATATAACTAATCTAAAAAAAGTTACAGTTCATTTCCTAAAAGAAAACACATGTAAAATCCGAGGAACGGTAAAATTCCTCAAAAATAAATAAATATTAGTCCGTTCATGAATCTTTTCCAAAACGTTTTTACAGAAACAAAAGAGTCCATAAAAAATATATAGCATAGAAGTGTGTTTTTTAGGGGGGGGGGGGGTGAGGGAAGGTGTTTAAACTGAAAGTTAATTTTGGTATAGCCAAGGTATGTGATACATGTGAATTTAGCATTATTTGACGCTGAATCGAATGAAAAAAGAAGAGAGACGATATATAACTATCTTCAAGGAGGGGGGGGGGGGTGAGGGGATGTGTTTAAACTGAAAGTTAATTTTGGTATAACCAAGGTATATAATACATGTAAATTTAGCATTGTTTGACGCTGAATCGAATGAAAAAAGAAGCAAGACGATAGATAACAATCTTATAAGACGATATTGTCCATTTGTCTATTTTACAGACGAAAATACGTGTGGGTGATTCTGAAATTAAGGGATCCCTGTGCTTTTACTGGCTCAATATTTATTCCTATAAGTGGGGAAATTAGTATTAAGTAGAAAAAGTTTACATTTAATGTTTTCAGTCTTTATTCAACATATATATATATATTTTTTTTTTTTTTAAATCCAAAGTATGGGAAATGTAACCTCCATGGAATGTCCCCACCCCTGTTTTTTTTTAGTGTTAACGGAAGAAATAAACCTAATTAGTAATATATTTGTGAAAAAATCTGGGTTAAACATTCATTTATTATAAAAGTAATTAAGTAATCACAAAAAATATAAATTTTAATTTATTTAACCACTTTATTTTTAGCACAAAAGTTGTCCCAGGGTGCTGAGTTAACCTCCAACTCGCTAGCTGTACAGTCTTCTTTACCATAGTTGAAGAAGAGAAGCTCGAGTCAACAATTTTGTCTGGTGATGTTGTTGGATGTGCATAGTTTTATATTGTTTGTGAAAAAGCTGTAACATGTCCAATCCTCAAAAATCTGATGAGCTCATTTTTCATGTAACCTCCATGGAATGTCCCCACCCCTGTTTTCTTAGTGTTAATTGAAGAAATAAACCTGATTAATAATATATATGTGGAAAAATCTTTGTTAATCATTTATTTATTATATTATATAAATAATTCATTAATCACAACGAAATATAGGTTTTAATTTATTTTACCATTTTATTTTAAGCACACAAGTTGTCCCTTGGGTGTTGAGGTAACCTCCATGGAATATCTTTAACTTAATTAAAATTCTACTAGATAGCAGAACAGTCTTCTCTACTAGAGGTGAAATGAAGCTCGAGTCAACCATTTTGTCTGGTGATGTTGTTGGATGTGCATAGTTTTATATTGTTTGTAAAAAAGCAGTCCAATGTCCAATCCTCAAAAATATGATGAGTTCTTTTATCATGTAACCTCCATGTTCAGTAATGTTATTCCTTATAGTGTTTAACATACTTGTGGAGTAACCTTTAATCAAATAGTCATTTTTTTTTCTTCTCTAAAAGCAAAGTCAGTGTATCCTTTGTCTTTTAGGTTAAGTTTTAAGCATGACAATCTATTTACTTCTGTTTATTTATAACCTCCATGGGTTGTGTTAACCACAGAGATTTCAAGCAAAATTAGAAAACTGTTTTTTTTAGAAATTATATTTTTCCTTGACGTTTTTTTGAAGGGGTAAAAGTATTAGTTTCGTTAATAAAATTCTAACAGTAAAATTTCAATTTTGTTATCTATTTTTTATTTTTATGTTTTTTTACCTCCTCAAATTCCCTTTAATTTCAGAATCGCCCATGTAATATAAAAGTACATGTATTGAACCAAAACTGAGGGGAAAAAGTTACTAGATAACCAAAATATAATAGAAAAAGTACAAGTTAGTAATAAAATATGTAGTAGTGAATATTTGAATGCATGAAGGAAAAAGAATAAGCAATTAAATAAGGTATACTTTTACATTTAATTTCATTTATAAAAAGGACTATTACTTTTTATAGGATAGCTATATCGCCTTTCTTTTTCATTCTTTCGATTCAGCGATAAGAAATACTTCACACATGCATGTCGATGCCTAGATTATACCAACATTAATTTTCAGTTTACCCCTCCCCCTCACCCCCTCAAAAATACCCTTCTATGTTTGATATTTTTATGGACACTTGTTTCTTTATTATCGTGACAAATTAAACGTGTTTGGCAAGTTTCATGAATGGAGCAAATTTTTTTCATTGATGTTGCATTTTACTGTTCCATGGTTTTAACGTGTACTTTTGTTTACGACTGTAACTTATTTTAGATTAGTTATATCGTCTCGCTTTTTTTCTCATTTGATTCAGCTCTAAAAACATGTATCACATGCCGATATTGTTTCATTTCAAAATTAATTTTTCAGTTATATAACCACATTACGCCCCCCATCTCCACCCCCCCCCCCCAAAAAAAAAACCCACTCTTCTTTACTAGATATTTTTATGGACTCTTTTGATTGCTCATTTTCATGAAAAATGAAACATTTTTGCCAAGTGAACGGACCCATTTTTTTCTTAAATGTCTTACATGTACTATGCCCCCAAACGGTATAGTGGTTAGCGTGCTAGCTTCTAGACCGCGAGGTTGCTGGTTCGAGTCCCGCATTAGGCATGGGTGTTTGTAAATGTATGTTGGTTTGTCAAATGACGAATGTTTCGGCGCATTATAGCCCTCATGTTGCTGACGGCGCCAGATAATCTGAAAACAACCAACTTACATGCACTATAGACACAGAAACACTCTGTAGAAATGGCTTCGCTACTACACGATGACTCTCGTGCAGAAGCAGACTTACAAAATCCATTTCACATATAGTGACACTATGTGTCACTTAGAACGGAATTAAAATATAAGTAATAAAATAATCCGAATTTAACAATTGTATGTTAAGAATTCAAAGTTCAGTTTCATGTGATAAATTTAATTCAATTTCAATTTTTATAAACTCATTTCCATAGAGTCAATACATTTATCAAATAAGAAAAAAGTAATATATAAGGCCTATTCATATCCGTTGCAACATTGCTCTTTTACACAACCCTTAAATCACTGTGGAATTTGCAGACGACCCCTAATTGAAATTCTGAAGTTGCTTTTTGTGACACAGGAACACTCTCTAGAAGTAATTTCTTTATTACAGGATAGCTCTTGCACAGAAGCAGACTTATAGGATCAACTTCACACGTAGTGACACTACTTTGCCATTTGGCATGGAATTAGAATATAAGTAAATAATGAATAATAAAATAAAAAATTTATTTTATTCACTATTACAGGATAATAAAATTTATTTTATTCAATAATAAAATAAAAATAATAACAAAAATAACAAAATAATCAATAATAACAAAATAATAAAATAAAAATTCATTCTTTATTACAGGATAACTCTTGCACAGAAGCAGACTTATAGGATCAACTTCACACGTAGTGACACTACTTTGCCATTTGGCATGGAATTAGAATATAAGTAAATAATGAATAATAAAATAAAAAATTTATTTTATTCACTATTATAGGATAATAAAATTTATTTTATTCAATAATAAAATTAAAATAATAACAAAAATAACAAAATAATCAATAATAACAAAATAATAAAATAAAAATTCATTCTTTATTACAGGATAACTCTTGCACAGAAGCAGACTTATAGGATCAACTTCACACGTAGTGACACTACTTTGCCATTTGGCATGGAATTAGAATATAAGTAAATAATGAATAATAAAATAAAAAAATTATTTTATTCACTATTATAGGATAATAAAATTTATTTTATTCAATAATAAAATTAAAATAATAACAAAAATAACAAAATAATCAATAATAACAAAATAATAAAATAAAAATTCATTCTTTATTACAGGATAACTCTTGCACAGAAGCAGACTTATAGGATCAACTTCACACGTAGTGACACTACTTTGCCATTTGGCATGAAATTAGAATATAAGTAAATAATGAATAATAAAATAAAAACATTATTGCTTAAATGAACATTTATCAAATGGATATGACGAATTGACTGTTCAATTTAATATGATAAATTCAATTTCTTTCAAAAAAGTTTTATTAGCTCATTTTCATAGAGCGTATAAATTTATTAAACATGAAAAAATACTAAATCAGGTATATTTATATCCCTTGCTCTTTTACGCAACCAATAAAATCTTGTGGAACTTGTGGGCGACCCCCCTATAGAAACTGTGAAGTTACTTTTTGAGATAGCAGCAAAAATACTCTGTAGAAGTTGTTTCTCTATTACAGGATGGCTCTCGCTTATGAGCAGACTTACAGGATCAACTTTACAAGTAGCGACACTATTTGTCATTTAGCACGCAATTAAAACATAAGTAATAAACATAAAAAACAGTATAGTTTAAATTATAATCCAAATTTAATAATTGCATATGCTTAATTTTGTTTTTACAAGACTCATAAATCCCTGCGAAATTTGCAGACGACCCGTATTTGAAATTTTCAATTCACTTTTTGAGATAGCCACAGAAACACTCTGTAGAAGTGGTTTCTCTATTACAGGATGTTTCTGGCACTGAAGCAGATATACAGGATTAACTTTACAAGTAGCGACACTATTTGTCATTTAGCACGCAATTAAAACATAAGTAATAAACATAAAAAACAGTATAGTTTAAATTATAATCCAAATTTAATAATTGCATATGCTTAATTTTGTTTTTACAAGACTCATAAATCCCTGCGAAATTTGCAGACGACCCGTATTTGAAATTTTGAATTTACTTTTTGAGATAGCCACAGAAACACTCTGTAGAAGTGGTTTCTCTATTACAGGATGACTCTGGCACTGAAGCAGATATACAGGATTAACTTTACAAGTAGCGACACTATTTGTCATTTAGCACGCAATTAAAACACAAGTAATAAACATAAAAAACAGTATAGTTTAAATTATAATCCAAATTTAATAATTGCATATGCTTAATTTTGTTTTTACAAGACTCATAAATCCCTGCGAAATTTGCAGACAACCCGTATTTGAAATTTTGAATTTACTTTTTGAGATAGCCACAGAAACACTCTGTAGAAGTGGTTTCTCTATTACAGGATGACTCTGGCACTGAAGCAGATATACAGGATTAACTTTACAAGTAGCGACACTATTTGTCATTTAGCACGCAATTAAAACATAAGTAATAAACATAAAAAACAGTATAGTTTAAATTATAATCCAAATTTAATAATTGCATATGCTTAATTTTGTTTTTACAAGACTCATAAATCCCTGCGAAATTTGCAGACGACCCGTATTTGAAATTTTCAATTCACTTTTTGAGATAGCCACAGAAACACTCTGTAGAAGTGGTTTCTCTATTACAGGATGTTTCTGGCACTGAAGCAGATATACAGGATTAACTTTACAAGTAGCGACACTATTTGTCATTTAGCACGCAATTAAAACATAAGTAATAAACATAAAAAACAGTATAGTTTAAATTATAATCCAAATTTAATAATTGCATATGCTTAATTTTGTTTTTACAAGACTCATAAATCCCTGCGAAATTTGCAGACGACCCGTATTTGAAATTTTGAATTTACTTTTTGAGATAGCCACAGAAACACTCTGTAGAAGTGGTTTCTCTATTACAGGATGTTTCTGGCACTGAAGCAGATATACAGGATTAACTTTACAAGTAGCGACACTATTTGTCATTTAGCACGCAATTAAAACATAAGTAATAAACATAAAAAACAGTATAGTTTAAATTATAATCCAAATTTAATAATTGCATATGCTTAATTTTGTTTTTACCAGACTCATAAATCCCTGCGAAATTTGCAGACGACCCGTATTTGAAATTTTGAATTTACTTTTTGAGATAGCCACAGAAACACTCTGTAGAAGTGGTTTCTCTATTACAGGATGACTCTGGCACTGATGCAGATATACAGGATATTAACTTTACAAGTAGCGACACTATTTGTCATTTAGCACGCAATTAAAACATAAGTAATAAACATAAAAAACAGTATAGTTTAAATTATAATCCAAATTTAATAATTGCATATGCTTAATTTTGTCTTTACCAGACTCATAAATTCCTGCGAAATTTGCAGACGACCCGTATTTGAAATTTTGAATTTACTTTTTGAGATAGCCACAGAAACACTCTGTAGAAGTGGTTTCTCTATTACAGGATGACTCTCGCACTGAAGCAGATATTCAGGATCAACTTCACATGTAGCGACACTATGCGTCATTTAGCATGGAATTAAAATATAATTATATTATTATATGTAATTATACTTAAATGTACATTTATCAATTAGAGTTGAAGAATTGGCAGTTCAATTTCATCCGATAAATCAAATTAAATTTCTTTTACCAAAAGAGGTTTTATAAACTCATTTCCTAAGGGGCAACAAATTTATCAATTACGAAAAAGTACTAATAGAGCTTATTTATATCCCGTGCAACAATTGCTCTTTTATAAAACTCATAAAATTTTATGAAATTTGTAGACGACCCCCTATTGAAATTGTGAAGTTACTTTTTGAGATAGACACAGAAACACTCTGTAGAAGTGGTTTCTCTATTACAGGGTGGCTCTCGCACTGAAGTAGATATACAGGATCAACTTCACATGTAGTGACACTTTGCGTCATTTAGAATGGAATTAAAATATAATTATATTCTTATATATAATTATATTTATATAATTATACTGAAATGTACATCTATCAATTAGAGTTGAAGATTCGGCAGTTCAATTTCATCCGATAAATCAAATTAAATTTCTTTTACCAAAAGAGGTTTTATAAACTCATTTCCCTAGAGGCAACAAATTTATCAAATACGAAAAAGTACTAATAGAGCTTATTTATATCCCGTGCAACAATTGCACTTTTACAAAACTCATAAAATTTTATGAAATTTGTAGACGACCCCCTATTGAAATTGTGAAGTTACTTTTTGAGACAGACACAGAAACACTCTGTAGAAGTGGTTTCTCTATTACAGGGTGTCTCTCGCACAGAAGCAGACTTACAGGATCAACTTCACACTCCCCTTTTCCACGGCAAATGCACTTTCAATTGCAGATAGGATTTTCCGTGAGAACGAGAGGCTTGGCATTGTAAAGTAGAAACGGAATAAATCTAGATTTTGGAAAACTTCTGGACTCTCGTCTCTGTTTTGAAGATCCTTTATTGAAACTACTTCCTTTATTGAAAATGTATATTGCGATGGAGATTTATGGCTGGATGAAACAACGGCGGCTGGGCTAAGAATGAAATCGGTAAACAGTATTGGAATAACGTTTCTATTTTTATGCTTTAAGTTGGAAGCTTTTATTTTATTTGCTATGAAAGTAAACTTTTGGGAGGAAAATTTGCGTTTTAAAAGTTATAAAAAATTCTCTTATTTTCTACTAAATGAATTTGAATGGATTTTTTTTTTTTTTTTTTTTTTTTTTTTAATAGGAAGGGCATTAGTACGGTTATATCAATATTTTCTCGTAAAAATCTCGCAAATTTACACTGATGCTATTTAAAATTTTCATTGTTAATTTGCTTTTCATTGTTAAAATATCCATTAAAAAAAAAGATTTTGTGTTTTAATTCATAAAATCCATTTACATATCTACAAAAGTAATTTTTATAATGTATTTATTATTAGAAAAGGGTGAAGGTACATTTTAATATGAATTGAAATTGCCCTGTGATTTTATTAAATATAAAAGAGCTTAACAAAATGTCTTTTGAATTTCTTAAATGGAAGATCGGTATTTTACATAAAATATATTATTTGATAATACCTTACCTATAACTCTGTGCATTTTTAGCCACTTTAAAACTTCTTTATAAACGAAAACAAGTTTTTCTTATAGTATATTACAACTGTTGAGTTAGGATTGATTTGAGGTTTGGTGTGTTTCTTGAAGAAAAATATTTTGAAGAAAAAAACAACTTTCTCATTAGGATAGTCCTCATTTTTCAATCGTTTGTTTATTTTATTAAACCTACAATTTATCTCCTTTGACTATAAAAAGAGTGGATATGATTTCTTTAATTAAAAAGTAATTTACCCCTTCTGTAATGAGCTTGAAGTTCGTATCTTGTGTCCGCATTGTACTGAAATATGTTGTGAAACGACCCTTCTTTGCATGTTATGTAAGTAATGGCGGATGTCAAATACTAAGAAACTTTTTCAAGTATTGGCCATCTTATAAAAGATGTAATTTGATCATACTGCAAAAAGCGAAGAAGGTCATTTTCCCTTCTCAGTTTAAACTAGAGCAAAAGCTATTAGAGTAGTGATATAAACAGTAATTTAATTGGTAAAGTTCAAATTCATCATAAAAAAAAAAACCGCAGCAAATTATCATCTAATAAACAGGTTTTATTCGTCACGCTTTAGAATTTATGAGAAGTGAAGGTGACTAACAGTGAAATTGTGGGATTAGTCGAAAGTGTTTAATATTTTGTTGTTCGGATGCCACGGCATTTTGTTGTTGTTGTTTCTAATCTCCCTTTTGTCTGACGAAGTCAGACAATATCAGTGAAGCCATTGACATTAATGAAGTCTTACACTAGTTGTGGACAGTTATAAATGTCCTCCCAGTCCAGTCCAAGGCAGTCCAAAATGTGCTGAGGTGATGCCTGTTCTTTTTGGCATTTAGGGCAAAGAGGAAAATTTTTGCTTCCCCCGGAATATGTTAGGCCTTTAAGGTGACCACTAGCAAGTCGGGACAGACGGGTATTGGTGTGCCTATCACAAGGAAGAAATAGGGAGTGTCCTGGCTTTTTGGCTTTATACCATTCGTGAGATGGAGGTATATGCCATTTCGCTTTATTTTGAGCTATTTTCTTTGAGTATAACTCTTGATATGTGAGTTCTTGAGTAGAGAGGACAGGGTGTTCTAGTCCCTCCTTAGCAAGAGTGTCAGCCAATTCATTTCCGTGGATGTCAACATGTGACGGGATCCACTGAAAGTGCACTTTGTGCAGTCGGGATATGCTCTTGACTTTGCGTATTATGGATAGACTGGTTTTGTCTCCCACGAGGGCCCAATTTTTGAGGTGTTGAATGGAACTTCGGCTATCGGATAGAATCCATAAGTCTCCGTAATTGACCTCTCCAAAGATATTCTCTAAACCCAGGTCAATTTCTATTAATTCGCTTCGAAAGACAGAGCAGAAATCTGGATTACATTGTTTAATAGAATGTTTCTCTACGGGCGTTTCTATATAAATTCCACTGCCTGCCTGTATATCTATTTTGCTGCCATCTGTATAGATTTTGATGTCAATTGAAGGAATTTGATTAATAATTTCCAATGTCAATTGCCTAAGAAATTCCGGACAACATTCATTCTTATTAAGTGTGGTGGGAAGGCAATCAATAAAATCAACATTGGAGAGTCCATCGTAAGTGTTCAAATTAGTATTAAGACAGTGGGGCTCTACATTATCTGCCATTAACTTCTGTGATTTAACTTGGCTGAAAGGACTGTGTTTCTTAAGTCTTTGATTGCTTGTCCAGTTATTTAAGGCTTGTCCAGGCATTTTGTAATAGCCATTATATGGAATTGTGGTGTTTCCAATAAAGTCTTTATACCTGTGAGCTTGTGTCGCTTGGAAAGTTTGTAAGTAAACTAACACAAGGAACAATTAGCCCATTTATAGAAAAGAAGAATAGCATTGATTATAGATTTCAATGAAGAATTTTCTGTTAACGAGTTACAAAAGCGAATTTTATTTGCAGTATGTGAACTACTACCACAACCAGTACACATATTTCTAAAAAAGATAAGTACATTAAGAAAGAAAATATTTTTAAACAGGTCAGATGTTTACTGCATGTACCTTATATTTCAGTTTTTATTTTAATATTTATCAATATTTCATTACGGAATAAATATTTATTCAGAATAAATATTTTTATGAACTAAAAATCTAATTATAAATTACAATGTCTTACTAATTCAATATATATCCAATTTCAACATCTTTACTAATAATTAATAGTTTAAAAAACACGCTTTAATAGAAAAGTGAACTAAAAAGTAGAATAATTTTAAATAAGTTTGAAATAAGAATAGAGTGATTAACGAGAAATATTTATTTTATCGTAAAAAAGCGTGGTGTGCTTTTTAAGATATTTTCATAATGGTTCTATTTTTACCAATATCTGTCATTAAATATTTTCAACAATTGACATCAAGCACCCCACGCTTTTTTATAATAAAATAAATATTTCTTATTAACCACTCTATTCTTATTTCAAACTTATTTAAAATTATTTTCTACTTTTTAGTTGGATTTTCTATTAAAGCTTGTTTTTTAGTTTTTTAAACTATTAATATTTTTTCTGTAAACTATACATTTTTTTAGTTAATTTTTTTAGTTAAGTGTACAAAACTCTCCAGTTGTTCCTGCCAATAGTCACATGCTTGTCTCAAATTTAAGCCATGTGTATGCCTTAGTACTCGCTGTATTACTTGGCACAAAACATTACAGTGTCTCTGAATATGAAAAATCACTAATCCTGAAGATCCTGGTAAGGATAATGCGACTAAAAAACACGCTTTGTATAACCGTCATGCCCACGACAAATCTTTCAAATGTCTGCCTTATCAATAGTCGATAATAGGTTCTGTGATTACTGGGATTGTAACTGGTAATGGCACACCAGGGTTCGATTCCGGAGAAGGTTGGTTGGTTGGAATTTAACGGCGCAAGGTCAACACGAGCTAATCCTTGTGATAAAGAGACAAACTTATTGAATTGTTGTATTGTCATCGGTTTTTGACAAGTGTGCAAAGTTTGAATCAAATCTGATCGCTCAAAGTAGGGTAAAATCGAGCCCAAAAGAGTAGGTTACAAGCAAACATACAGGTGAAACTAATAAAAGCGTGTTAAAAAGGGGTTGATAAAACTTATTACAATAATATTTGACATTTTATCATAATGAGTCAAAAGAGAAGAAACTAAGTGGCGTGAAATAAAATGTGTTTCACTTTTTTTTTTTTTTTTAATTGTGATACTAGCTAGTTTTCTTTAGTTCTTTCATGGGTGTTTGGACCCTAAGTGGATCAAATTACTGTTAAATTAAGTTAAAAAAAAATCAGTGTTGTATAAAAATTTGTCCAAGACATTTTAAAAGTATTTATGAATGATTGTATAGGGGGAATATTGTTATTTTAAAACGAGGACAGTCAAGTTTATTGCATGAAAATATATTTTTCAAGTCTAAATAGAAAAAAAATATAGAAAAACTAAAACTTCTTTTAGTAACCTCAAACTTGACATTTATATTCCATATGCGTTTATGTCATTTCCAGTTCGATCGTTGTCCAAAAATGTGGTATTTTACGATTGAAAATATAAAAGAATAACGAGAAACATTTTTTAAAATAAACCTCAGTCTTTATGCTTTCAATAACTTTATTGGAGGTATACTCACTCAATGTAGGTTAACCTATACCACAAACCAAAAACAATGTATAAAAATAAACTAACTGCCCAGAGAAAAATTTATTCAAACGATTATTCTAAGTTAGATAAAAAGAAAGTTTTTTTTTTTTTTTTTTTATCTTAAAAACCCTGATTTTGTTTTGTTTAAAGTCGGATATATTCCATAGAACGAACACTAAATTTATGTAACATAGAACTTTTCTGAAAGTTTTTATGAAGTCCGTGGCATCGCTGTATGAACTTTTGTTTATTTTATTTTTGTATCATGGCTATTGGTCGGGATTTTGGGTAGGAAAATTTATTATTTTCGTTTCTGTTTTGACTGCGATTTCTAGATAGATTTTTATGAAGTTGTGGATGTGGTTTTTTTTCGTACTGTTTTACGAAAGAAATGACGGAGATCAAAAGATTGAAAGTGTAATAAGTACATAAATAATGCTAAGTTTGGATTAATAAATAAATACAATTATTTAATATTGCACAGTAACATGCCGTGTTCCATGATGTTTAGAATAATTTTTTTTATCCTTATTTAGTTAGATTAGTCGCCCATTCAGAATAGTGGTTACCGACTATTCTAACTAGCACATTAGACTATCACGCTGATGGGTCTAGGTTCGAATCTGGTGTAAGACGTGGATGTCCAAAGTTAGGGGAAACGATAGTACTCCCATTGGGTGACCCTTCACAAGTTGTCGTTGCTATCAGCCTTGAATTTACCAAGTGACTGCGAGCACTAACAAGAGACTGTACCTACTTGGGCGAGCCATTAGAAGAAGAAAAAAAGTTATTTGATCTTTTCTTATAGATTTGATTGTTTTCAGATTATCTGGCGCCGTCAGCAACACGAGGGCTATAATGCGCTGAAACATTCGTCATTAGACAAGCCAACATACATTTACAAACATCCATGCCTAACACGGGACTCGGAACCCGCAACCTCGAGTCTAGAAGCTAGCACGCTAACCACTATACCGTTTGGTCAGCTCTTCTGTTATAGAAGAACAAGATTAAGTTAGTTTTACATTTTAAATACAATTTTTTATTACATTTCAAACACCAGTTATTTTTTTTATTTAATCTTTTCATAGTATTATTAATCACTTAGTATTGTTTAAACTTTTTTTTTAATCACTTAGTGTCGCTTCTTATCAGTTTAATCACCCAGAATACTGATAAGAACTTGTTTTCATTATCTAAAATACTCTTAATTTTCTTGATACATTTTAATTTATTTCTTTGTTTAATCGGAAAAAAAAAGTATGAATATATTCGTTTTATTTCATTTCAATTCTCAGAAGAGGTTTAATATGTCTGAAAGTAAATATCGATTCTCAATGTGCAATGTATTTTCGATTTTCTTGCCGCTGCATGTCCTATCTTTCTATTACTTACCGTTTGATTGGTTGTTTTCAGATTATCTGGCTTCGTCAGCAACACGAGGGCTATAATGAGCCGTAACATTCGTCATTAGACAAGCCAATATACATTTACAAACACCCATGCCTTACACAGGACTCGAATCCGCAACCTCGCGGTCTAGAAGCTAGCACGCTAACCACTATACCGTTTGGTCGGCTTAGTTATCGTTTAATCATTTAAGGGGGTCCAGTACTGACATTTTTTCAAAAATCTCAATTTTTTTTCTGATTTTAAAAAATAGTTCATACATTCCTGAAGAGAATGATGTTTTTATCTTATTCCTCCGGTGATTAGAACACCACAAAATTACTTGTTATTTAAACATCACTAATGGGCGTAACACCTTGAAGCGTCTGCTTAAAGTGCGTTTTTCGAACACTAAGTGTTTTTCACAGATGTTGCATATTCAAATCGATATATCTCCAGAACAATTAATAATTGTCTATTTAAATTTTTGGAGCATTTAATTTATATAGTTTTAAATATTTTGTCTTCACAGAATTTTATATTTTTAATTCTGTTTTAAAATATAACATTTAGCGTAAAAGATAACATAAAAAAAAAGCAAAAATTTCAATATTTTAACTTTGAGAATTTTTTTAATTTTTTTTAATTCACCTATCAAAATTCTGTGAAGAAAAATTTTTCTTTATATAATTATGTATTACAGAAAGCTTTCACTTTGAAAAAAAAATTATTTTATCTTGACTTATATAAAAATACGCAAACATCAATTATTATGGATTTTTCTTGGTTTTCAATTTTTTTTTAAATAACTAAATGCAATATTTAAAAAAACATTTTCTCAAAGATATATAAATAGTATCTCATACATAAAATAAATTTTTGACATAAATATGTACATAAATAAAGTTTTTTTTTTTATTTTCGGTACCGGACCCCCTTTGGGTTCAAGACACAACAATCTAAAATCTTTATTTTTAGAATTGTTTTTCTGAATTTTTTTTATGCAGTACTCTATTAGACTTTAAAACTGAAATAAGTACAGAGTGTCTATAAAAGGTTGGACACATTTTGATGTTGACTAATTAATAAAATAATGAAGACAAATTTAAATTGATAAAAACTAATGGTTTGATAGACTCAAAAAGTTTTATGGCCCTTGTCAAAGGATTTCCGCATATGCACCGTTCGTCGCAGAGAGACTGTCAAGACGGTATTCAATTTTGCGCCAGATACGGGCAAACATGTTGGCATCCACAGAGGTTATTGCGGCTGTTATCCTTGTCTTTAAGTCATTCGACACTTTACTCCTGTACACGATGTACTTTACGAATCTCCAAATTAAAAAGTTCAGTGGCGTTAAATCAGGTGATTTGAATGACCAAGAGGGTAAAACGTACAGTTAATAATTCCACAATCCACAGAGGTTATTGCGGCTGTTATCCTTGTCTTTAAGTCATTCGACACTTTACTCCTGTACACGATGTACTTTACGAATCTCCAAATTAAAAAGTTCAGTGGCGTTAAATCAGGTGATTTGAATGACCAAGAGGGAAAAACGTACAGTTAATAATTCCACAATCCACAGAGGTTATTGCGGCTGTTATCCTTGTCTTTAAGTCATTCGACACTTTACTCCTGTACACGATGTACTTTACGAATCTCCAAATTAAAAAGTTCAGTGGCGTTAAATCAGGTGATTTGAATGACCAAGAGGGAAAAACGTACAGTTAATAACTCGCGCAGGCGATATTTACAAAAGAAATGAGAAAAACATAAAATTAATAACACGGGCTGAATTATTTACAAAGTATAATTTACATTGAATCATTATCATTGAATATCATTTACAAAAGAAATGATATTCAAATGGGAAAAGGAAATTTTCTATGGCAACATTCACTATAAATGAAAATACCTGAGTTATTCTATGTATAAATGCCATAAGTTTGTTTATATCTTCATTATTTTATGAATATTAGGAATTATTTTCATAGTTTTTTTAGTAAAATATTTAAAAAAAAAAAAAAAAAATGTACAAAAACTGTATAAAAAAAGCCATAGTATGCTAAGCTTCAAACACTTTTTTTTTTAAAGCTAAATCAAAATACACAATTCCCGAAGACAAATTAAAGAAATATATGTGATAATAATTGTGCTTTCATATATTTATAACAATAGGTTTTTAAGTTATATCCATTCAAACTAAAAAGAAGGGACAAATATCCATCACAGGAAAAAAAATATATATATATTTTTAAAGATTCAAGATAGAACGTCAGAAGCACTGTTGCCCCCCCCCCCCCATGTAACAAAAAATTAAATCTTTCTAGTTCTACTAATCATAGAAAAAAAATTGGTTTGTTATTTAATTTTTAGAAATATTTTATTATTTTTTACAATAATAATAAAAAAAAAAAAAAAAAAAATTGAGAATTTTTTAAATTTTGAGCCCCAGACTCCCTTAAAAGACTTTTTATTAATTTTATTTAAAACCAAACAATGGGACAAACTCCGAAACTAAAAACAACTACAACAACAAAAAATGCAAGAGTTTTGTAGTTTACTGTAATAGAACTAAAATCAACTGTATTTGGAAGTTTCAGTTTTGTACAAAATTAATGTAATGATAAAATTCTAAAAAGATTATTCTTCCTATGTTTATCAATTGAAACAGATTCTCAAACAAAATTAAAGACAGGTGCAATATGTCATATAAAAGATATCGCAAATGTGAGTTCTCGTACTAAAGTTCACTTGAAAGTTACGACCGGAAGTATGGTAACACTATTTCCAATTCCTTAAATCCAGTGTAGAAATGTCACAGACCATACATATTTCATAAAATTCAACCGGTTAATTCTTTATATTCAACCGGAAGAGTGCATCCATAATAACTCTATGCAAAGAGACATTTTCGAATAGGAACTTGTGACGAATTTTATAAAAGTGTTGCTAAACTCGCCAACATTGTAAAATTTCTATATAAAAAGAACTAAATTGGTGGGGTTTCTTATCTTCTGTTGTCAGCCTAAACCGAGGAATATTTTTGTCAATAAGGGTGCCCAATTTACTTTTGGATAGGATATACATGTGTATATACATATTAATAAATGGATATATGTGTACATATTACCATATGATTGGATACATGTATACATATGGATATCGATATATGTGTACATATTACCATCTGATTGGATACATGTATACATATGGATATCGATATATGTGTACATATTACCATCTGATTGGATACATGTATACATATGGATATCGATATATGTGTACATATTACCATCTGATTGGATACATGTATACATATGGATATCGATATATGTGTACATCCCTAATAGCACACATCCTCTCAGGGAGGTCCTTAGGAAGTCCCCAGTCATCCCCTGGATTACGAATTACTTCCCAGGGATCTCCCTGGGAGGATGTGTGCTATTAGGGATATTACCATATGTATACACATATATATATATATATATATATATATATATATATATATATATATATATATATATATATATATATATATATATATATATATATATATATATATATATATATATATATATATATATATATATATATATATATATATATTTCCATATGTATAACATATGGAATATTATATGTTATACATATGGATATCGATATATGGGTACATATTACCACATGTATACATATATCCATATGTATACATATATCCATATGTATATATATATATATATATATATATATATATATATATATATATATATATATATATATATATATATATATATATATATATATATATATATATATATATATATATATATATATATATATATATACTATATATATACTATATATATATATATATATATATATATATATATATATATATATATATATATATATATATATATATATATATATATATATATATATATACTAGGGGGCACCGCCCCCTACTCGCTGACGCTCGCCAACCCCCTGGATTGCTATGCAATCCCCTTGGCTTGCTTTGCTCGCCTTAAAGAGAAGCATTTAAAATATGCCTTAGCAAAAAGCTATTTCATCTGCATAATGCCATGAAACTGAACCTTTTATTATTTATGAAGAGTCGGAATACTTGCCACGTCATTATTCTGTTGCTGTCGAGACGCGTTAAGCAGGGACAGTGTGGCAACGTAGTAGAAAGTTCTTGGAAAACAACAAAAATAAACAGTTTTGTAGATATATTTAAAAAAGATAGGTTATTTCATTGAACAATTAAAATTTACGGGCTGGTTTTGTATGAAGCGCCAAAATAATTAAAGTTGCTTATCGAAATTTCTTAATGAAGCAATCATATGTTCACTTAATCTTTTTTGCGATACTTAGAAAATAAAATAAAACAGTGAAAGGTCAATTATCCAGCATTTAATCAACCGGAATTTTTTGAAAATCAAATTTGGCGAGAAAATTAGCCATATTTCGCCAATAGTTTTTTTTTTTTTTTAATTTTCATATGAGATTTTGAAGTTGAGTGGGTGGTTTTATTCGTTATTTTGATAGTTTTTAATTCGTAATAGCTGAATTTGCACTGATTAAAGATGAGTATAGGTTCAGATTTACTGCACAACGCCTCTTAGTGATTTTTTTTAAAATTGGTGATTTAGCGCTGAATGCAATCCGGCGACCTTCGGAACATGTTCCAGCAGATAACTTTTCCGAAAAGTCTGATTTATCCGAAATTCTAATCTAAAAGAAATGTACACATCTTGGATCTATTTATTCTTGCATCATCGTAACTATTAAATCAATACGTTTTAAATAGGCAATAATTTATATCTGTAGATGGTAATAAGAAAAACAAAATATAGCGAATCCAAGTTGTAGCTATTGCCACATGTATTAGTCAAATTTCAAAAGATATATTGTGATTGGCTGGAAATTCGTGCATAAAGTGCATTTAGAAGATTGGTGATTGAAGTCGTTGCCATTCTGCTCACAGAAATACAGCCAAATTTGGACGTTACGCAAGAGAATTATATATATAGATATATCCATATGTATAACATATGGAATATTATATGTTATACATATGGATATCGATATATGAATACATATTACCACATGTATACATATATCCATATGTATACATATATCCATATGTATACATATATCCATACGTATGCATATATCCATATGTATACATATATCCATATGTATACATATATCCATATGTGTATATACTTATATATATCCATATGTATAACATATGGAATATATGTGTCGATACATATATGAGAGATACACATATGGAGAGAAATATGTAGAGAATCGTCACTTAAGTGAAAGGGAAATGATACACGTAGAATTTTTTTTTCATGTCGCATTTCCTCATTTCAAACAATGTTTAATAAAAATATATGAATAATAATTTAAGGGTCTGGAACTCAAAATTTTAAAACATACTCATTTTGTTTTTATTATTATTATTATTGTAAAAAATAATAAAACATTTTAAAATAAAATGATGTTCAAATTTTGTTTCTATCACTAGAAGAAATTGAAATAGTTAAGTTATTGTTACATGACAACTGTATGTTGGACGTGCTATCTTGAAATTTCGAGACTGTTTTTCTCGTGAGGGTTTTATGCCCCTTTTTTGAGTTTAGATTGATATAGCTTAAAAACTACTCGTCATAAATATATGAAACTTTTTTATTTTTCATATATATTTCTTTCATTTGTCTTCAGAAATTGTGGTATTTTATTTATCGTTTTTTAAAAAAGTTTTAGGAATCTAGGGTTTTGCATAATTTTTACACAACATATTATTTTTTGATTTTTTTCTAAATATCTTATTGAAAAATCATGAAGACAAATTATGATATGATTTATAAGAAGCAATCTGATGAAAAAAATAAAGTGATTTCTTAAAAGTTTTTTTTTTTTTTTTTTTTTTTTTTTTTTTTTTTTTTTTTTAGATATATCACGTTTGGGAATGGAAGTTTTTTAAATTAAAAAAAAATATTTTTTAAATGTGAAAATTTAATTTTTTTTTCATTTTTTTAAAATTTCAAATCATAATACAGTACTGCATAAAAAAAAATTCAGAAAATTTATTCTAAAAATGAATATTTAGAGTTTTGAATCCTGGACCCCTTTAAGAACAATTAACAATTGAAATGGGTAAATATTTTCCAGTAACATTATAAAATTTAAAAAAAAGAAAAAAAAAAAAAATATCGTGCTTTTATCTAGAGAAGGGTAATTCAACGTAACTCTTAAAGTTTAAAGAAATTCAAGGAATCAATATAATTCCAAAGAAAATGAGATACCTATTAACATTTTACCCTTTAGCTCTATTACATACAGTTGTGGTTTTATTATATTAATTGCATTTTTAATGTGATTTCAAAGCAGTTGAAAGTAATTTAAAATATTATTCATAGTTTTAATCTTATTTCTCATTTTTAAATCCTTTATATTAACTTCGATTTTGTGTGGATGTATGTTTGTGGGTATATTTATCGATGCCGGGCTACGGAAGCCTACTTAACCCCCTTGTCATCCTCCAATCATTCTGAAACTTGGCAGATAGACTCGACGTCGATGATAATGCATTTCATCAAATTTTGGTGGGTGTCACTGTCACTAAAATATCGCTTTTACGGAATAGTAATAAACTAATTTGCCGTCATCTATTCGCACTGAAGTAGCATTTAACCGATCATAGAAAGAACTGCTTCATGTTGTAAAATTTTTTTCAATAAATAAATAAATAATAAAATTTCTTTAATCAGAATTAAAAAAAAATGTATTTGGATGTGAGTGCATGAATTCACATTCATTTTAATGAATAAATTTTGAAAAGTAGTTTATCTCATATCTTACCGATAGAGATGTAGAGATGTTTTTAATATTTAAGGTGTATGTATACTCTAGAAATTTTTTTTTTTTTAATTCTGAGTTTAAAAATCCAATTCTTTTTTACATTAGTTAGAAAGTATATGAACCCTTTCACTCCCAGTGATGCCAATTGGAATCACAACATTTAGGATTTTTTTTCTCCACACCTAATACTTCCAATGAATTCGAATCAACGTTTTTACAATCATCAAACTATTCTCTGCCCAAATATATTTTTCTTTTTCACCAATATATGGCTGCACGGGTTCTGTTGATGAATGAAATGAGGCTTTTATATGTTTTCTCAATTCCGAAAAAAAATGCCGAAATTAATTTCCTTTTTTAAGTAATTTAAATTAAATAACTCTTTCAAATATGTTCGTATTATTTTCTTTAATATTTAAAAATTGTATATTAACCATTTTTAAAGAATAAATATTTTAAAATTTTAACATTTGCAACGATTGAAAAGTGATGATTCCATTTGGCATCAGTGGGAGTTAAGTACAACTCAACATCTTTTCCCGGCTATATTATTTATTTTAGATTTGAACTGTTATTACCACGTTATTGCTATTTTTTTCTAGCAGTATTCACTACGTTGAGATATATTTACAATTGAATAGAAGATTTGAAATTTTATTTGATTTATTTAGAAATGCCGAAGCGAAATAGCTTTAGACTTGTCCGATACCTAATGCCCAATGATGCCATTTGGAATCATTTTTACTTTTAATTAAAAAATTAAACAATAAAAAATTGCTTTGAACCCTGTTATTCTGGATACCAAATGAGTATATTTTATAATTTCAGATTTTTAAAATGAAAAATAAATAATTGGGACTGAAAGGGTTAAAATTATTTCATAAAAAAAAATTCAAATTTCGGCAATTGTTAATTTGTTAATTAAGCTTTAATTAGATAAGTAGTACCTTTTTCAAACAATGATATATCACATTCTAATTTATTTAGAAACGCAATTCTACTTGGAAGCGATTCGAAATATTATTCTTAATGTTTTGAAACTCAATTAAGGCTCTTATATTGAATAGATTATTTTAAACAATTTATTTTGTGTAAAAACATGAAAAAAATCAATATTTTCAAGGAATTCTAAGCTTTAAAAATACCTAAACAACCAATTTTATATAATTGAGTTTCAAAACATCTAGCATATTACGTAGATTACTATGATATAAAAGAATTATAATTGATCATTTTGTTGTTGAATTATCGTTGTTTCAATAAACCGTGACATAATCAAAATACAGTTCGTCAGAAAACAGGTTTAAAGTTTTAAAAACGTGGTATCTAACATTGGAAGTACCCACCTATAATTGATTGTAACATAAAAACCATAAAGAATATTTTCAAAAGTTTAGTATTGTTTGAAAGCTAAAGTATCAGAGAATATTATAATATAATAATAAAAAAATGAATGTTCTTATCGATTTTCGTGAATTGTAGGGTATACGTACACCTTAAACATCAGATGCCAACACCAGTCATACGCTGACAACAGAAACAGCGCTTGGCTGATAAATATAAAAATTGGCAATACCTATGGAGGATTTATATTGAAAAAAAAAAGTCATGGGTTATATTATCAACCTTTTACTTCTATTTAAGTTTTTCATATAAATGTCTGCGCCTATCAAAGTTTTAAATATGATAGATTTCTTTCCCATTTTTATGTTAGAAAAAATATAAAATATTCTATAAAAATAGATTAAAATATTTCTGCAAAGCATTTCAATTAATATATACTTACCATACGGAAACATATTTTTGCATTAAGATACATCCGTCTTGAAATGATATTTTAATCAAGTTATGAACCATAACTTATAATAACTTTGCTTTAGATATCAATTATTAACTAGAAATTATCAATCATCTTTAAAATTGTTATACCTTGTTGGAATCTAACATGTCTTTTAAATTATGTCTAACATATTTACTAATGTTTATGAAATTTATACTGAAAATACATAAAATAAAACTACATTTATATATTCCTATTTAACTTTTATAAAATTTATTTAAAAGCACATATAATATATCAATCTACGAATATCGTATATTTCAAAAGTATTACATTTATTTAAACTATTTAATTTGTTATTAATACCCTTCAGTTTAATAAGCAACATTTTGAACAACTATGAATGCATACTTCCATCTGATTTAATTAGAATACAAAAATAATTATCATTTAATTACTTGAAGTTAAATTTTTTGTAAAATAATACATTTTCCCGTAGCAAAAAATAAGGCACATGCAAGATAATTCAGAAAAACGTCAAAAGAATATAATATTATCTAACTACTGTATCTGCTATATAATTTATTAAAAAACTCCTTTCTAATTTTAATACCTTTTTCTCCATTTCTTATCATAAACTCACCTATCTTTTACTCAAACCAATCTAAAAAATACAACTTTCGATACAACCATTTACGAAAAGGTTATTATTTCCTCCAGAAACCTCTATCTTCTTGTACTTTTATCCCAACTGTTTCATCCTCCAAGCACAATCCATCCTAAGCCTTACAGGTTAAATCTTCCAAAAGAGATCTTCCCAAGATCAAATTCCTTTCCTCCCAACCACGATACTATGTACAGATTATCAGACGATATATTTTTCATTCTTTGGCACATATCTTCTTAACTCAAATTCCGCACGATTAAAATTTAAATATGAAAACTAGTTGAATTTGAAGTTGACATACTAAAGGAAGTATTCTAAGAGTTCAATTTAAAGTTAACATACTAAAAGAAGTATTCTATGAGTTGAATTTGAAGTTGACATACTAAAGGAAGTATTCTGAAAGTTGAATTTAAAGTTGACATGCTAAAACAAATTAAACTCATAGTATACTTTTTTTTAGCATGTCAACTTCAAATTCAACTCATAGAATACTTTAAGTTGATCTACTAAAAGTAGTATTCTATGAGTTGAATTTTAAGTTGACATGCTAAAAAAGTATTCTATGAGATTAATTTGAAGTTGATCTACTAAAAGAAGTATTCTATGAGTTGAATTTGAAGTTGACATACTAAAGGAAGTATTCTATGAGTTGAATTTAAAGTTGATCTACTAAAAGAAGTATTCTATGAGTTGAATTTGAAGTTGACATACTAAAGGAAGTATTCTATGAGTTGAATTTAAAGTTGTCATACTAAAATAAGTATTCTATGAGTTGAATTCAAAGTCTACATACTAAAAGAAGTATTCTATGAGTTGAATTTGAAGTTGACACGCTAAAAGAAGTATTATATGAGTATATTTGAAGTTGACATACTAAAAAAAGTATTCTATGAGTTGAATTTGAAGTTGACATGCTAAAAGAAGTATCATATGAGTATATTTGAAGTTGACATACTGAAAGAAGTATTCTATGAATTTTAAATTTCAGAATTTTACCCTTTTTAGTGTTATCATTTAGGGCAAGATATCCCAATTGTATAGTCTACTGGCATTATTTGTTTCAATATTCTAGGATATAGTAAGAATGACAACCATTATTTTTATAAATACACTATAATAAATAATATTGAGTAAATTTTTCTGATTGGGACAATATATCCCATAAAAGAACACATTCAAATTACTTATTAAGAACTACTTTACAATAAGTATTTCATAAATATAATTGTACTTACTGTAAAATTAACATAAAATAAACCTATTGAAACCCGAGTAAAATGCGTGCTCAAAAAACATAAGTTAGTTATTATCAATATGCGAATGTTTTCTACTTACTTTGAAATTAAATTTTTCTTCCCTAATTCCTTAAGGAGGTACAGTTCCAAAATTTCGTCAAAAAAAAAAAAAAAAAAAAAAAAAAAAATGCTTTTAAAAAAATTATTCATTTATTTTTTAATAAAATTATGTATTTTATCGTATTTCTCCCGTGATTAGAAATGTTGTATTAAAAATATTGATAAATATGCTTTTGGTACTGTATCCCTTTAAGAACACGGACGTATAAAAATCCATTTAAAATAAGGATTCATTTACTGAAAAAAGAATGTCGTCTTATCTTCGGGATCTGCCCATTACAGCTGAAAGGGGTGCAACTCTCGACATATCTCATCCCAGACTTAAAGCTTTTTTACAGTGTTTTAAGTGATCAATAATGTTATTGCAATGGTATACTCTGAAATGCTCGTCTAGACGACCATATACAAATAAGCATAACCTTATTCAATAAGCATAGAAGGAACGGCGAGAAAAATAATAAAAAAAAAAAAAAATTATCTAAATTCTGTCCATATTGATTAGTTAAATATGTATTTTTTATACGTAAATAAAATTGAAAAGCACAGATTGTTTTTGTGTTTTTTTATTAATATTATTTTCCAAAAACTTTGAGGATTTCCAAATTGGAAATTTAATTAGATGTTGCAATGTCCATACACGCTTTTACCTGGTATTTAAATTGGAAAATGTCAGGTAGGTAGAGTTACACTGACGCGACAGGTACATTTTCCCACCATGTTTCTAGTATTTTTTGTGAAGAGGAAAGCAACGAAACAATTATAGCAAAAATAGTACCTACAAACTATTTCTCAAAAGAAATGATTTTTTTTTTAAATCTTATTAAAATATTATATTTTGAGATTTCTTTTTGAAATTCGGGCAAAGTAATCCCAGTTGACGGACTTTATTGACTGACGGTGTTTATTTTTATGCATTGAATGTAAGTTATGATTTTATAACGACCCATATCTAATTATTGCCTAACTAAACATTTAGATATCCTCTCATTAAAGTCAATATCCAATAACAATACGTTGAACTCATGAATCAACTCTCTGCCCTCATGAATTCCCTTTTGGTCTCATTACTTAGAGTTAATTCGACAACCCCCTCTCCCCAATTCCTTCCACCCACAGACGATTAATTTATGAGTTATTCGCATAGCAGTAAAGCGTTTCTCTGTAGAATTGCACTCACCGAGAAACTTCACTGTGCTTTTTGTAGAAAAACTAGGGTTGTAGAACATCGCACAACTTTCAATTACACTATAACAGTGATTCTCAACCTTTTTTTTTTTTTTTGTCGTGGCACACTTTTAACGATTTCAAAATTTGGCGGCACACAAAGAAAAAGATAAGTTTAAAAGTTGTTTACTTACCTATAATACACTGTGTAAAATAGTTTATGATGATAATTTGGAATGTAAAATAAAATAATATAATATGTACTACAAAAACAACAGTACGTTTATTAAGGGATTAATTACAAATGAATAATAAGAATACTTTTAATGAGAAATTTGAGCTTGATGTTTTTTGATAATTTCATTTATATTTGGTCGTAAAAATGACAATGCTACTCACATATCGTCTTCTACATTTAACAGTCTCGATCTTTTTTTCGTTTTTACGTTGGTTAATACTGAAAATCCGAATTCACACAAATAAGATGTAGAAAATTGTAATAATATTTTTAAAGCTTTTTTGGCTATCATGAGATAATCGCATCTAATGTTAATCCAAAATGAATTAATTGATTCTTCTGAATATTTTAAAATTAAATCTCGATTATTAGAAAGTGAAATTAATTCTTCCTCTTCATTCAAAGTTAATTCAAATACAGAAGTATTCGTTATCACAAATGGATTATGAACCCAATAAAAAAAATTTATATCTAAATTTGGGAAAAAATAAATAATTCTCTCCTCTAATGTTGTCAAATGGTCAATAAGAATTTTGCGTAGAAATCTAATTCGAAAGTGGCGAAGTGATCTTTGAAATCGCCCGCGGAATTCTTTGGAAACAAAGTCTCAACAGATGTGCTTTCCAAACATCAGACAACAAGACGCACACTCACACACCTGCAGGGGGTTGTATGTAAAAAACTAGAGTAAAAAATAGATCAAAAACGAGACACAGAGAAATATGTAACGAAGCGGTGAAAGTGAAAAATCTTCGTTACAATATTCATGCATATATAAGTACTTTTCTTTAATTTAAACTTTACTCGTAATAAAAAAAAGCATTATAATTTTTACTATATACATTTCTAAAATTTTGCGGCACAATTTAAGAATTTGGAGGCACACAAAAGTGCCGCGGCACAGTGGTTGAGAATCACTGCACTATAATATTCGTTATTGCATTAAAATTTGATACGGTGTTACTTACCGTTTTCATATTTTCACTCATTTGAATGAAAATTACTGGTTTGGCGATATATTATTTGGAAATAACATTTACATGTGTAAAATATGGTTTAGCTCACCGGCCGTCGTTGACCAAGAAGAAGAAGAAGAAGAAGTTATTTTGTGTTTTTATTCGAGTTATGCAAATTTTGTATTGTATATATTCGGGAGAGAGACTGGTCGTTTCAGCAGTTGTAGTTGTAGTACTATACTAAACTTCAACTTAACTAGACATCACTTAGACGGTAGATCGTCACAGTGCTCATAGGTATTTAATCCATTTTGGCGGCGTGAAAGCATAATGTTCGCCAAACCACAACCCTGTAGAGAACAAAAGGCTCTAAGGTTTGGCGAGAATTATGTCTTCACTCCGCCGAAATGGATTAAATATCTATGAGCACTGTGACGATCTACCGTCTAAGTGATGTCTAGTTAAGTTGAAGTTTAGTATAGTTGTTGTTTAATTGGTGCTTCAAATAAAGTAAAGTATCAAATTGAGAGTTGTGATTTGTAAAGAGTGAAATTTCCTACACCACGAAAGTAATATTTAACAACATGTTCACACACACACACACACACACACACACACACACACACACACACACACACACACACACACACACACACACACACACACACACACACACACACACACACACACACACACACACACACACACACACACACACACACACACACACACACACACACACACACACACAACATGCCACGGTGGTGAAATTGGTGATATTTTTTGATAGATATTGCATTGTCCTTTCTTGTGCGTGAAACAGAAAGAAGAAAAAAATCGTGGATGTGCGATGCTCAAGGGCCGAAAGCTCTGCGTTAAAGGCACTCGTTTTTCAATTTGTTACGCTTTTATAGCATTTGTGCCAGCATTATCGCTGTGTTCGAAGCTGTATGCTTCGAAGCTAGTGCTGAAGCTGGATAATGAATTTATTGCTGTTCGGAAAATTTATGTAAGTCTTCGAAAGAAGAATAAATTATAGTTTTTATTTGGTAAAAACTGCTTCTTCATTTTCTCTGTGAAAATGATGTTTTCTGTGTGGAAATTTCATAACAATAAGGTTTATCAGTGAAGTCCATTTTCATTTGGATCGAATCATTTCGGTCGATTCACTTCATTTCGGTCACAATTGCTGCAACTAGTCGGACTCCTACAACTTGGCCTCATTGAAAGTCTGTGAGGTCTGATATTTCAAGCTTTTGAAAAAAATTCAAGTCATATACAACATCACTAATGGTAGCTCTCATTCGTACCCTTATACATACTTTTTATTTATAAAAAAAAAATCTGGTAGCTTGGATTATATTTTAATCAGTTATATTTTAAATTTCTTAAGGTATACATATACGTTGGGAATCAAAAAAATTGACCCAAACAGGCATTTTTGTTTTTTCATTCTAAAATGTTCTCCAATTCATTATCTTTAAAATGATACCATTAACTTTCTTATAGTTAAAATGTTTTTTTAATTACATGCAATTTCGTAAAGGTTGACGTTTAAAACAGATTGGAAAAAAGAAAATGTCGAAAACTTTGAACTCAATTTCTGGAGAACTGCTTTTCATTGTTGAGTGAATGTACTCCAACGGTGATATCTTAAGAGTTAATTAACTAATTTTTAAAATTTAAACTGTATAATTTAGATAAGCTTTCAGAGCACGGGCCCTAGCTGTTTACAAAAATGTTGGTAAAAAATAGATTTTTTTTATGTATTTTAGAATATTTTTATTTTTGGAAATTTTTTATTTTTTCTAGTACTTTTCATGTTAAATGTTAAAATTTAAAAAATATTTAAGCTATGCATTATATTTTTCTTGGGCCCGTCTTTAATTTCCAGTAAGAAATTAATTTAAAAATTAATTAGGTATTATTTTATAATCGTTGCAATTAGGCCTTAATTAGTGAATTAAAATTAAATTAATTAAATATTTTATTTTTTTACTTTTTGTTACTGGAAATACATTACATTTTTTGCTCTTGTAATTCTCACAAAAATTTGACACGCTAGCATAAGAACTAAAAAAAAAAAAAAAAAAAATTGACCAACTTATATGTATACATTAAACGTCATTTTTATTCACTGGTGTTTCCATTATTTTGAGAACCATCTGTATGTATTTATTAACCATTTAGTTTCACTATTTAATATATTTAGATTTTTCTAGTTATCTAAATAAAATAAGCCGTATGTTTCCCTGCCTATGCATCTTCAAACCTTTACTCATCCATTCAGTTTGAGCCTCCAATTAAACCAGTCCGATCAACACTTCCAATTCTCAAACGATTCTTTTCAAAACTACCTGTCCCACACCTGTTCGATCTCCATCCCTCCCCCCCCCCTTCCCTCCAAAACCATCCCATCCCTAAATCCCATCAGCTTAATCTTCCAATGATGTCGGATCGACAACCCCTTCCTCCCCCCCCCCATCTTCCTCCCAAACTTTTCCACCCACCCACCCTATAAGTCTCAGACGATATTTTTTTTTTTTTTAGTTCTTCCCTCCCCCTCTTTCCTGTCCCTCGTATAATTGCGTGTACGTGCGGCTCAATCATCGGAAGGCATGTTTTAAAAACATCCTTTTATAATTAATTCAGATCTGGCATCTTCTCGAAGAATATGGAAGCGAAGTGAAATAGTTCCAGAGATGGGATTGGAGTGGGGGGGAAGGAGGGGAAGGGATCGGCGTCGACGGAAAATTGGCATCGATTTTTGTGACTGCCGTTCCTCGCGCTTTCATTGGTCGGCAGAAATGCGCGGGGGTGTATGTGTGTATGAGGAATGGGGGGGGGGGGAGAAGCAGATGCATTGATTTTTAAAAGAAAGATCTTAAAATTCGAAGAGTGTTCTAACGGATGAGATTCTCCCCTTCTCTTTTTCCATCTTCCTAGCTTTTTAAATGTTATTAATTATTTACAGGATTATAGGTGTATAAATGAAATATTTTCCCACACGTTTGACAATAAGATAGCTTTTGATAGCCTAACTAAAAGCTTAGAATGGGTACTCAACTCTTCACAAATTACTTTTTAACACTAGAACCCATTTAGTGTTGGGTATCACTAAATTGGCATTTACTTTACTTATAAATATTTAGGTGCTTTTTATGTCTTACTTATACCAATGACAAAACTACATTTATTGATTAAACAATGCTTCGTTTTATGGTATAGATTACTTAGAGAATTATAGTTTGGAGAAATGACATACGTCAACTAGTTAAATAGTGAAAAGAGAGCTTATGCAAGTGGTTACTCATTCCCTCTCCCACAGTAAAATATAAATATTTTTTAAACTAATTTTTGTAACAGTATCAAATAGCAATGTGCTTAGCATATTTTCATACACTTAATATCTTTCAGAAAGTAATAATTGTCTGCTAAGTGCGAGTTAAAAATGAATCACATAATAAAGACCTTATAAATCCACTGAAGAATATGCTTTCTGGATAAAAACAACTAACTTGCTGAATAAAAAGAACTTATTATCAAAACTCAAAGCCTACTAACTACCCATGTAACTAAGACGCTCGTGACCGTTGTGGCTGGGTTCGAATCCTGTATGTATGTTCAACCTGTCGCTTTATGTGCTGATCTGAACGGACAATTTCACCTTTGTGGCCAATAGACAAACAATGTAATAATTAAAAAAAAAAAAAAAAAAAAAAAAGTTGATTAATATTTGAGATGATCTTCAGCTACTACAGTCTAATTATATTAAGTAACTAACTTACTACCTACAAAAATCACGAATTGGTTCTTGTTGCAAAAAATATGTGCAACTGTTTCAAACCTAGTTTTAGTCGGCTCTTTCCGAAAATAGAGGTGGTTATCAAAATGATAAAAGCACCCTAGATTTATAAGCAATCCGGTTTACTAATATGGTGTAGGGCAGCCTTTTGGCATGTATTACAGCTTGGATTCGCCTGGGAATAGAATCATACAAGTGCTGAATAGTATTTAGAGGAATATTGTGCCATTGTTCATTTCTTTTTAGACATTGCAATCCGTTTCAAGACCCGCCGGTACCTTTAACTCAGCTTCTCTTACCGTCCACTATTTTACTTTACCGAGCTTGACTGGCCGCGTTGTGTGTACGCTGTCGTGATTTTATACATCGTACCTCTAGAAACGTTGCTGGAATGTTTCGGTCACAGTTGCTTCAGCTAGTCAGGGTTCCTACAATTCGGTCTTTTTGAAAATCTGTGAGGTCTGACATTTTACGCTTTTGAAAAAAAAAAAATATTCAAGACGTTTACAACTTCACTATTGCTATCTCTCAGACGTACCACGATGAATACTTTTTATATTAAAAAAAATCTGGTCGATAGTACTATATTATAATGTTTATGCAGCGATTTCCTAACCGTCCCTTTTATTCACTGGAGTTTCCATTATTTTGATAACCATCTGAAAAAAATATCGACTTGTCCTTCTCAAACGCAAAAAAGGAGAGGGGAGGTTTCAAGTATCCACCCTTTCAGAAGCGCTTTTATCAGAAGTAATTTCAAATTACTGTTGTTTTTTTTAAAGCGTAGCTGTCACCTAAAACCCAGTTCTAAAACCAACGCCTGTAGGGCTTTCTCTTTGATGTTACAATCCCGGAATTGTATTTCCTTGGAAAAACTGAAAGAAATCCCTCCACATTCGCAACGCGGAAAAGCGTCTGAAAAACCCTACGAATTCATTCCTCGCGAGTCCCAGGAATCCGGAACCAAGTTACATTTCATTCCATGCCAAATCAAAGAGAGCACAAATATTGACTCGCTTCCCCCCCCCCCTCCCTAAAAAAAAAGAGCACAAACCTGCATTCCGTATAAAACAAAAACCAAGGCAAAAGACAAACGAGAGCGTATATATATATAAAAAAAACTCACAAGAGAACAGCCTTCTCCAAGCTGTATTCCTAAATAATAATAACGATAATAATAATAAAGTGTTGAAGAAGGGGATATTTGCTCTAAATCATGCGTGTTATTCATCGCGCAATTTTCGTCACGTTTCATCCCCCCCCCCCTCCTTCGCCCCCCCCCCCCCCCCCTTCCTTGTGTTCCCCAGAGGTGCATGCGAATGTACAAATCACACGCTGGTGATAATTATGGAGCAGCGAGCAAACACACACGCATAAAGAATCGCTACACCTTATACTGGGGATCGTATACTGAGTGAAAGGGGTTAAGTGTAGATAGAAAGGATGAAGTTGAAACATTTCTTGAAGTGGCCGATCGTTTTAAGTGTACACACAAATATACAATAATATTCAAGGAATAGTAATGACGAATAATTTTCTATCTAAGAATAATTACACAATTTAAAAAAAAAAAAAAAAATCTGACTGCATGAGATGTTTTTACTACATGCAGTAGAACCTCGATTAACCGACTTAATTCTGACCGAAGATATGTCGGATAAGCGAAAATGCTGGATAATAGAGAGTTGTAAAAAATAATAAAAAGTAAATTATTTTCATTTATTGAATGCAGGGCTTTTAATTTTTTTTTTTTTATCATGACATAATTGTTGGAAATTAGTTTTTGTTCTCGTAATCTTGATAATCGTTGTTTCGCGGTTCTATCCCGAAGTCTTTTTAAAAGCAATAGTTCAGTTTGATCTGTATATGATTATTGCTCTAACCATGTCAGTCCTTTTAAAAAGCGGCCAAAAGCCTCACCATTACTTATGCAAATTTAGTGTAAAGGAAATTATTCCGGTTTTAAAAAGGGCAAATAATTTGTAATGATTTTTGATGTCGACTAAAGGATGGTCGGTTAACAGAGAGTTCCCGATGAAAGAAAGATGGTTAATCTAGGTTCTACTGTATTACGTTTTCCAGTCCACTGAATCTAAAAATGATCTCCATTTCTCTTCATTACGCACAGATTTTTCGCAAAATACACGGTGTTTGCATGAAAAAAGCATAACACTAATGAAAACAAAAATACACTATTTTATTACATTGAACAAAATAATATTTCGTGTAATTCTTTAAGCTTATGAAATATTTTGTTTTTCTCTTTAGTTTTTCTTAGCTTTCCATTTTTTGTGTCCAGCTTAAGCATCCAACAATAGTCAGCTAGTATATTGACGTCCCATCTTCCTTGGTAGCGTCTTTCAAAATGAGTTTACGGATGACACTAGGTTTTTGTTTTTTAGTCTTGACCCCAGCAATTCGGCAGCATCTTTCGAAAGGCTTAATTCTTCAACACCAAGTAATTGAACTTCCTTTGAATTCACTCTAATGAAATTAACTAAAACGAGTTTTTCAAGAAAACCTGACGTGATGGGATTTTTTTTTTTTTTAGTATTTTTCCCGGTTTGAGTGAGTTGAAAATCTATCAGAAACACTAAAACAATCCTATGCAGCTTTTTTTATTGTTGTTGCAGACCTGTATTATCAAGATGCATATTAGCTTGGTCTGCTTAAGCCTCTTGTTGAAACAGGAGACCGAAACTAAATAATCTAAGATTTGGTAAACATGATGTTTACAGTGGTGTAGTGTAAAATAAAAAGGTGTGGGAGCGCTTTGTCACATAAAGTGAATGATATATATATATATATATATATTTATATATATTAAAAAAACACACGTTATATCACTTTTGTTGATAAATCGGTTAGAGTTCCCATTGAAATTAGAGGAACAGAAACCTTCTTCAAGGAAAGGGAGCAAAGAGCTGTTGTGTGCCAGACCACAATTTTGTTTTTTAAAAATGGAGATAGTTGGCGTGAACTTGTGTACGTGAGTTTTAGTCCGTATTCACGACGAGTCATATAAATTTCACTTCTGGAATTCATCCACAATTACAGATCATTCGTCGAAGAAGATAATTGCCATTGGATGAATCATAGTATTGCATGTGTCGGATTGTTGATGGAATGGCCATGTGCGGATGGCCGCGCCTCTTTCAAGTGTTTTTGCAAATACTTGAGCTTGCCTGCTCAGCTCTGAAATTGTGGATAGAAAACGAAAGCATAGTTTTGCGTTCAGTTTCCTGAATAGAAAAATGTTTTTTTTTAAAAAAGAAGAAAAATATGTGTGGGAACGCCGTTTCTCCTACTAAAAAGGTAAAGGATCGCCGTTCCCACGCGTTCCAGCTCCACTACACCCCTGGATGTTTATCGTTAGGGCCTTATTATACAGAGCCTCTAGAGTGGCGAACGCGCGCCACCGCTTCAGATAAGTCACTCGAAGTGAAACATGCAATTCTTTGGAGCTTAATTATACTGGACCACTGCTGTGGCTAGAGGTTGCGTCAGTAGCTTGTGGCGCTCAGACCATAAGCGAAACATTCAATTCTATGGAGCTTATTAAACTGAGCCACACCAGTGGCCAGAAGGGGCGACGCTCGTTTTCCACACGAATGGCTCTGCATAATATGGCCCTTAGTGTCCTTCTTAAAACCGGCTGGAAATTGTAATAAGCAAAAAATTTCATAAAATTTGGTATATGCACAACTGAGGTCATGGAAAAAGAAAATTAAAAAAATGTATATGATTAAATGAATTATAAAAATACCAATAAAGTTTAACAAATAATTAGATATTCCCAATTTTAATTAGAATTTTTTTAGAATATTTGTCTAGTCTAATCTTTATTTACTTCTTCAGACAATAAAATTAATTCCTATATGAGTTCTTAAAGTGCTTAATTTATATCTGGTGGCAAAAATTTGAATTGATATTTAGTTTTTACTGCTATAATAAACTTATGATATCAGTAACACTTAGACCAAATTTTATGAAAATGTGTAGATTGTAACAGGCTCCAGAGCCTGTAGGTAAGATAACTTTAATTACTTACACTTTGTATATCATTTAATCTTGCGAACTTAGTTTGGTTATTTCACAAATGAATGGGCAGTTTTATAATTGGACAGACACCCCAAGAAGGGGTAAAAATTCCGTTTTTTGCTGTAACATGGCGACAACACGAAGCTTACTTATAACAGACAAAGGACAAAGTCTGAGATCGGCAGTTAACTTGGCAATAAAACAAATTCTTGCATTGGATTCAAAATTAATTTTTTGTACATGAATTTATAGTGCACTAACTATGATACAAGAGAAACTTCATCAAAGAGGTTAAGACTACAAGGAGATTGTTATCATTCCAATTGAGAATTTCGCGTGAATAAGTGAAAGCAAAAATTAAGATGTTTTGATATTAATACATTACAGTAAACATAACAATAATATACAGTAAACATAAGAATAATATACAGTAAACATAAGAATAATATACAGTAAACTAAAATATAATTTGTTGTTAATATTTTTCACTGTTTTTAAGCACAGGATTGTGGTTAGATATGAATGTGAAACTTAGAAGTATTTGAAAAGGAAACAAAAAGTACAACTACAGGGTTTCTCCGAAAGGACTCCCTGAATTCAAAATTAAATAAATAAATAAATAAATATATAAATAAATAAATAAATAAATAAATAAATAAATAAATAAATAAATAAATAAATAAATAAATAAATAAATAAATAAATAAATAAATAAATAAATAAATAAATAAATAAATAAATAAATAAATAAATAAATAAATAAATGAATGAATGAATGAATGAATGAATGAATGAATGAATGAATGAACGAATGAATGAATGAATGAATAAATAGATTAATGAATGAATGAATGAATAAATAAATGAATGAATGAATAAATAGATGAATAAATAGGTTAATGAATAAATAGATTAATGAATAAATAAATAAATAGATTAATGAATAAATAAATAAATAGATTAATGAATAAATAAATAGGTTAATGAATAAATAGATTAATGAATAAATAGATAAATGAATAAATAAATAGATTAATGAATAAATAGATTAATGAATAAATAAATAAATAGATTAATGAATAAATAAATAAATAGATTAATGAATAAATAAATAAATAAATAGATTAATGAATAAATAAATAAATAGATTAATAAATAAATAAATAGATTAATGAATAAATAAATAGATTAATGAAGCAAAAAATATATTCATTTTGAAAGCTGTAAAAATTTTATACTAAATTTTCAAAATTAGCTACAAATGTTGCCAACAAGTCGCGTTGCACATTATAGTTCTTATGAATAAAGATTGCTTTGAAGCTCAGAGCGATCAATCTTCGGACAGTTCCACTGTTTAAACGTGAAAGGAAGTTGTCGTTATTACAACGACTGATTGCAGAGGACAAATTTATAATATATTTCTAGAATTTCGGGTTTATAGCGCCATCTATTAGCAACATTTGTAACTAATTTCGTAACTTTTGTTTCAGATTTCTACAGCTTTCAAGATAACTTTACTTTTTGTTTCATTCTTCTACAGATTTTTGTATTTAAGTTATTTAATTTTAAAATCAGGCAGTCCTTCACTGGATAACATGAACATAAAGCCCACCAAAGTATTGCAAAATTATCTTGTGCTTCAAATTACGGTGCAGTTTAGGACTCATTTTTGGCAATCCAATTTCAATGGAAGATGTCATATCGCATGAGATGCAAAAGATTATCTGAGTCCAGCGATAAAGTACATGAAATGGCTTTTCTCTGCATTACATTCCCAACCCATTCTCCGGATAAATGGCACTGTTTCCTTATCAATCCTTAAACTGGGATAACTCGCTCAATGAGATTTCCTCTCACTCTTTTTAATTTAAGTGCTCTTTCGATGTTAATAAGATGTCCTCTCACCCTCATCATTTTAAGTACTCATTCGATGTCAAAGCGATTTCCTCACACTCTCATTATTTTAAGTACTGATTCGATGAAAATGTGATGTCCTCTCACTCTCATCATTTTAAGTACTCATTCGATGTCAATGAGATTTTCTCATACTCTTATTGTTTTGAGTACTGTTTCGATGAAAATGAGATATTCTCTCACTCTTATTATTTTAAGTACTCATTCGATGTCAATGAGATTTTCTCACACTCTCATTATTTTAAGTACTGTTTCGATGAAAATGAGATTTTCTCTCACTCTTATTATTTTAAGTACTCATTCGATGTCAATGAGATATCTTCTCACTTTCATTATGTTAAGTTCTCATTCGATGTCAATGGAGATTTCTTCTCACTCTCATCATTTTATGTACTCATTCGATGTTAATGAGATATTTTCTCACTCTCATTATTTTAAGTACTCATTCGATGTCAATGAGATTTACTCTCATTCTCAACATTTTTAAGTACTCATTCAATATCAATTAGATTTCCTCACACTCTTATTTATTTTAAGTATTCATTCGATGTCATTGAGATTTCCTCGCACTCTCATTATTTTAAGTACTTATTCGATGTCAATCAGATATCTTCTCACTCTCATCATTTTAAGCATTCATGCGATGTCAATGAGATTTCCTCACACTCTCATTCTTTTAAGTACTCATTCGATGTCAATGAGATATCTTCTCACTCTCATTATTTTAAGTAATCATTCGATTTCAATGAGATTTCCTCTCACTGTTATTATTTTTAAGTACTCATTCGATGTCCATGGGGATTTCCTCTCACTGCCATTATTTTAAGCACTCATTCGACGATATTTTCTTTAAAATTCTATACATTTTTTTTCTCTTTCCTAGCTCAGATGGAAAATTACTCGATCACTCACCCAGCTGGAGGTTTAGTGTAATAGTAGGGACTGCTTATCCACGATAGTGGTCAGTTCGCCCTGATAAGATACTGTGATAAAATGTACCATGATAACTATCACGTACCAGTAGCAAGTTACCTCCGGTTAAATGTGATGGTGTATACTGCACATAAATTTGGAGGTAGACTGTCAACTGTTTGGAGTTGAAACTTCGCCATCTCCAAGTTTCGTACCGTATATCTGAATGTAGATGCTATACTCTAGAATATTGCTCTATGAAAATAATGGTTGATTTAACCCTTCTCGTTACTGCTTTAAAGGCCTACAACTCTAAATATTTTTGGAGTGAGGTTAACACAGACCTTTTGATCGGAGTAAGTATAGACCATTAAATTCAAACCAAGAGCTAGCAGAATATTTTTTGTAAAGTCATTGCAAATAATTTATAATATTCTTTTCAAGTCAACTGCTGAATTACACTGAACTAATTCAAAATCATTTCATAAATAACAGTGATTGCCGAAATGATGTTTTTTAAATGTATTTTATAGTTTTGCATCGCAAGTAAAGGAAAATATAACGCCTTTTTAAACCCTTTTATGTACGTTTGTGAATATAGATAGCAACAATATTAAATAATGGGGAATAAGTCTGAAGTTTCATATGAATTAAGTCACGTATCTTTTTAAAGAATACAATTAAAAAAGGAGCGCCAAATATATAAAAGTGTAACGAAATAACAGAAATTGGGGAAATTTAACAAATAATTCTTATTTAAAAATACATATATATATATGTATAAACATTCAATTTTTTTATGTAGGGTTGCAACTTAAATGCACTTATATGAGAGTTTCAAAAAAGTTTAGGGATTTATATATATATATATATATATATATATATATAAACTATTGCAAAACCTTTATCACCTACATCAGAATATATCACATCCTGGAAATATATCAAATGTTGCTACAATTAGATAATTGCAAAACCCTAATTTTGAGAAAAATACATAAGGAGGATATTCTACTGTACGCACAGGACTTTTTGTCACTTTTTTCTACTCGTAAACAAATTATAGTTCTAAAATTATGATGAATCTAGTAGCTGTAGATATGTTTTTGTTTTATACAATAACTAGTTGGTGGCAAAGTTATATTGAAAAATAATTATTTTAGCTAGGTCAAATATACATTTAAAAGCCTCTATCGAAAGGGTATCGATGGCTTAAAATAATTATTTTTAATGGTTAAAATAATTATTTTCAACAGTTAAAATAATTATTTTCAATACTTAAAATTATTATTTTTAATACATAAAATAATTATTTTCAATACTTAATATAATTATTTTTAATAGTTAAAATAATTATTTTCAATAGCTAAATTAATTATTTTCAATAGTTAAATTAATTATTTTCAATAGTTAAATTAATTATTTTCAATAGTTAAATTAATTATTTTTAATAGTTAAAATAATTATTTTCAATAGCTAAATTAATTATTTTCAATAGTTAAATTAATTATTTTCAATAGTTAAATTAATTATTTTCAATAGTTAAATTAATTATTTTCAATAGTAAAAATAATTTTTTTCAATAGTTAAAATAATTATTTTCAATACTTAAAATAATTATTTTTAATAGTTAAAATAATTATTTTCAATAGCTAAATTAATTATTTTCAATAGTTAAATTAATTATTTTCAATAGTTAAAATAATTATTTTCAATAGTTAAATTAATTATTTTCAATAGTAAAAATAATTTTTTTCAATAGTTAAAATAATTATTTTCAATACTTAAAATAATTATTTTTAATAGTTAAAATATTATTTTCAATAGTTAGAATAATTACTTTCAATATTTAAAATAATTTTTTTCAATAGTTAAAATAATTTTTTTTCAATACTTAAAATAATTATTTTTAATAGTTAAAATAATTATTTTCAATAGTTAAAATAATTATTTTTAATAGTTAAAATAATTATTTTCAATACCTAAAATAATTATTTTTAATAGTTAAAATAATTATTTTCAATAGTTAAAATAATTATTTTTAATAGTTAAAATAATTATTTTCAATACCTAAAATAATTATTTTTAATAGTTAAAATAATTATTTTCAATAGTTAAAATAATTATTTTCTATAGTTAAATTAATTATTTTCAATAATTAAAATAATTATTTTCAATAGTTAAAATAATTATTTTTAATAGATAAAATAATTATTTTCAATACTTAATATAATTATTTTTAATAGTTAAAATAATTATTTTCAATAGCTAAATTAATTATTTTCAATAGTTAAATTAATTATTTTCAATAGTTAAATTAATTATTTTCAATAGTAAAAATAATTTTTTTCAATAGTTAAAATAATTATTTTCAATACTTAAAATAATTATTTTTAATAGTTAAAATAATTATTTTCAATAGTTAAAATAATTTTTTTCAATAGTTAAAATAATAATTTTCAATACTTAAAATAATTATTTTTAATAGTTAAAATAATTATTTTCAATAGTTAAAATAATTATTTTCAATACTTAAAACAATTATTTTCTATAGTTAAATTAATTATTTTCAATAATTAAAATAATTATTTTCAATAGTTAAAATAATTATTTTCAATACTTAAAATAATTATTTTTAATACTTAAAATAATTATTTTTAATATTTAAAATAATTATTTTCAACAGTTAAAATAATTATTTTCAATAGTTAAATTAATTATTTTCAATAATAAAAATAATTATTTTCAATAGTTAAAAAAATTATTTTCAACAGTCAAAATAATTATTTTCAATAGTTAAAATAATTATTTTCAATTGTTAAAATAATTATTTTTCAATATAGCATATAATTATTTTAGTCAAATAACTATTTTTCAAAGCATTGAAATAGTTCTACACCCTAAAATGGATTTATTACAAAGGAACCTAACTACAGTCATCCACTTGTTGAACACCACAAAGGTTGGTAATTTATGACTAGCTGTAGTATTGAGGTGATGACAATATAGGTTACGAAATGTATCATGACTGATTGGTTTGAATTGGTTTATTCTTTCCATTACTGCATTAATTCGATCGAAATTATCGCAATATTCACATACTACAGAATGTGAAACCTTCGAAATTTCTGCACTTTGTACCTGTCCCCTCCCGAGCCTCCACTTAAGCCCCGGCTCCCTTTTTCAGTTGAGAAAAGATTTGAAACTGAGATCTAATTCTTATTTCATCTGACTCCTTTACTCTCAGTAATCCCCTCTCGAGCAAAGGATGGGGGGGGGGCGAGAAATAAGGAGCGTGCGGGGAGGGGGAGGGGGAGAAACAGAACGGTATTCTTCATAAATAGTAATCCCACCGACATGAAGGGGCGGAGTCGAATACAGCATCTGTTAAAGGTCGTTCTTCCCGACATCCCCCCCCCCCTTCCACACTCTCTCCTATTTCTCAGCAAGCAAGGAAGACTACCTGTTGAATGGAAATTCCTAGTTCTTTTGGTGTGCGCCTAAATATTTTTGTTTTTGGTATTCGGTAGTGTATATTTCTCTTGTCTTAGATTTTTTTTTTTATTTATTTATTTTTTTAAAAATAATCCAGCGCGATGATACGTCAACTGGAAACTCCGGGAGGATGGCTGCGATTGGTTGTTGCTGGCGATGTTTGTTTTTCTCTCCGGGAAATGGCAACAGGAGGGGGGGTTCTAGTCTGTGCGTTTCCTTCTTTTTTGTTTTGTGACTGCAGTTGTTATTAAAACATAGCTAATTATAAATGTATTCGATTGGTGAATTGAATTTGCCGGCTAATACGTTTTCCTTTTTGGAAAAGCGTATAATAATTCATGAATTCCAGAAGGAATTGCGGTTTGCAGGAGGTTTTGCTGAATATTTTACGAAGCACCGCTAATTAAAATGCATTGAATGGGTAGAAAGACGTATTCTGGAAAAGGTAACTTTGGATTCATTGGATGGCTTGTTATTGTTATTATTAATATTTTTTGACATTAGTTCTCGAAACACATTAACATCGTAATAAATATTCAAAGAGTGTCGATAATAATGCAGTAAAGAAAAATATGACTCTTGAGGGAAACTCTTTTTGGAGGAGTGATCGAAGCTTTATGGTCCATAAAATGTACAATTATGTAGTTGCATTAGATTCAACAACCTGAATGGGTATAATATAAATGATTCTATCGATTTAAATACAAATAATATTTTCAAAATTAACAAATTGTAAGTGTTAATTTATTTATCAATTTTTTTATTTTTTTTAATGCAATTTTAATAAAACCCAAATGATTCTTCTGGGAACTCTTTATAACAATCTCAATAAAATGTGCAATTTAATTCTTGAAGTAAAAACTTCTCAAAAAGGTGTAATGATTTACCCGATTTTAGAAAGTAATATTTTGAAATTCTGTATTGATTAGCTCAGAAAATTGAAGATATACATATTTTTTTTTTAAATCCTTCATATTAACTTCGATTTTGCGAGTGCGAGGATGGATGGCAATGTCGAAGGTGGGCAAATCTATGTTTTAATCAGATCAAATGTTTTAATCAGAATAAATAAAAGATATTTGGATGTGAGTGCATACATTCACATTCATTTGTAATAAATAACTTTTGAAAATTAGTTGACGGCATATTTTGCTGATATAGATTTTAATATTTAAAATAATATTTAGTAATTAAATTAGAATTAATTTTTAAATTAGAATTATTAAAATAGATTTTAAATTTTAATATTTAAAATTAGATGCTAACGCCAAACACACGCTGCCAACAGAATCGGCGCTATGTTAATGAATATAAAAATTGTCAATGCATATAAAGGATTTATATTAAAAACTTTGTTTTTATGAGTTATATTATTTCTTCATAAATTTTCACAATTTTTTTTTCTAACTGATCATAAATGTCGATATATATTTCTGCTATGCTGATATATATTTCCATATTTTAGTAAAAAAACAACTTTCATCTAAACGAAGCAGTTGCAATCTTCTTTTCACCCCCTGAGTGTCCAGGGAATGGGCGAAATTGTATAATTATTTTCCCTGCAATAATTTTTAAAGTATAGTTCATTTTCAAATATAATTTTTTTTCAAATTTATTTTCTATTTATTTTGTTTTAAATGGGTTTTAAACTATCATACTAATAAAAATATGCAAAAAATATTTTAATTTAAATTTTATTTATAAATGTAAAAATGCTGTGTATTGCTGGAAAAACTATGGATCATAGGACGTATATATACGTCTATAAAACTCAGAGGGTTAAGTAAAAAAATTAGTCAAGGAAAATTCACACCAGATAAAAAACAACTTGCTCTTAAATAACAATTTTTTCGCTTCAACCAACAGGCCACCAAGCTCACACAATTCACACCAGATGCCCAAAAATAGTGCTCCACTCTTTCCATTACTTATTCATTTCAAATCCCCAAAGAAATACAGTTTCAGCAGCACAGCCATCCCTGAATATCAACAGGTAAGTTTAAATGGGTTTTAAACTATCATACTAATAAAAATATACAAACAAATATTTTATTTTAAATTTTATTTATAAATGTAAAAATGTTGTGTATTGCTTGAAAACCTAGGGATCAAAGGACGTATATATACGTCTATAAAACTCGGAGGGTTAAGTAAAAAAAAATTAGACAAGGAAAATTCACACCAGATAAAAAACAACTTGCTCTTAAATAACAATTTTTTCGCTTCAACCAACAGGCTACCAAGCTCACACAATTCACACCAGATGCCCAAAAATAGTGCTCCACTCTTTCCATTACTTATTCATTTCAAATCCCCAAAGAAATACAGTTTCAGCAGCACAGCCATCCCTGAATATCAACAGGTAAGTTTAAATGGGTTTTAAACTATCATACTAATAAAAATATACAAACAAATATTTTATTTTAAATTTTATTTATAAATGTAAAAATGTTGTGTATTGCTTGAAAACCTAGGGATCAAAGGACGTATATATACGTCTATAAAACTCGGAGGGTTAAGTAAAAAAAAATTAGACAAGGAAAATTCACACCAGATAAAAAACAACTTGCTCTTAAATAACAATTTTTTCGCTTCAACCAACAGGCCACCAAGCTCACACAATTCACACCAGATGCCCAAAAATAGTGCTCCACTCTTTCCATTACTTATTCATTTCAAATCCCCAAAGAAATACAGTTTCAGCAGCACAGCCATCCCTGCATAGCAACAGGTAAAGTAGGGCACACAGAAAACAGTGCTAGATCCTCTCTCTCTGTGCCATTTAATTACGAGATGTACCCAACTTCATTATCGAGTCTTAGTATACGTAGGGACGCCCCATCTTAGCAGAAGGGAAAATGGGGATATTCATACATATTTGATAGAGATGAGGATGGGGAAAAAAAAGAGATCGAGAATACGTCGGGTATTGGTCGGAGTAAAGTGGGGGGAGAGAAAACGTTGTTCTAACGTCGGATATACGTCTGGAAGGGGGAAGGGAATGCATTATCCTGACGTCGTGTATGGGTCGGAAAGGAAGGGAAAATCGACGTCGTATAGACCTTTGTGGTTTGTATGAATTAGAACGTTCTTTTCTTGTATGGTCTCTTGTTTGAAGGGAAATGGGTACGAATAGGCTTGATGTTTTAGTGTTTGTTTTCTCCGGAAAAGGCTTGTTGATTTGACGCTAAGGTTAGTATGTAAAAAGGGTTTTCTTTTAGATTTTTTTTTCTCTTCCGTGGTTAGTGGGGTTTTTAATTGAAGAAATTGCGATTTTTTTTTTGTCTCTGTTCTTTGGTATGTAGATAAATTTCTGTCTCACTTTTAGTTCGTTTATGAAGATTTTTAGTCGTGATGAATAAGAAACACGTGACCTTTAGTGCTGATTTAGAAGTGTAATAAAATAATTGTATAGTACTATAACCCTTAAAAAAGTTTTTGACATAAATCCTTTATCTGCATTGCCAATTTTTCTATCCATTAACAAAGCTCCGTTTCTGTTGCCAGCTTGTGCTTGGTTTAGCATCTAATCTTAAACATCTCTTATCTAAAACATATAATCTAAAACATCTCTATCAGTAAAATATGCGATAAAGTACTTTTCAAAATTTATTCATTAACAATGAATGTTTATTTATGCACTCACATCCAAATATATTTTATTTATTCCAATTAAAACAATTTTATTATTTATTTATTAAAAATTTTTTTGACGATAGGAAAAAGTTTCTTCAATGATCAGTTAAATGCTATTTCAGCGAGATAAGATGACGGCAAGTTGGTTTATTAGTATTCCGTAAAAGCGACCTTTTAGTGATAGTGACAGCCACCAAAATTTGATAGAATGCATTGTCATTGACATCGAATTTATCTGCCAAGTTTCAGCCCAATTGGATTGAGGCAAGGGGGTTAATCAAGCTTCCATAGACTTGCCTTCCATCGACATACCCCTCCCCTCCCCACACAAAATCGAAACTAATATAAAGGATTTAAAAATTGATGTTTGTGAAAATATAAAAGAGACATGTGCAAATGTTTTAATTGCAATAAACTGTTTCATATTCATTTACTATTTATATATTTTACTAACAGAGTACCTGTTTTGATAGATTGTGTATACTAAACTTCAACTTAACTTGACATCACTAGACGGTAGATCGTCACAGTGCTCATAGGTATTTAATCCATTTTGGCGGCGTGAAATGTTTGCCAAACCACAACCCTGTAGAGAACAAAAGGCTATAAGGTTTGGCTAGAATTACATCTTCACTCCGCTAAAATGGATTAATTGCCTATGAGCATGGTGAAGATCTATCGTCTAGTTATGTCAAGTTAAGTTGGAGTTTAGTATAGTTTCTGTTGATTGGTTGCCTCGGGGGAGTTTTCGAATTCTGATTATGAGGCAGTTTCCTTGATAGAATTTTAACCTTTTCAACACCTTGTTTAAACCTCTTACTTGAACAGAATGCTTGAAAAAGGGATCCTAGGGATCAACCTAGTTCACAGTTGATAAGCTTTTCGCACACTTTCGTGATCGATCTTTCAAAAGGAGGTTTACACTGCAAAAAGTTTGCAAACCTTTTCGTAATAAGATTGCACATGGTTTAAAATATCTGCGCTAAACTATAATTAACCCTTAAGTTGCCATCGCAAGCCTTTTCAAAGGGCCCTTTACAAACCCTTGTCATGGGAAGATGAGTAGTTACCTTTTAACCTTGTCACTGCAAGTTTAATTGCAAGGTTTTCAAATGCTTGCATACTATCAGTCTTCAATCTCAAAAGCACCACGGAATTAAATCTCTTTTTATTCGTGGAATATTTTATTAATGCGGATATTTATTTCACAGATACTTCAGAAACAGTATAGCCCTAGTCCTCTTTCACCAGCTAAAAGAGCTAAAAGAGGGCTATACTGTATCTGAAGTATCTATGAAATAAATATCCCTTATTATTGAAAATGTTCAATGAATATAAAGAGATTTATTTCAAGTTTCAATCTTAACGGTGTTCCGGAAATAAATATATTTTTTTGTACACGGAATAATTTCAATATGAGGATATTTATTTCACAGATACTTCAGAAACAGTATAGCTCTAGTCCTCTTTCTCCAGCTAAAAGAGCTAAAAGAGGGCTATACTGTATCTGAAGTATCTATGAAATAAATATCCCTTATTATTGAAAATATTCAATGAATATAAAGAGATTTATTTCAAGTTTTAATCTTAACGGTGTTCC
>OZ021728.1:92915254-93100254 GCA_963978545.1 Linyphia triangularis
TGACGAAATTGGCAAAGTTATTCGATAGATATCACATTGTTCTTACTTGTGCGTGATACAAAAAAAATCAATCGTTGATGGTCGACGCTCAGGGGCAGAGAGCTCTGTGTTAAAAGCACTCGTTTTTCAACTTTTTACACTTTATTTTTTTCTACGAGAATTTCGAAGGTGGGGACGATTAGAACTCCTTAAGAGGCATTAGCATAGAGATTTTAACACTAGAAAGACGGGAGCTTAGTATATACCTATATTGCCTGAAAGCAGTCAAAATGACTGCATTGTGAAAAAATAACTAATGAGCAAAGAAATTTGTTTAATAGTAATTTTTAATATATTTTATATCACTTACAGCCATATAACAAGTTATTAATAAGTATTAACAATAAAAAAATGTATTTCAGTTCGAAAAAAAATAATTTATACATTATCTGGACATTTTAGCCGTATCGATTACAGTATGAGATCATACACTCAGTGATCCTCCTTCCCATCTGAATTTCGTTACAGCGCGTTCAAAGGGAACAAAGCGCGTGGCCAGGCCTGGCATAAAGATTCGAATAACAAGTACGAATAACAATAACTTTAGTTATGTTCAATAACTAAAGTTATTGTTATTCGAACTGCAACTTATCAAGTATATGTCGAAATCGACAATTTATCATGAACTTGTATGTTATCATGTTATTCCAATCCAGAGCGGAACTGGTCTTTTAAAAGCAGTCAAAATGACTGCTTTTCGGCAATATAGGTATAACACACATATATATACCGGAAGTGAAGGAGAGGGGGGGGGGCAACAACAATGATTAATTAACCATTTGTATGTTGTAGAAAAAGTCACAAAATTATAAGAAGCTGTGTCATTATTTAAATAATTATTTTTTTAATTGAAATTCAAAAGCAGTCAAAATGACTTGCTTAGGCAATCTAGTGTTAATCAAAACCATTTGAGCCATTTCATTGCAATTGCTGAAACACATGATCTTTCCATGATTTTAACCTCAAGCATATTATAGATTTTGACGAAAACCTTAAAGGTAGTTCCCATGGCCAGCACTGATCCCCACACCAAATTTGAACATCGTCGGTCAATCTGTTCGGGTTGGTTGTTTTCAGATTATCTGGCGCCGTCAGCAACACGAGGGCTATAATGCGCCGAAACATGCGTCATTAGACAAGCCAACATACATTTACAAACGCCCATGCCTAACACGGGATTCGAACCCGCAACCTCTAGAAGCTAGCACGCTAACCACTCTACCGTTTGGTCGGCTCAATCTGTTCGGGAGTAATGCTAGCTACGTACACACAGACATACAGACATTTTTTCTAGATCCTTTTTTGAAGTCGGGATATTCCAAAACGTGGAGAAATGCAAAAAAAATAAAAAAAAAAAAATGACGTGTTTTTTTTTTTTTTTTTTTTTTTTTTTTTTTAAAGTATGCTATACTTTCATTATACTATGTAAAGATATGGGTAATCGAAAGTAAAAAGCTCTGTAAATGAATGATGTACGACTAACTTAATGGAAATTTTTTGTCCATTTTTAAAAACTTGACATAACATTGGATTATTTTCCAATACATTTCGCCAATTCCGTACCCTAAAAAATCTCAAACATAAGCATTAACACCTTTCTTAGTCACGTGACGTACTCAAAGAAATGTTGGCCATATGCCATCCTGTATAGGAGCTTTTAAATATTTAATATTCTTTTAACAGCCCGATAAGTCCTTCATCGTGGCAAAATTAAGTTCCTGAAATTCTTCGAAATTTCTGTTTCATGATCAAAACAAAATTCTAAATTAAAAACACTTGAATATAACTAATTTAGAATGTTCAACATTCCTTCAACATCTGGAATTATATTACCCAAAGAAAGAAATTTGTCTTCTATTTTCTCTTGCATGTTCAAACTTTCCATTTGGATTAGTTTAAATGAAAAAGCTTTCCCTTTAACTCTTGTGTCTATTTTCTAATAAGAAGTTTAAAATCCAGCCTATCCTTCTTGTAGGATATTTGAACCTCTTCTGATTAGAAATATTTTTATTTTGTGAAAGCTTTTTGTTTTCCACCCTGAGACTTAAGCCCAAGGGCATTGTTTTCAATTGGTCAAAAGTATGGCCCGGTGTCTCTTCTTCTTCTTCTTCTTCTTATCAAGGCCTATGGGGACTAAGGCACCTCTGCTTAAGCATTTTGTACCAACCCCATATCTCGTACAGATCGGTAGTGGGCAGTACTGCATAGGATGTAAGCGCACACTCGCAAGAGGGAGTGCACAAGTCTACCTATAGCCACCGAAGAGTTCATTTCTACCTCTTTCGGTAGCTACCCGATAGATGGCAGCACTACCTACCGTATGTGGAACTTCTTAATTTAGAGGCAGTAACAAGCAGAAGATTCCACCAGAAGACTTGGCTTTGCCACCCCCAGAGGTATTGATTTGTATGGGAACTTGGAGGACTTTGCGACCATGACTGATTTAAGCGAACACGGCGGTCTTTAGTCGGTCCCAGGCCCGAACTCGCAACCTCAGGGCTCGCAACCTTCTAGTTGCGAGAACGATACTCTCCCGACTGGGCTACGCGGCCCTTATGGCCCGGTGTCTGTCCCCACTTGCATGCCCAGAAAAGGCATTGCGTGGGCATGCGCCTGTCCGGCTATATGCAAAAATGTTTTGAATGCTGTTGTTGTTCAGTTGTATTGTGGTACCGATGCTTTAAGAAACTCAAATAAAAAAAAATAACTTTGTAATGGGCTTGGATTTAAGACCCAGTGTAAACTGTACATCGGACCTAAGCCGATTATTTTTTTCTTTTAGAATGTTCAATACTCTTTCAGTATGTTTTCACTATTACTGAAACTAATAGACTGAGAGGCGACTGCAATTTTTGGACCCCATCGAACATCATTCTGAATTTCTTATAGAAATTGGAGAAAAGTGAATAGATTACGAATCCACTGGTCTGCCGTGGCAAAAATGGCTGAAACTGGTCAAAAATCGACTTTTAATAAGTTGAACTAAATCCAATTGCCAAATGCGCCATAACTTGCCAAATAATGAGCATTTTTTTTTTTATTTGGTAACCCTCACTCTTTAATTTTCAATTAAAAAGGTTGCAGACGATTCGAATGTGTGGCGATGGCTTTCTTGCATCTTTCACAAATGAGCCAAATTGGCAATAAGCATTACGTCACTGATGGCGTAACTGATGTCGCCAATTTGGCTTACTTTTAAAAGATATAAGTTTTCCGAGCCAGAGATCAGAAATCGTTGCTTTTTCCCATTGAAAATCAAAATGCAGTGGGTTGCCAGACGAAAAAGTGTGTTCTCTTTTTGGCAAGTTATGACATATTTGGCAATCGGATTTTACTTCAACTCATTCCAAATCGATTTTTGATCAGTTTCGGCCATTTTTGCCACGGCAGACCAGTGGATTCGTAATCTACTAACTTTTCTCCAATTTCTATAAAAAATTCAGAATGATGTTCGATGAGGTCTAAAAATTGCAGTCTCCTCTCGGACTATAAGTTTGAAAATATAATCCAGTAATGTTCTCTCATTAAGCAGTTACATCAAAGAGCAATCCTCTATTGCATCTATAATTCATACATCAGTTACCTATTGAAATAGGTTTTTCTCCTTCAATAGAGCATTTATTGTCAATCAGCAGTATATACGCTTATCTTTGAAGAATTTACCGATAAATAAACTTAAATTATTCAATCATAGGATATGAAAGCTAACAGCTTTTTGCTTAACTTTATTAATTAAAAACAAAAATATTCATCTTTTCAGTTTCATGAAAAATTAAAAATATTCTATGGGCCTTATATAAGGAGTTTTTTGAGAGGGATTGTATCACATGGCAAAACTTGTAACATGCTTGTGGTCAATCACCACACACTTTACTTTTAAAAATCCAATTTTAATTTTCACATTCCATTTTCCAATCGCAGAGCACCCCTTATTAATACAGGGCGAAAACAATAGTTGAATTTTATTTGACGTGGGCATGTATAGTGTAACATCTATTTAGAAAACAAAGCATTATTTGAAGTAATTATAATGAATACAAATAAATACAGTTCTACCTGTTCATGGAGTAAAATGTTTTATTGCAAATTCTAAAACTATTTTGTAATTATTTTTCGACCTGTAGGTTTGTTTTCTATAACCATTTTTTTTATCGACCTTTTAAATCAACGTACAATATTCTATTTATATAATGCTCATTTCAATTGTTTACGTAGATGACACGATTTCAATAAGCATGGTTTTAAGAGGGTTTTCGACTCAAAATTTTAAAAATTCTCAAATTTCCTTTTATAATTGTAAAAAATAATAAAAATATTTCTGAATAAAATGGCATAAACATTTTGTTTCTCTCGTAAGTATAACTTGAAATATTTAATTGTTTGTTAGATGACAACTGTATCTTGGACATGCTATCTTGAAACTTTGAAACTGTTTTTTTCGGTGATGACTTTTTGTCTTTTTTTTTTTAGTTTAAACTTAAGAACTACTTGTTATAAATACATTAAACTTTCCACAATTATTTTTTATATATAATTACTAGCTGCGTGGCCCGTCGTTGACGGATAAACTCAGTTTTTGGTACTAAATAAAAGTAATATAAAAGTTTATCACCCCATTGTAAATTTATTCTTTGTTCGTTTAGTTCGGCATGTCTTAGCCGATCGGCTTCTAAACGAACGGCACGCCTCTCTGATGTTTCTCTACTCCTTACAGACTCCTGGCGTCGCCGTTGCGACGCTAATCTGTCCTCTGGGGAAATGTCCGGCTGCCGCGAAGTCGAAGCTTCTTGGTTGTCATTTTGTAATTCGTTCCTCTTTAAACGTTTTTGAAAAACTTTTTTGTCGATTTTGCTTAATGATGGGCGTTTTTTTCTAGGCATTGTGAATGTAGAATATCATTTGCGATTTTCAAAACAAACCAAACGAAGATTGTCATTCAGTTGCCATTCAGGAAATACTAAATTGTGTCTGCTTAAAAACACCAAAAAAAATTATTTCGGAAATTTTAAAACTCAATTAAAATTAAAAATATATCGCCTATTTTACTCCTGGTCATTTAATTAAGCGATATACCAAATTTCATCCTAATCCGTAAGGTAGTTTTTACGTGAAACGGTCCCCAAATCCGTGTGACAGAAAGTCAGTTTTATTTATATAGATTTAATTTGTCTTCAGGAATTATGAATTTTGATTTAACTTCTTTTTTTTTTTTTTTTTAATTTTTGGACCTTAGCATACTAGGAGTTTTATAAAAATTTTGCACGAAACAATTTTTAAAATTGGTTCGAAATATTTTATCAAAAAATCATGAAGGTAAATTTATTATGTAAATTATAAGAAGTATTATAATGCAAAAAAAGTGATTTTTTTTAAAAAAATATTTATTAAATTTGAAAATTAAAAAAATAATTATTTCAGTGTCAAAGCATATTATGGTACTGAATAACACATTTCAGAAAAAAGAAAAAAAATCTAAAAATAAAGATTTTAAAAATTTAAGTCCTGGATCCCCTTAAAGTTTTTCTAAAAAAAAAAAATTCTTCTATAAATTCGATCTCTTAAAAAGCACCAAGAATCAGATTCAAATTCTTCTTAAAAAACATCGATGTACTTTTAATTTTTTAGAAAACTGGACACATTTAGTTAAAAAAAAATTTTTTTTTTTTTCGTTAGCAGTAAAAGAACGATTGATTTTTACGACACTTTCAGTTTGGTTTTAATTAGAAGACTAACTAAATGTGCTTTTTTTTTTTTTTTTTTTTTTTTTTTTTGCGGATGTCGCCTAAAAAGCAACTTAATTAAGATAAATGGGTTGCTAATGCTTGGTGGAGACATAGCCATGTTTTTTTTTGCTAAAGTATCAACGATGGGAATTGTTATTTTTTTTTTTTATCCAAGGACAGTTTGGGTGTCACCCCAAAAACGATTACTTAGTAAAGAGAAAATTTCCTGAAAAATAATACGTTCTGGGACATACAACTTTTTATTTTTTAGGAGTCTTGTCACTGAATTTTGTGAACTTACAATTGCATGTGTATATTTAGTATCTGAATGTTATTTTACTCGTACTGTAATGAAGTTTAGTAATTTAGTGCAATTTAATAGTTAATTGTTTTTAAATCCTTTATATTAACTTCGATTGTATGTGGGTGGTTGGTTGATTGGGTATGTCGATATCGGGAAAATCTAGTGAGGCCTACTTAACCCCCTTGCCGACATCCAATCGGGCTAGAGCTTGGGAGATAGATTCGATATCGATGGCAATACATTTTATCAAATTTGGATGGCTGTCACTGTCATTAAAAGGTCTACTTGTCGTCATTCAATAACTCTGAAATGGCATTTAACCGACCATTGAGGAAGTTCTTTCCAGTTGCCAAAATTGTAATAAATTAACAATACCATTGTTTAAATAAGAATAAATAAAAGATATTTGGATGCGAGTGCATTAATTCATATTCATTTTTTATTGAATAAATTTTTCAAAGTAGTTTACTGCATATTTTGCTGATAGTGAGGTTTTTAATATTTAAAATTATATGCCTATACTAAGCACACTCTGGCAATAGAAACGGCGCTTTGTTAATGAATATAAAAATTGGCATTCCATATACAGGATTTATATTAAAAACTTTTTTATGTGTTATATTATTTAGTATCCATAACATGAATAAGCATAACAATGAATTAATATAAACCTTTAGGGCCGTTTAGTTACACTTAAAAAAAAAAAAAAAAAAAAAAAAAAAAAACACTCACACAAATTCTGTGAGATGTCATCGGACGGGATTCGTATTATTCGCGTAATTTAACAAAATTATTTCCTTTTCAATAATGCTAACGACAGGCGAAATTATAAATATTTAGTTAATTGTGCTTTTCAAATATTTTTTTATAATTGCAATGTTTTTGTTTTAATAATCAATAATATAATAATGGATGTTATGCATGGACCTATTTGGCTTGGGAATTTTCAACCAATCAGAAACGATTTAATTATTTTCCACCAGGTAAAGCGAAAAGTTATTTAGGTTTTGGTTTTTCCGATCCAGAAACCAAATTTTGTTGCAATGTAAAAAAAAAAAAAAAATCTGATAGAGAGATTCCTTCTTTGACTTTCGGAACGTAGACGATTGAGTGAACCACCAAAGTAAGTAAATACTCTGACTCATTAAGCAAAAATACAGTAATCAGAAGAATGTTTTAATCTCGATAAAAGCACTTCTTATCCAAAAAAAAAAAAACAAATAAAAATCAAGTCGTTATTTCATCAATTAACGACCCACAAAATCAACGGCACTCGCAAACAACACAGCAGTTTACTTCTCCGAAAGATACAGCGACTTTGTTTAACTTCAGACGAAATAAGGAAAAAAAAAAAACTGATTAAGTTTAAAATAATTTCCACATCTTGCTGATTCAGCTTATTAGGCAAATAATTAGAAACCCTCTAAAATTAGACTCATTACTGAATAATCTCCCTCCCCAAATCCCACCCCCAAAAACGACCATTAGCCCCCCCCCCCCCCTCATATATATATTTTTTTCTTTAGGCGTCTGAATCTAGGCCCCCTATAACTACTCCTTAAAAAACATCTTTCGCCACTTTGCGTTAATTTGGAGGGGGGCCTCAGTTTTCCAAGGTAATCTAAGGTTACATTTTTAATGATTTTTGATAAGCGAAGTAATTGATAATTATTCTTAAGTGGAAAGGCAGCTGTGTTTTTTTTAAAAACTAACTTTTTTTTAATGATTTTTTTTTTTTTGTGATGTTTACTCTCTGTAGAATCCTGAAACTACTTACTTAAATGATGTTAATGAAGATGTTGCGACCGAGAAATAATTATGAGGTAAAAATCCCCGTAATTTAAGGAGTTATTTAAAGATACATTTTTACGAAAAAAAAATTATATTCTTAATTATAAATATCAAAAGACTAGGCGTGAGTGCTTCTGTATTGGTTTGGTTTAAAGTTTCTCTGAGATATTTTTTGTGGATTTTCTTTTTCGAGATGATAAGTATTTAGTTTTGTGGTGATTTGGAGGTAAATGATATTTGATATGACTTGTAGATTGCATATAAAATAAAGGAGCTTTAATGCAGCATATTTCGTTCTTTTAAGTTTTTAGTTTCGTTTTGAATGCTTCGTTTTTTCATCATCTGATATTCTCCTTTTTAGTCGGGTTTCGTTATTATTCTTGTGTCTTATTAATTTGTACTTTTAATTACCCGTATTTGTACATGGGTAAGAAAAGTATAGAATTCGGTCAAAAGAAAGAAGGGGGGGGGGGGGAGAAAGAAGAAAAAGAAAAAAAACGCGCTTTTTTTTGCATTTCTCCACATTTTGGAACATCCTGATTTAAGGGGGTCCAGTACCGAAATTTTTTCAAAAATCCCAATTTTTTTTTTCTGATTTAAAAAAATAGTTCATACATTCCTGAAGAGAATGATGTTTTTATCTTATTCCTCTGGTAATTAGAACGTTACAAAATTACCTGTTATTTAAACATCACTAATAGGCGTAACACCTTGAAGAGTCTGCTTAAAGTGCGTTTTTTGAACACTAGTGTTTTTCACAGATGTTGCATATTCAAATCGATATATCTCCAGAACCATTAATAATTGGGTTTCATTTATTTGTCGAGTTGGCTGGATGTTTCGAGAATGTTCCCACGCCCCTGGTATATAAAGACCGGAGATCGGGAAAGTTTGCAGATTGACTTCGGACTTCGATGAAAGCTGATCGCTTTGTTTACCTACTAGAGTGAACTTGTATAATCGCTGTATTCGAAGTTGTTCTTACTGAAGCTTGTGTTGAAGCTTGAGAGTGATTACACTGTTGTCTTTGAATAAATTTTGTGAGTTTTCTGAAGAGAATAAATAATAGTTTTTATCTTATAAACTGTGCCATCATTGCCTTTGCGAAAACTTCATAACAGTGGTGTCAGAAGTGGGGTAATATACCTAACTTTAAAATATACCTAACCTCAGAATATATTCAATATAATGAAGGGAATACACTTTAAACTATACCAAACATAAAAATATATTCAATATATTATGAGGGGAATACAATTTAAACTATACCTGACGTAAAAATATATTCAATATAATAAGGGGAATATACTTATATACAATATAATAAAAGGAAAGATATCTAACATAAAAATGTATTCAATATAATAAAGGGAATATACTTTAAACTATACCTAACATAAAAATATATTCAATATAATAAAGGGAATATACTTTAAACTATACCTAACATAAAAATATATTCAATATAATGAGGGGAATATACTTATATTCAATATAATAAGGGGAAGGATATCTAACAAAAAATATATTTAATATAATGAAGAGAATATACTTTAAACTATACTTAACATAAAAATATATTCAATATAATGAGTGGAATATACTTAGTTTCAATATAATAAGAGGAAAGATATATAACATAAAAATTTATTCAATATAATGAAGGGAATATACTTTAAACTATACCCAAGATAAAAATATATTCAATATAATGAGGGGAATATACTTATATTCAATATAATAAGGGGAAGGATATCTAACAAAAAATATATTTAATATAATGAAGAGAATATACTTTAAACTATACTTAACATAAAAATATATTCAATATAATGAGTGGAATATACTTAGTTTCAATATAATAAGAGGAAAGATATATAACATAAAAATGTATTCAATATAATGAAGGGAATATACTTTAAACTATACCTAAGATAAAAATATATTCAATATAATGAGGGGAATATACTTATATTCAATATAATAAAGGGAAAGCTATCTAACATAAAATATATTTAATATAATGAAGGGAATGTACTTTAAACAATACCCAACATAAAAATATATTCAATATAATGAGGGGAATATACTTATATTCAATATAATAAGGGGAAGGATATCTAACATAAAATATATTTAATATAATTAAGAGAATATACTTTAAACTATACTTAACATAAAAATATATTCAATATAATGAGTGGAATATACTTAGTTTCAATATAATAAGAGGACAGATATCTAACATAAAAATGTATTCAATATAATGAAGGGAATATACTTTAAACTATACCTAAGATAAAAATATATTCAATATAATGAGGGGAATATACTTATATTCAAAATAATAAAGGGAAAGATATCTAACATAAAATATATTTAATATAATGAAGGGAATGTACTTTAAACAATACCCAACATAAAAATATATTCAATATACTGCGGGGTTGTCAGCATGTTATTGTCCCATAGAACTAATATCTCATGTTATGGGCCACAATATCTCGCATTGCTTTAAGGGGAGTCGGTGTCAGGGGAGTAAACTGTGATATTAATTTAAAATTTTTTATCATCAGAAAGTAATGGTCATAAAATCCCTATATTTTTTTCAGTGCATTTAGCAGCATCTTGTTATTCCACTGAAGTGTATTTTTTATAATTGTAATTCATTTACTTTTTTTTAATGAATAATCGTGAGTCTCTTCTTCTTCTTCTTCTTCTTATCAAGGCCTATGGGGACTAAGGCACCTCTGCTTAAGCATTTTGTACCAACCCCATATCCCGTACATATCGGTAGTGGGCAGTACTGCACAGGATGTAAGCGCACACTCGCAAGAGGGAGTGCACAAGTCTACCTATAGCCACCGAAGAGTTCATTTCTACCTCTTTCGGTAGCTACCCGATAGATGGCAGCACTACCTACCGTATGTGGAACTTCTTAATTTAGAGGCAGTACCAAGCAGAAGATTCCACCAGAAGACTTGGCTTTGCCACCCCCAGAGGTATTAATTTGTATGGGAACTTGGAGGACTTTGCGACCATGACTGATTTAACGTGCTCCAGTCACCATTAGCGAACACGGCGGTCTTTAGTCGGTCCCAGGCCCGAACTCGCAACCTCAGGGCTCGCAACCTTCTAGTTGCAAGAACGATACTCTCCCGACTGGGCTACGCGGCCCTTAATCGTGAGTCAATCAAATTTGTTAAATAACACACGTTTTCTTGACGAAATAAATCAGAACAAAAAATATTTGTTAGAAATCAATAACAATATCTCCCTTCACTATATGCAGATACATAAAATAAATGTGTGGTAAAAATATTAGGTACATAGTGCCCTGTTTCTGAGAAAAAGGTTCATGGGTAAATGATAAATGTAGTTTTGAAAAAAACGCTGTTTAATGAAAACTTTATTTACACTAATAGTTCCTTCTTTTGTCTTAAAAAAATAACTAAAAATTCTTCTAAATGAGGTATTATTACAAATTAGGTAATATTTTAAAGTGAATAACATAAATTTTAAGAAACAGAAATAAATTAAAAATATATTTTTTAAATAATTTTTAAGATAAAGATTCTCTTTAAACAAAGTACTTTCTTTTAACAGCAGTGTAACTTCTTTTATGACATATTAGTGATCTAAAAGAGAAGTACATTAAGAAAATTTGATGGGGATGGGACTAGTTATATTATTATTATTATTATTTTTAACTTGTTATAAACCACCTTATAATAACTTTTGAAATGTAATAAAAATACTTTTATGATTAACTCCTTTAAGATTCGTTAATGAGATGATTTATTACTGTTGTTATACTTTTTATAATTATTTAAATATGTTTTAAAACAATATAGCGACAGATATTGGAGCCCAGAAAATGGAGTATTATGGCTATGGAACAGGATGCTGTACACTATTATACTAAAAATAATCCTTAATTAAATTTTAAATTCAGAACATAAAGATATATTAAGTTTACTTAAAAAAAATATGAAAGGAAATTGAATTTATCTTTCAAGCAGTATATGAAAATACAATGAATATACGTTAGCTTCAAAATGGAAATATGCATTCATTTTATACTTTTATGCTAAAATAATGAAATATGCATTATTTTAGCATAAAAATAAAAATAAATGCTATAGCTACAAAAATGAAATATGCATTTACTTTTCACTTTAAACACATTACACTTTAAATAGAGAACATGAACAAACATAATATATAAAGGCGATTCTAAAACTAAGGGGAAATTTCAGTCAATGGGCTTTTACTGGCTTAATATTTATACCTTTAAGTGAGGAAATTAGTATCAAGTAGAAAAAAGTTCACATTTTATGTTTTCCGTATTCATTCATTCATTCATTCATTCATTCATTTATTTATTTATTTATTTATTTATTTATTTATTTATTTATTTATTTATTTATTTATTTATTTATTTATTTATTTATTTATTTATTTATTTATTTATTTATTTATTTATTTATTTATTTATTTATTTATTTATTCATTCATTCATTCATTCATTCATTTATTTATTCATTCATTCATTCAATTCATTCATTCATTCATTCATTCATTCATTCATTCATTCATTCATTCATTCATTCATTCATTCATTCATTCATTCATTTATTTATTTTAAATCCAAAGTATAAGAAATGTAACCTCCATGGAATGTCCCCACCCCTGTTTTCTTAGTGTTAATTGAAGAAATAAACCTGATTAATAATATATATGTGGAAAAATCTTTGTTAATCATTTATTTATTATATTATATAAATAATTCATTAATCACAAAGAAATATAGGTTTTAATTTATTTTAAGCACACAAATTGTCCCTTGGGTGTTGAGGTAACCTTCATGGAATATCTTTAACTTAATTAAAATTTTACTAGATAGCAGTACAGTCTTCTCTACTAGAGGTGAAATGAAGCTCGAGTCAACTATTTTGTCTGGTGATGTTGTTGGATGTGCATAGTTTTATATTGTTTGTAAAAAAGATTTCCAATCCTCGAAAATCTGGTGAGTTCTTTTTGTTCGTATAACCTCCATGTTCAGTAATGTTATTCCTTATAGTGTTACGCATATTTTTGCCGTTAATTTATATCAAATAGTCAATTTTTTTTTTCAAAAAGCAAAGCCAGTGTATGAAAGTCTTTTAGGTTAGGCTTTAAGCTGGACAATCTACTTATTACTATTATTGCGTGGATGGGTTCGAAAGATTTGAAGCCAAAGCAGATCAAAACTTGCAGAAATTTATTCCAATATAACTTTTAGCAGATTCCTTTACAACTACTGAACTTCTCATTCTAGTAGACTCAATGCAGATGTATACACAACAATAGAGCACAAACAGCAGTTAAACTTGACACACGACTGCTAAATCACTGCAAAAGACAATGCAATACAGTTCGCTTTAGAACTACTCTGAATGCTCACTGAGACTCAGTATCTCAACTCAGTAATTCCAGTCAGCTAACGGACTCAACTCAGTCAACTACTGACTTATATAGGGGAGGAGAAACTTCTTGAAACTTCTAGAGGTAGATATTTGGAAAATTTTCCAGATCGTAGTCGAAAAGTCCCATACATGTACATGGGGACCGAAAATGTCGCCAAATGGTCACCAAGTTTGGCGACAAAAATTAGTCGCTAAAACCGTCTCCAACTCGGCTCAATCTCGCCAATTTGGCGAGATTGCCATTACCACAATGTTAAATGCCAACCTCCTTGTAAAATTCGCTTCCCAGCGTTACCTCTGTAAAACTCGTTATCAAGCATTAAGACACACATTGCGGGGAAGCAAAGTAAAGAGAAACTATTGCACTGCCTTATGCTAAATGTACATAAATTTTTCTATTTACAAAATTAACACTACGAAATATTTACAAATATACAAAAATTCGTAACACTATTCTTCGTGGGTTTCGTTAACCAAGGAGATTACTAGCTAAATTAAAAAAACTGTTGTTTTTTTTTAAAGATATTTTTCCTTTACCTTTTTGTTGAAGTGGTAAATGTATTAGTTTTGTTATTGAAATTCTAAATGTAGAATTTCAATTTTGTTATTTTTTTTTTTTTTAATGTTTTTTTTCCTCCTCAAATTCCCTTTGATTTCAGAATCACCCATAAGGTGGATATTATTAAACAGCTCGAAACCAAAGCTGTTTAGAACGTATTTAAATAAGCTAATAATTTTTATAACATTTTGCACACACTTACTTTGAAAACTATGAAAAGTTATACCCGAAAAAATAATAATAAACCAAAGTTCCAACTATTTCCACCAGATGGCAATGAGACACTTTAAGGGGGTCCAGTACCGAAATTTCTTCAAAAATCCCAATTTTTTTTTCTGATTTTAAATAATAGTTCATACATTCCTGAAGATAATGATGTTTTTATCTTATTCCTCCGGTGATTAGAACGCCACAAAATTACCTGTGATTTAAACATCACTAATGGGCGTAACACCTTGAAACGTCTGCTTAAAGTGCGTTTTTCAAGCACTAGTGTTTTTCACAGATGTTGCATATTCAAATCGATATATCTCCAGAACCATTAACAATTGGGTATTCAAAATTTTGGAGCATTTAATTTATATAGTTTTAAATATTTTGTCTTCACATAATTTTATTTATTTAATTCTGTTTTAAAATATAACATTTAGCGTAAAAGATAACATAAAAAAAAAGCAAAAATTTCAATATTTTAACTTTGAGATTTTTTTTTCATATTTTTTAATTCACCTATCAAAATTCTGTGAAGACAAAATTTTCTTTATATAATTATGTATTACAGAAAGCTTTCACTTTGAAAAAAAAAATATTTTTTCTTGACTTATATCAAAATATGCAAACATTAATTATTATTGATTTTTTTAATTTTTTTTTAAATAACTAAACACAATATTTAAAAAAAAACATTTTCTCAAAGATATATAAATAGTATCTCATACATAAAATAAATTATTTACATAAAAATGTACATAAATAAAGTTTTTTTTATTTTCGGTACCGGACCCCCTTAAGAGAACGTAAAATTTGTAGGCTGAACTTTTGTTGAATCAACTACTGTTGAAAGAAGTATTGCATAAAAAGGAAACAATCCAATGGAGTATTGAATAGCTGTCATTATTTTATTCCTTGTAGCGTCATTTCAGAAATTGGATTTTTTTTTTAAATAACGTTTTTTTATTATTTTTAATAAAATATTATTTTTAGAGTTAATGGTCTTTTGATTTCTACATGATATTACTCTAAACAGTGCCAGTTAAGTTATGCACAAACTGCACTGCGTATACACTGAACATAAGTATTCTGTAGGTATTCCTGCAGAAAAGAAATATACAGGATCATTGTAACTAAAGTTAAACTTTCAAAAAGTTGTAATAATATTACCCAAAATAACAAAGTTTTTAATATATATACTTTATATGCACTTCCAATTATTTTTATATTGATTAACCCAGTGCTTATTCTGTAAACAGCCTGTGCTTGGCGTGTTTAAATCTAATTTTATGTATCAAAAACATTTCTGTCAGCAAAATGGGCTGCAAACTAGATTTCAAAATTTATTTATTAAATATGAACGTGAATTTATGCACCCACATCCAAATATCTTTTATTTATTCTGATAAACAAACAAATAAATAAATTTTTTTTAGTTTGTTTGCTTGCTTTCTTGTTTGTTTGTTTATTTAAAAAAAATAAGTTTCTTAAATGGTCGGTTAAGTGCTATTTTAGCGCGATTGGATGACCGTAAGTTGGTGTTTTAGTATTCCATAATAATAGCCTTTTAGTGACAGCCTCAAAAATTCGATAGAATGCCCTGTCATCGACATCGAAGCTATCTGCAAAGTTTCAGTCCGATTGAATGGCGGGAATGGGGTGACATAAAGGATTTAAAAAAAAAAAAAAAACTCTAGTCAGAATGATCCTAACTTTAGCTTGAATATACACAAACAAGACAAATATAGTTCGAAATATTCTTTTTATGCCTTACTATTTAATCTTTCTTCGTTAGTTGTTTTCAGATTATCTGGCACCGTCAGCAACACGAGGGCTATAATGCGCCGAAACATTCGTCATTTGACAAGCCAACATACATTTACAAACACTCATGCCTAACACGGGACTCGAACCCGCAACCTCGTGGTCTAGAAGCTAGCACACTAACCACTATACCGTTTAATCCTTCTTCGTGAATATTCAAGTTAAATTTCAGATCAGTCTGACCAGTGGTTCCTTTATACAACTTTTTTAAGAGCTATACTTGAATTATAATCACTCTCTACATTGTACATGTTACCGCAAAGTAAGAAATCTGTCATTCTATAGAATGCCTAGGCATTGTATAAAATGCCTAAAAAGTAGCCGGCAATGTATGAAACGATTAATATTTCACACATTTCCTATGTATTCTATAGAATGTCAAATGAGAAACCTGCAAAGTATGAAATACATCTCTGATTGACTTCGAAAATCACGTGGCAAGGCAAGTGACTTTTAACGAGCGTATATAAATATATTTTACTCCTATCACTTGCTAAAACCTCTCAAATGTAAGGTAAGCTCACGCTTTGCATCCTAAAAGAAAGGAGTACAACCTATTTTGTTGGCCTTCCAGTCCATTAAGGGGGTCCAGTACCGAAATTTCTTCAAAAATCCCAAATTTTTTTTCTGATTTTAAAAAATAGTTCATACATTCCTGAAGAGAATGATGTTTTTATCTTATTCCTCCGGTGATTAGAACGCCACAAAATTACCTGTGATTTAAACATCACTAATGGGCGTAACACCTTGAAACGTCTGCTTAAAGTGCGTTTTTCAAGCACTAGTGTTTTTCACAGATGTTGCATATTCAAATCGATATATCTCCAGAACCATTAACAATTGGGTATTCAAAATTTTGGAGCATTTAATTTATATAGTTTTAAATATTTTGTCTTCACATAATTTTATTTATTTAATTCTGTTTTAAAATATAACATTTAGCGTAAAAGATAACATAAAAAAAAGCAAAAATTTCAATATTTTAACTTTGAGATTTTTTTTCCATAATTTTTAATTCACCTATCAAAATTCTGTGAAGACAAAATTTTCTTTATATAATTATGTATTACAGAAAGCTTTCACTTTGAAAAAAAAAATATTTTTTCTTGACTTATATCAAAATATGCAAACATTAATTATTATTGATTTTTTTAATTTTTTTTTTAAATAACTAAACACAATATTTAAAAAAAAACATTTTCTCAAAGATATATAAATAGTATCTTATACATAAAATAAATTATTTACATAAAAATGTACATAAATAAAGTTTTTTTTATTTTCGGTACCGGACCCCCTTAAGAGAACGTAAAATTTGTAGGCTGAACTTTTGTTGAATCAACTACTGTTGAAAGAAGTATTGCATAAAAAGGAAACAATCCAATGGAGTATTGAATAGCTGTCATTATTTTATTCCTTGTAGCGTCATTTCAGAAATTGGATTTTTTTTTTAAATAACGTTTTTTTATTATTTTTAATAAAATATTATTTTTAGAGTTAATGGTCTTTTGATTTCTACATGATATTACTCTAAACAGTGCCAGTTAAGTTATGCACAAACTGCACTGCGTATACACTGAACATAAGTATTCTGTAGGTGTTCCTGCAGAAAAGAAATATACAGGATCATTGTAACTAAAGTTAAACTTTCAAAAAGTTGTAATAATATTACCCAAAATAACAAAGTTTTTAATATATATATTTTATATGCATTTCCAATTTTTATATTGATTAACCCAGCTCTTATTCTGTAAACAGTCTGTGCTTGGCGTGTTTAAATCTAATTTTATGTATACAAAACATTTCTGTCAGCAAAATGGGCTGCAAACTAGATTTCAAAATTTATTTATTAAATATGAACGTCAATTTATGCACACACATCCCAAATATATTTTATTTATTCTGATAAACAAACAAATAAATAAAATTTTTTAATTTGTTTGTTTGCTTGCTTGCTTGTTTGTTTGTTTATTTAAAAAAAAAAAAAATTCTTAAATGGTCGGTTAAGTGCTATTTTAGCGCGATTGGATGACCGTAAGTTGGTGTTTTAGTATTCCATAAAAATAGCCTTTTAGTGACAGCCTCAAAAATTCTATAGAATTCCCTGTCATCGACATCGAATCTATCTGCAAAGTTTCAGTCCGATTGAATGGCGGGAATGGGGTGACATAAAGGATTAAAAAAAAAAAAAAAAAAAAAAAACTCTAGTCAGAATGATCCTAACTTTAACTTGAATATACACAAACAAGACAAATATAGTTCGAAATATTCTTTTTATGCCTTACTATTTAATCTTTCTTCGTTAGTTGTTTTCAGATTATCTGGCACCGTCAGCAACACGAGGGCTATAATGCGCCGAAACATTCGTCATTTGACAAGCCAACATACATTTACAAACACTCATGCCTAACACGGGACTCGAACCCGCAACCTCGTGGTCTAGAAGCTAGCACACTAACCACTATACCGTTTAATCCTTCTTCGTGAATATTCAAGTTAAATTTCAGATCAGTCTGACCAGTGGTTCCTTTATACAACTTTTTTAAGAGCTATACTTGAATTATAATCACTCTCTACATTGTACATGTTACCGCAAAGTAAGAAATCTGTCATTCTATAGAATGCCTAGGCATTGTATAAAATGCCTAAAAAGTAGCCGGCAATGTATGAAACGATTAATATTTCACACATTTCCTAGTTAATCTATAGAATGTCAAATGAGAAACCTGCAAAGTATGAAATACATCTCTGATTGACTTCGAAAATCACGTGGCAAGGCAAGTGACTTTTAACGAGCGTATATAAATATATTTTACTCCTATCACTTGCTAAAACATCTCAAATGTAAGGTAAGCTCACGCTTTGCATCCTAAAAGAAAGGAGTACAACCTATTTTGTTGGCCTTCCAGTCCATTAAGGGGGTCCAGTACCGAAATTTCTTCAAAAATCCCAAAATTTTTTTCTGATTTTAAAAAATAGTTCATACATTCCTGAAGAGAATGATGTTTTTATCTTATTCCTCCGGTGATTTGAACACCACAAAATTACCTGTGATTTAAACATCACTAATGGCCGTAACACCTTGAAGCGTCTGCTTAAAGTGCGTTTTCCGAGCACTAGTGTTTTTCACAGATGTTGCATATTCAAATCGATATATCTCCAGAACCATTAACAATTGGCTATTCAAATTTTTGGAGCATTTAATGTATATAGTTTTAAATATTTTGTCTTCACAGAATTTTATTTTTTTAATTCTGTTTTAAAATATAACATTTAGCGTAAAAGATAACATAAAAAAAGCAAAAATTTCAGAATTTTAACTTTGAGAATTAAATTTTTTTTTTTTTTAATTCACCAATCAAAATTCTGCGAAGACAAAATTTTCTTTATATAACTATGCATTAAAGAAAGCTTTCACTTTGAAAAAAAAAATTATTATTTCTTGACTTATATTAAAATACGCAAACATCAATTATTATGGATTTTTCTTGGTTTTTAATTTTTTTTTAAATAACTAATCACAATGTTCAAAAAAACATTTTCTCAAAGATATATAAATAGTATCTCATACATAAAATAATTTTTTGACATAAAAATGTACATAAATAAAGTTTTTTTTATTTTCGGTAACGGACCCCCTTAAACCTAAAAAATAATACCCCTACCTATTTCGGGCTGTCACTTGTGGCATCTCACTTCCCAAAATCACTTTTTATAATCACTTGATACTGTAAAACTCTCTAAAAGGTAAGGTGTGCGCACGCTTCACGCTCTAAAAGGAAAAAATACGACTTAATTCGTTGGCCTTACGGTCAATTGAACCTAAAAAAATACCCTTACCTATTTCGGGCAGTCGTTTGTGGCATTCATCCCAGAAACAACTTTTTTTAATTAGTTTGTACTTGTAAAACGCTAAAAAGTAAGTAATGTGTGAGTGCTTTAAAATCCATATTTCATTAACTATTTTCATAGCTTCAAGCTCAAATTACAAACTCTTTATATAAGAGTAATGTCTTCATAATTTACCTAAATAGCATTTGTTATTTTATTGAATGCTTAGGCATTCTACATAATGTCTAAGCATTATATACAATGCCTAGGTATTCTATAGAATGCCGGTATTTCGCACTTAACCAAAAAAATATACAATAAACATACAAAACATGAACATGATTGAATTTAGCTTACAACTTACAGAATATTTCAAGCGAATGACGTGACTACCTACCAAACATATTCCTTTTCGCGTTTAAACCTTTCAAGCTCTTCTATCCATTTATAAATAAATAAAAAAAAAAGTGGTAATTTAATGTAAAGCAACAAACTTTGCAAAGGAAAACCACAAAATAAGCCACACAAATTTCCTTTATACTGTGTCCTCCCCCCCCCCTCAAACATCTCCTATTGTTTCCCGCTTTCGGAAAACTTTTGTGGTTAATTGAATCCCCTAATTAAAACTTCTTTTGCGGGGCTCTCTATGTTCCTCATTAACTTTTACTTCCTCCGCCATTAAGTGGAGTTTCTTTAAAATGAATTATGAGGAGCCCCCTTTCCCAATCATTAGTTCCACCTCAAGTTTATTGGTGGCAGCAGTGTGCGGAGGGAATTTTCAGGAATTACAAAAAAAAAAAAAAAAAAATCATCTTAATTTTCTCTCTGTAACCCCCCCCCCCTCTCCCCCCCCCCCCCATGTACCATTATGGAAGTAATCAGAATAAGAGATTTTTTTCATCTTGTCCAATCCCATTAAAAGATAGATATAAGCGATGTTAAATGGAAGAAAGGTCTGGATTAATGCAAGGTTCTTTGAAATGGCTTTTGCTACTTTGTATTTCTTCGTTGAGAGAACATATATCGCTTTTTCGGGAAAAAAGCGTCGTGATTGGAAAGTCCGCAATTTGTTAGAGAGTCATTTAAAGAAACTTTGTATTATTATATTTTTGATCTCGAAATACCTAATTTTGGGTCCAACGCTGGATTTTGAATTATGTTTATACGTTATGACGTTTTCTTCAGCTTATTTGTCGATATGAATGCATCTTTTATTAAGGTGTATGTATACCCTAGAACATTTGTTTTTTAATTTTGAGTTTAAAAATCCAATTATTTTTTACATTATTTAGAAAGTATATGATTAAAATAATTTCATAAAAAAAAATTCAAATTTCGGCAATTGTTAATTTGTTAATTAAGCTTTAATTAGATAATTAATACCTTTTTCAAACAGTGATAAATCGAATTCTAATTTACTTAGAAACGCAATTTTAGTTGGAAACCATTCGAAATATTATTCTTAATGTTTTGAAACTCAATTAAGTTTCTTATATAGAAGAGTTTTTGTTTTACAATTTATTTTGTGTGAAAACATGAAAAAAATCCATATTTTCAAAGAATTCTAAGATTTAAAAATCCCTAAAAAATCAATTTCTCAACCAATATTTTATAATTGAGTTTCAAAACATCTAGCATATTATGTCGATTACTATGATACAACAAAAATTATAATTGAACATGTTGTTGTTGAATTATCGTTGTTTGAGTAAAGCGTGACATTATCAAAATACAGTTCGTCAGAAAACAGGTTTAAAGTTTTAAAAACGTGGTATTTAACAGGGGAAGTACCTACCTATAATTGATTGTAACTTAAAAACTATTAAGGATATTTTCAAACGTTAAGTATTGTTTGAAAGCTAAAGTATCAGAGAAAATATTATGATATACGTAATAACAAAAAAATGAATATTCTTATCGATTTTAGTTAATTGTACACCTTATTAAACTTTGGCAGAAAAGCAACAGACATAACAGAAAGAATGCAAATAAATTAAACAACTGGTTTAAATACACTTGCATTCAGCATTCCCAAAACGCATTTTGAAAAATTTGATTTCAGACTTTAAGTACGATGACGTCACAGACAACTACTCTTTAAAAAGTGTTGAATGACCTTCACGAGTAGCCATCCACAAAATCGTAATTAGTTTAAAATTATTATATCTATTCAGAATATGCCTTTTATGTTGACATAATTTCTCATTATATTGTAGAAGTTAAGTATTTAATGACCATCTAGTTCAAATCTTGACTAAGTACAAATCAAACAAGTTTAGGATTGAGTTGTCTTAAGTGCATTTTAAGATACTAAAAACATACTAGAGGGCTTCGCCCCCTGCTCGCTAACGCTCGCCAACCCCCAAATATCTCGCTGCGCTCGGATTGAGCGGCTTTGCCGCTCGAATTTGTGGTTAAAACATCTTGCTGCGCTCGAATAGGTTTGCCAGCCATAAAAAATGTAACCAAATTTTTATAACTTTAATGTAAGGCCTAATAGAGAAAACACCCAAATTGCAAGTTTCATAATAGAAAGTTAAATATACTATCCGCCAACATTCTGATTTAAAACTTCATTAGTTATGCCCTTACATTGAAGTCCCAATATCTTTTATTTATTCTGATAAGTCGCCCCGTTAGAGAACGACGTCCAACGCGAGGCATTTTCTGGATAGAAATACTTCAAAATAATAATTACTCTAATACAAAAATGCTTCAGAAAAACAGAAAAAATCTACTTTGGAACGAAGAGTTTAAAAAGAGCTTTAAAATTAGCAACGGGTTTGTTGTTTACATACGTAAGGATAGCTTTAAAATTAGCAACGGTTGGTTGGTTGGTTGAACCCCCGAGCAGCGGGTTTGTTTACTTAAGGATGTTGCCATTCATATATTCAAAATCATTGAGGCTTTGTAGTAGCTTAATGATGAAAAATATTGAAATTTAACTAATTAATAAAGTGTTAATAAATTATTTTGGCACGTTTTGGCAAATCTACAGCTTATTTCCTTTAAAATGACACCTTGATCATTGAAATTGGTTGAGTAGTTTAGGCGGACAGACTAACCCCAAAAAACGTATTGCCTATTAAATATATAGATACGAAGGCACCAGTCTCATTTTTGTAGGGTAAAAACTGTAAATGTTAGTTCTTTGATGCTCTTTTTGGACGCCATTTTGAAAATTGGTTCTTTCCGAAGATCAAACTTTGTTAAATTTTAGGAGCATTATCCAACACATTTGATACTACAAAAAAAAGTTTTTGTACAAAACATTTCATAGCAATTTTTTTTTAAGGTAAAGTGTTTTTTTTTTCTACATCTACAGTAGAGAAAATACTTTGATTTTGAAGGAACAAATTTGTTCTTTGAAATGTTTGAGCATATGGCATTGCCAAATAAAAATCCGAATGAAAGACTTTTTGTTTGTTAGATGAATCTTAGATGAATTTTTAAATGAAACATAATTTAAAAAAAAATATATTCCCATTGAATATTATAAAAAGAACTACTGCTATGCCACATACTTTTAACTTAAAAAGAAGATATTATAATATCCTTGGTAGAAGTAACAATCGAAAATCGTTTGTTGTGTTGATAATTTCTTACCAATATTTTAATGAATGAATAGTATTTCGAAATATTTATAAAACAACAGTTCTTTTATGAAATAAAATTTCAAGCATATATTATAAAATAACTTGTTTTGTTTAAATGTGAGATTTTCTTGCAAATCCAATAAACTCATCCAGATTTTGTGAAGAAAAATTAATAAAATTGCTTTTTCTGGATTGGCCTTTAATGTGTGTGCTTGGTAAGAACTATTTTTTACCAATGAGTTTCTTACGTTATATTGATTACATTTCACACATACAGTTGAAATGCAGATTTTTTTTATTACCAAAATAAATATATCGTGTATCTAATATAAAAAACAAAATCGAATGATTATGAATAATAGAACATTTTCAACCGCATGTATTAAGATTTATGCTTAGTAAAAAATACTGATATGATTTTATTATAATCGAATTCGAGTATCGAATTTCAAACATTAATTATGCATTCTAAATCCTCTAAAGAATTCACTTTGTATAAAGTCAAACTTATGTTTTCAAATTCAGTATTGATAATGGCACACATTTAGATTATTTTTACTTCAGATTCATGGCCGTTCGTTTTGATATCCTTTATTCTATATGCTTTTAAGGCGTAGAAAACAAACATATGAGAAAGTAGCAAAGTAATATTTTTGTACGATGATAAAATGTTACTATATTTTTAGCCACACCAAAGTTTTAAACATTTGAATTTAGGTTGATTCATAGATTTGTCTTGATCATACAAGTCAAGGTTTAGTTTGTGCACTCAATGACTTATTTTTGTTCAAATAAAGGCTTATCAGGTCAGGAACTAGAGCTCAACATGGATTCCGAATAACATTAATGCCAAATTTAGGATTCGAACCTGACACCTTCGTTATAAGCTCTAACTTACAGCCATAAGTTGAATCATTCTAGTTAAGGATCCCAGTAAAGACACTAATGTTGTCCGCTTTACGGTTGGATGCTGTCAGTGGTGGCTAATAGTAGGAAACGTTTTACTAACAATGACTAAATGTAGGCTCATTTCTGGCTAATCAGCATTCAGTTTATTTGCTGGCATACGTCAAAGAACCAGCAGTGAGTTGCCAGCAATAGCCCATTAATATGCTTACCACCAATGAATCGTTGCTGGCGCAAGAGATCGGCATGAGCGAACAACGCTTGTTTATGGACGCCATGTTGAATCGTAGGAGAATGTTTCAATGGTGCGATACCGAGAGAAATTCAGTTATGGTGAAAGAGGAAAGGTAAATAATATTATATTTGTTTCTGTTTTTGAAGCCCAGTGGAGCAGTGGTAGTGCACTGAGCAGCCATGCCGCACATCCGCCGTTCGATCCCCGGATCCTCGTGAGAAAGACTATCTGACCGATGAGTTAGACAGTATGAGTGATTTATAAGTGAGAATACATCCTCTTTGCTGTTAGTTTTGTTTTTATTTTATCTAATGCACGATAGTTCACATCGCCATATGAGTAAGTCTAGCTTCAATTAAACCAGTGCTGGCTCCCTAGTGGCAATTCAACTTTTTAGGTAAGCCGATTTTCTGAGACACTGTTTAAACGATGCTGATAACATCAGTTAAATGACTGCTGGCCCTACTGTACGCCAGAAGATCACTTTTATGCACTGAAAAGCAAAGGTCATCCGCCTATATTCCAGAAGATCAGGTGATGGCTACAATCAGTTACCCAGTGCTGGCCCAGCTGAAGTGTTTTTACTGACATAATTTAAAACATGAATAAAAAAAATCAGTGTATAAACTTTATGTGAAAAGCGCCTCAAAAAAATACTTTCTAACGATTATCAATTACAAAATTCTCAATTCAAATAAAAAAAAAATAATTTGGAAGTTTCTTCCTAATTACTTTCTTTACGGGTTTTCACATCTGTATCATCCAGCAGGTAACGTTTTCAGAAAACCTTAATGATCGAAACCAGATCCGGAAAAAAAAAATACAACAAAAAATCTTTTAGATTCGTTACTCTGCAGTCGGAAAAACTTCCATTGGGATAAAATGAACCAGAACTTATATACATGTATATGTATATATATATAAAAAAAAACTCTCCAAAAGTACAAGAAAGAAAAAAAAACATGTTAATAGAATTCGTAGGACAATCTTCATGCAAAAAGATTGAACTGAAAAGGAAAGAAAATCAATTGGCGATAACTGGGTACCATAAAAAAAGTTCTTTTCTTTCGTCCTTATAAGTAAGAAAAACGTTGTTTTGCGAAGTTTTTTTTTAATAAAAACTTTTCGTAAAAGAAAAGGATCTTAAGAAACAGAAAAGAAAAATTTAGGGTGCTATAGGTTTTATGTGTTTGAAGAATAGAAAAAAATAACAAGAAAATTAAAAATATTTTTTTGTTCTTTTTTTTTTTCCATCTTATGAGATTAAATGTAATCTGTTACACGAAATGGTGGGATTAATTTTTTATGTCATGTTTTTTTTTTTTAATTTTTCTAAAGAATAGGGATTATATACTAAGACCATGCGAAAAAAATACCAATTGTTAGATAAATTTTGAGACCGGAACTTCAAAATCTTTTTTATTTCTTCAGAGATTAGCGTCGGCATTTTCTTACTTCTTATAAAAAAAAAAAAGATGGGATTTTAATCGATAAACTAATTTTTCCCGTTTAATTATGAGTATAAATCGGGAGAATTTACTGGTAAATGACTGCATATGTTCTCGATCCCCAGTTAATTAAACTTTAGATAATTAAATCGAATTACAAAATTTATTTTTAGGAGGAATTTTCAGATTTCTGGAATCACACTTAATCCTACGTACTCAAAACAGCTTCAGATTAGCTTATACTCGAAAACAATGATTTAAAATATAAATTCAATTAATTCTAATTCAAAGTATTAGGTGCGTTTCGAGGAAAAATTAGGAAAATTAATTTTAAATTAAACCTTTCAATTCCATAAAAATTAATTTTATTCAAGGAACTACAGCCGAGAATTCTTGTGGAAGAATTATATTTCAGATTTTAAATGTAATTAGCTTTTTGATTAAAATATTTCAACTTATTGTGAATTTCAATTGTTAGAGATGTAATTATTCGAACGTATTTTTAGCATTTATCATATGAAAGCTTTTTTAAATTACAATATTCTACTAATACTAACTAACTTTTAACCCTTCTTTGCATGATTTTTTTTTTTTTTTTTTTTTTTTTAAATCAGGGTGATGTAATTAATGCTCTAGATTAAAGGAAAAATATTTAAAAAAATCTTGGTGTAAATAAAAATATGTATTATGTAAAAAACAATATGATGGAAATTTACATCATCATGCATTGTCACATATTTAGCTCAGTAATAAATAAATAAAAATTTTTTTTTTACTAAATCTTCTTTATTCTGTATGATAATGTATGATGTAAAAATCTTCAATATCTCTATCATTCATGGTTACCTAAAAAACAACATAAAATGAACATTAACAAAAAAATGTTTACAGTACATTACAAGTGAAGTTACTGCATAGTGATGTAAATTTCTATCACATAGTTTTGAGAAATTTATTCACACTGTTTTGATATAAATTGTATATAAAATAACAAAAACATGAAAACAAACCTTTTTTCCACTCATTTTCACTTTTATTGTATTTTATATCTCCGTTTATTTCCATAAAACAATTTAAAATCTCGCTCATTTCTTCCAGTCACAACAAACAGCGGAATGACAAGTTGTAGGCCTGGTAATTGACAGTGACGTTTGCTATTTTTTGACAACTGCGTTTTTTTGTACGCAATAGTTGCTTAAAAAGTTGCCAGCAACAACAAATTTACAGTACAAGGGTTTTGAGTACCTTTTTTTGTTGACTAAATATTATGATGGAAATTTCCATCATCATGCAAAGAAGGGTTAAGAAAATTAATTTTAAATTAAACCTTTCAATTCCATACAAATTAATTTTATTCAATTAACTACAGCCGAGAATTCTTGTGAAAGAATTATATTTCAGATTTTAAATGTAATTAGCTTTTTGATTAAAATATTTCAACTTATTGTGAATTTCAATTGTTAGAGATGTAATTATTCGAACGTATTTTTAGCATTTATCATATGAAAGCTTTTTTAAATTACAATATTCTACTAATACTAACTAACTTTTAATCTATAATATCTAATTTAAAATTTTCTTTAATGAATGTTTTTCTTACTTCTTCTTGTTTCTGAAAATTTTAATTAAAACTTTATGTTATATTTGAGATTATATCCAGTAGAGAATATTTTAATAAGACGAGTTATAAAATCTGGTACACATTATAGATTTAGAATTATATCAAAATGTACAACGTAATTTTCAAACATTTTATTATAAATATTGATTTGTTAGTTAAAAAAAAGTACTTTAACATACAACTTCTTAATAAATATTTGCTTATAATAAATTGCGCACAATAAAAATCTTAATTAAGGTATTTTATTAAATGTAAAACAAACATTTCTTGGTTTTCAATGAATTATTTAAAATGAATTAAAATATTTAGTTTCATAAACAAAACTGAAACAGAAAATTATCACTTTACTGAAAAGTGTGGAGGCATTAAAAAACTTGTTAATGTCATAATATTCAGAGACATTATACAAATGTTACACGATGTTTGCTGGTTTTTCTAATAGTATTTTAATTTATCAACCAGCATATACTTAGTTTTTATCGTTATTCTGTAGTATAAGCACATAACAATTTTGATGACAAACTAAATAAAACACATGCCAGCTAATTATAATCTTAATGAGAAACTGTAATTTCAGTTATCTCGACTTTTTCTAATTAGTTTACAAAAAATTAATAATTATGTGGATAATTAGACTAAATGTAATTATACATGAAATTGTTAATACATGTACAATCTTAATTAAAATAAAAATTCATTCTTGTGTTTGGTTGACATTACAATTCATAGGCGACTGGCACACATGATAAAATGTTTCATAATTATATGTTACATATTTCTTAATTAAATGATACTACAAAAATATATTATAGCCTGGCTAGAAGTTTTATTTCTTAATTCTTAATGTTCATTTTCTCAAACATGTAATCTTGAACTTTTATTGACAATTAAATCCATAAGGATTTTTATTAAAACTATAAATATTTAATGTATATTATCTTAACTGCTTAAATATGTTTTTATAAAATTACGCATTAATTTTTGTACAATTTCATTAAATAAATTATTTCAAGATTGTTAAAAGGAAAACAGTTAATATATATATATTTTTTTAATTGAAATATATTTTTTTAGATAAACATAGGTGTTTTATCCAAAATCTAAATGCATAAAATAATTTTATATAATAGAGAAATGTGATATATAACTTTTTTCTCTCACAGAGCTTTAAAATTCAATGAGTATAATTTTATAAAACTTTTACAAAATTGGCAGAAATGTATAAAATTTAAAATTAATTTGCAACTGTCTAGCTCATACTTTATTTTTAAAGAATAATCACTAGAAAACTCATTTTTGAAACAATATCCATAAATGTTTTTAAAAACATCTCAAATTCTGGATAAATTGATACCACCCTTATTTAGTTGTACTCTTTATATGACACCATTTCATCACCAGGCTCAATAAAATGAAATAGAAAAGCGAATAAAATATCAGCAAAATATGTGTATTAATTGGAAATGCTCTTGCACACAATCTTTACAAGTGCAAAAAAGTGTGGGGTGCTTGATGTCAATTGTTGAAAATATCTTAGAAAGCACCCCACGCTTTTTTACGATAAAATAAATATTTCTTGTTAATCACTCTATTCTTATTTCAAACTTATTTAAAATTATTTTCTACTTTTTAGTTCACTTTTCTATAAAAGCGTATTTTTTTAGTTTTTTAAACTATTAATTATTACACGTGCTGGCTTCAAATGGAAGAATATAAAAATAATTTAATAAAACTGGTTTTCAATCTAAGTATACACATACCTTTAGTCCTAGGCCCAAAAATAGAATATAACTGAATAACTCATTTCCGGTATAAGAAACCTCTTAATTATTTTCAAATATACTCTCATTGGAAGAAAGTTTCATTCCGCGTCACTCCGAAGTTGGCAGAACAAATTGGGTGAAATTCGTTGCAGTGAAAAGGAAATAAAATGGAAGAAAACACTTTCCCGAGAAATAATATCTGATAAAAGGATATGTTGACATAGTTTTCTCAAATTCTTGCTGTAGTTTGTAACTTCGTCTGATGTATAGAAGAAGCAGTCCTGTTTGATTAGGAGGAAGGTTTGAAACTACGTTGCTTCTGACCAATGAGTAATTGAAGCAGAGCCTGATAAAGTGAACTTGTACCATAAATATAAGTTGGAAGCGATTAAGGTATATATATATATATACATTAGGAATTTTAAAATTTGACTCAAGTCGGCATTTTTGTTTTAAAATATTCCCCTAATTCATTACCTTTAAAATAATACCATTTTCTTTCTGAGACTCAATTTACTTTTTAAATTACAGTGGGTTTTGTGAACCTGTTTTGTATCACGTTCAATAGTGTAGTAAACTTTAAACGCTTTTTCTGAAGAATGACATTTTGGTGTTACATGACTTTACGCCAACGGTCATAACTTCATTGTAAATAGTCCGATTTACAAAATTCTAATTTTGTTTTGAAGACACAAGTTGTGAATGTGTTTTCTATGGAGAATCTAACATATATTGATATAGACACATTTTTTATGAACATTTTAGTGTTAATTTTTTGTTAAAAACTATGTATTTTATTTAACTTTTTATTTAAAAATTTATAATTAAATAAATATTGCAGCCAAATTCAAAATTCTCCATAGGAACATGCGTCAATATAATGTATTTAATTTGCAGTAAAATTAATACCTCTAAGTTAATTACAAGTTTGTTTATGTATGTTCTAATAATGCCCTAATTAGTCACTTTAATTGCAATTAGCTGATTAAAAAATTGACGAAAAAAAGTTAATATATATAAATGCATCATTTTTAATTCTGATATACTTCCAAAAAGTTTGAAATTATAACCTAAAAATTAAAGAAAATCATCTCAATTGTATATGTATACCTTAAGGTATCAAAAGTATTGAAGAATAATATAATTCATAAAAACAAAGTTTTATATTATAAATCCTGTATATGCGTTGCAATTTTTATATTCATTAACATAGCGCCGTATCTGTTGTCAGGCGTGTGTTTGGTGTTTGCATCTAATTTTATATAATGTTACGAATTTTTGTATATTTGTAAATATTTCGTAGTGTTAATTTTGTAAAAAGGAAAATTTATATACATTTCGCATAAGGCAGTGCAATAGTTTGTTTTCCTGCAATGACTCTCTTGATGCTTGATAACGAGTTTTACAGAGATAACGCTGGGAAGCGTGTTTTACAAGGAGCAGGGCATTATGGTAATGGAAATCTCGCCAAATTGGCAACGGTTTTGGAGACTAATTTTTGTCGCCAAATTTGGCGATGAATCGCCAAATGTCGCCAAACTTGGTGATCATTTGGCCACATTTTCGGTCCCCATGTACATGTATAGGACTTTTCGACTACGATCTGGAAAGTTCTCCAAATATCTACCTCTAGAAGTTTCAAGAATGTTCGCCTCCCCTATACAAGACCGGCCAAGTGAGCTGGGAGTGGAGTTAGTTAGTTGACTGGAGTTACTGATTTGGTTGTCTGTCAGCGAGCATTCAGAGAGTTCCGAAAGCGAACTGTATTGCATTGTCTTTTGCAGTGATTTGGCAGTTGTGTGTCAAGTTTAGCTGCTGTTTGTGCTCTATTGTTGTGTATAGAGCTGTATTGAGTCTACTAGAACGAGAAGTTCTGGAGTTGTAAAGGAATCTGTGAAGAGTTATATTGGAATAAATTTCTGCAAGTTTTGATCTGCTTTGGCTTCAAATCTTTCGAACCAGTCCACGCAACAATATTAAAAAAATATCTAATAGCAAAGTATGGGGTAAACTATTTTTCAAAATTTATTCATTAAAAATGAAGCTGAATTTATGCACTCACATCTAAGTATCTTTTAATATTCGTTTTAAAACAATTTTATTACTTATTTATTTAAACAATTTTGGTAACAGGATAGAGTTACTTCAACGATCTATAAAATACTATTTCAGCGCGAATGAACAACGGAAAATTGTTTTTTTTTTTTTGGTATTTCTCAAAAGTTACCTCTTAGTAACAATGACAACCGCCAAAAAGATAGAATTTGAAATTTGAGGAAATTTTTTTTTAAATTTTGAAAATGTAAAGCACTATGTAAATTTTTTTAAAAATAAAATTTGGTTTTTACTTAGTAATACTTACAAATATGCAAAAATTATAATTTTAAAGGCGAATTTATCAATTCCTCAAATTTATAATTATAATTATAAATTTGAGGAAATTTTTTTTTAAATTTTGAAAATGTAAAGCACTATGTAAATTTTTTTTAAAATAAAATTTGGTTTTTACTTAGTAATACTTACAAATATGCAAAAATTATAATTTTAAAGGCGAATTTATCAATTCCTCAAATTTATAATTATAATTATAAATTTGAGGAAATTTTTTTTTAAATTTTGAAAATGTAAAGCACTATGTAAATTTTTTTAAAAATAAAATTTGGTTTTTACTTAGTAATACTTACAAATATGCAAAAATTATAATTTTAAAGGCTTACATAAAAAAAAAAAGTTTAAAGGGTACCAAAAGTCCCCTTAAAGTGAATTTATTAGTCGGGGAATCAAAGTTTGTTTTCTTGATATCGGTACTAATCAATCTACCAAAGTCTTCCGAACATTAATTCCCGAAAAAGATCTATTTAAGGTATACATATACGTTGGAAATCGCAAAAATTGACCCACACAGGCATTTTTGTTTTTTCATTCTAAAATGTTCTCCAATTCATTATCTTTAAAATGATACCAATAACTTTCTTATAGTTAAAATGCTTTTTTAATTACATGCAATTTCGTAAAGGTCGACGTTTAAAACATATTGGAAAAAAGAAAATGTCGAAGTCTTTGAACTCAATTTCTGGAGAACTGCTTTTCATTGTTGAGTGAATGTACTCCAACGGTGATATCTTAAGAGTTAATTAACTGATTTTTAAAACTTAAACTGTATAATTTATATAACATTTCAGAGCACGGGCTCTACCTTTTTACAAAAATTTTGGTAAAAAATATTTTTTTTTATGTATTTTAGAATATTTTTATTTTTGGAAAATTTTCATTTTTTCTAGTATTTTTCATGTTAAATGTTAAAATTTAAAAAATATTTAAGTTATGCATTATATTTTGCTTGGGCCCGTGTATCAATACCTTGTCTTTAATTTCCAGTAAGAAATTTGTGTCAAAATTAATTAGGTATTATTTTATCATCTTTGCAATTAGGCCTTAATTAGTGAATTAAAATTCAATTAATTAAATAAATATTTTATTTTTTTACTTTTTGTTACTGCAAATACATTACATTTTTTGCTCTTGTAATTCTCACAAAAATTTGACATGCTGGCATAAGAACTAAAAAAAAATTGTCCAACGTATATGTATACCTTAAATAGAAAATATTAGTAGGGCATTTAAAGGAATATTCTCAATATAGATACTAATCAATCTGTTACAGTCTCACTGACAAAAAGGTTTAGTTAAACTCCTTTAACACGAAATTGAAGGGACAAAATAAATATTTTGCGCTTATCGAACTCCGTGTTAACCGTCTAAAAACTTTTTCATCTAAATAATGCAGTTATAAACTACTGGCTATATGTGTATCTAATGCTGCGGTTTTTATTCCTTTATCATCAATTTCATTTCAAAGTGACCGACCAAACGATGTAGGGGTTAGCGTGCTAGCTTCTAGACCACGAGGTTGAGTGTTCGAGTCCCGTGTTAGTCATGGATGTTTGTAACTGTATGTTGGCTTGTCTAATGACGAATGTTTCGGCGCATTATAGCCCTCGTGTTGCTGACGGCGCCAGATAATCTGAAAACAATCAACCATTTCAAATTGCTTGCTTAACCCTCTGAGCGTCAAGGGAATGGGCGAAATTATACAGTTGCTTTCCCAGCAATAATTTTTAAATTTTATTTCTGATCCAAATATATAATTTTTTAAAATTATTTTTTATTTATTTTGTTTTAAGTAGGTTTTAAACTATCATTCTAATAAAAAAAAAATTTAAAATATTTTATTTCACATTTTATTTATAAATTTAAAAAGGTTGTGTATTGCTGGAAAAACTGGGGATCAAATGACGGATATATACCCCCCGTGACCCTCAGAAGGTTAATTTTTTTTAAGGGTACATGGGACATAGTAACTACAAAAATATCATCAATAATGAAGTTTTTTGTTTTCGTTCTATAAAAATTTCCGACGTCCTTAACTTTAATTTCTCGTTTGAATTTTTGAAATCAGATGATTTTAAGTGGTAAAATCTTTATTTCAACTGACAATTTTAACGTATTGCATACTTGTTGGCAAAAGTTAAAAATGCATTTTTCTCATCTTCGCTTTTTTCGCATTCTACGCATGTTCGAAAAGCTCATTTTAATTCATTTTTTGATAAATCCACTTAATATATTGTAGAAATAATTTTCAATATATTATAAAGACATACATGCATGCTTTTTTTATGTCAAATATTTTTTTATATTTTTTTTCAAGTCGGAAATTTGAAATCTGTGAATTTTTTAATAAAAAATCATTAGCACCAAGTTTGAAATTATATTTCTGTTCAATTATAACAACTAAAGATAAAAGCATTCGTAAAAATGTTTTTAATATAATGATAAACAACTTCAAATTTTTAATTTTTTTTTTTTTAAGTTAAAATTTCGTATCATTTGAATGCATTTTTCTCAATAATTTACTATCTATTTTATATTAGCTACTCAAATTTTGTTGATGTATTATAAGTCATATCTTCTATGTTTGTGTCAAATTTTATTTAATTCTAATATAAAGAATTTTGGAAAACCCTTAACCCTTACAATTACTGCTTCCGACCCACTGAGACAAGATTCAACATGCAAACGCTACTGAGTTCTGACATGCTTCTGAATTCACTTCATTTCACGGCGATTTCCTTGAAATTTTATCACTCCGGCATTTTTTCTGTTTCATAGGATTTCAGGTTGAGAAATTTTATATTTTAGTGGAAATATATAGCCTGCAATTCTAGCTTTCAGTACATACCTTACTTTGCTGATTCGAGAAGAATTAAGAATATTATTTGAGTTTTTGTAAGCGCCCATATCAGAAATCGTCTGTATTTCAATTTCTTAAATTGCATTTTTCGCTTCATGTGTATTTTAAGATTTTTAGGGTATTCGATTTGTTCCTTGCGATTCAAAAGTTGATGTATTTTTTTTAATTTGGAGATATTGTTTACTATACTATTTTGAACACAATTGTGCATGGATTTTGGAATCTGGTATTTTTTTTATTGTTTTACAGCAATTTTCGTAATGCTTCTATTTAAAAAGTTTACATTTTTTGCCGTTGTACCAAAGTTTTACTTTTAAATAACTAACCAATGAGTCAAATTCAAAAACCATGCACAATTATGTCAATATATATTCGATTAGCTTGTACAAAAAAATTGAGACAGATTGCTAAAAATTTGAATCACAAGGAGCGGTTTTAAATTACGGAAAAGAAGCTAAATTTTTCAATAAAAATTTAATTTCTTGAAAAAAAATCAATATAAATTTTTGAAATTTTGGGTTGTGCTTCATATAATTGCTATTGAACTGCACAAAAAAGTTCATGAATTTTAGGCAAAAATTGAAGAATTTTTATTTTTGACTTAAAAGTCCCCTTAAATTTCGTTTCAAATAATGACGACCATCTAAAAAAAGTGCTTTGATAAGCAATTTTTTTTCCCCTTCTTAATCCGGATTTTGTATTTAACGAATAAATTAACGTTGAGTGAGAGATTCGTCGTATTGGGAACAGCTTACATATCACGTTAAGTGGGATTTCACATTAACAGGGTTTGGCTATTTAATTTGAAGTTATTGTCATGGGATTTAACCTGATTAGGTGGCTTATTTGTGAGTACAATAACGGCTTATAAGGACTAGATCAAAACCCTAACCACACAGCCAGCAGTTGAACCGGTTTCAAATTGATGTTCTCCACATCGATTCTAAACAATATATTTTTGTTTAACAAAACAGTTCACGAAGATTTATACTAATATAATCCATAAAGAGAAAGTTTTTTTAATATTAATCCTTCATACGCATTGCCAATTTTTATATTCATTAACACAGCGCCGTTTCTGTTGCCAGCGTGTGCTCGTTGGTTGCATCTAATTTTAAATATTAAAAACATCTCTATCAGCAAAATATGCAGCAAACTACGTTTCAAAATTTATTAATTGAAAATGAACGTGAATTTATGCTCTCACATTCAAATATCTTTTATTTATTCTGATCGGTTGGTTGGTTGAAAGTTATCTGACGCCAAAAGCAAAAAAAAAAAAAAAAAAAATGATTCAATTTGAATAGCCTTTTTGTTACGCCGCTAATTTATTCTGATTAAAACAGTTTTATTATTTATTTAGTAAAACAGTTTGGCAACAGAAAAGTGTTTCTTCAATTATTGGTTAAATGCTATTTCAGCATAATTGATGACGGCAAATTAGTTTATTAGTATTTCGCAAAATCAATCTTTTAGTGACAGTAACAGCCCCCAAAATTTGATAGAATGCAATGTCATCGCCATCGAATCTATCCGCCAAGTTTCAGTCTGATTGTTTGACGGCAAGGGGGTTAATTGGGTCGCTGCAGATTTACCTGACATTGACATACCCAGTCACACACACACAAAAACGAAGTTAATATTAAAAATATAAAAATTGGTTGGCTGTTTTCAGATTATCTGGCCCCGTCAGCAACACGAGGGCTATAATGCGCCGAAACATTCGTCATTAGACAAGCCAACATACATTTACAAACACCCATGCCTTACACGGGACTCGAACCCGCAACCTCGCTGTCTAGAAGCTAGCACGATAACCACTATACCGTTTGGTCGGCTATAAAAATTGGAATTATTAGTAGGTAGATTCAAACTGATATTTTCAACCTTATATCATTGTACGAAAAGCAATTTCCGAAAAAGATCTATTCAATTAGTAAATTATTTGTCCCGCGATTCATTAATATAATTTCAATATCGATTCTAATAAAGCTATCACAGTCGTACAAACAACACTTTCCAAAAAAAAAAAAAAAAAAAAAAAAATATCACTTCAATTTGAAATTATTTGCAGGAAGATTCGAAATTAAACTCTCGATATTGATTCTAATCAATAGAAAAATCTTCCAATCAAATAAATACATGTCTGTAAAAAAAAAAAAAAAAATCGAAAAAATAACTGAAAAGCTCGATTCCACGATTATTTGATCAGGACTCCCTCCTCCTCTAAATAATTTTCAAGCATCCTTACACTGGGGAACAGGAATTCAATCCATCGACTCCGACATACCGAATTGGGGTAAAATCGGGTAAGAGTCGTAGAAGAAAAATAAAAATAAATAAAAAAAAAGAGTTCCACGGGACTAGTAATCGATTCGCCGTTCAACAGGATGTCTCAATATTTGCAGAAATTTCGAGAGTATTTGTTCACCAGTGCGGTGCAAAACATTCGAATGAAATTGGATTTTGAAACATTTTGTATCCCACCAGAAAATTCTGGAGTCTCTTGAAGAATTTTCGTCAAGAGTGCAAGCTCACTCCAAATAAAGAGATTACTTCTGAAATAAAAAAAAAAGATGGAACTTCTTCGGCTATTTACTGTTTTCGCTTTTCTGTCTGGAATGTCAGGTATTTCCAGCTTTTGAAACGTAATTTTTTTTGTTTTTTTTAGGGGGTTACATAGAAAATGAAGTTTTTTTTTTTCGTTCTGGAAATAAAAGTCGCTTCGAGATCGGCTTAGGCGTGACGAAAGTGGAAGTGTCAAGCGTCTTATTTTAAGGGATCGCTAAAATGCAAGAAAATCGAAAGCGCAATTTCAAATGAAAGTTAACCCTAAAGGAAGTTTCAGTTGAAGTTAGAATGACGGAACGTAAATGTTTGTATATTTCACGCATTTTCATCGATATTTTTTTCAAAAAATACCCAGCGCTGAATAACATACAATATTTGTATCACCACGGGCTATATGAAAGCGTGTTTAGATTGATGAAATGCTAAAAGTGCCAGCTTTAAGCATGCATTTCCTTCTGAAATCTACTTTTTCTTGCATTCAGAAAGGTGTATGCTTATTAAAAATACATTTCCAATGTCATGAAATATCTTAATACTTCAGGGTTTGGTTTAGAACTTCCGACTGTCTATTTCTGCCATTTATAAAGTGCGTCTCGTAATTTTGAGCATCTAGAAGAATACGAGACCGAAATCTTCTAGTGTAAACCCCTTCTCCATCTCCACCACTCAAATGAAAGGACATTGAGCTAACGACAGATTTAATATGCACCAGCCCACATTCGGTACACACCGATATTTGACGGATCGTGGACCAAGCCCGCAATCCTCCAATCACGAGCCCAACGCTCTACCCTCTTGGCTAATAGTCCGAAAGGCGACTGCAATTTTTGGACCCCATCGAACATCATTCTGAATTTTTTATAGAAATTAGAGAAAAGTGAGTAGATTAGGAATCCACTGGTCTGCCGTGGCAAAAATGGCCGAAACTGATCAATAATTGACTTGGAATGATTTGAACTAAAATCCGATTACCAAATATGTCATAACTTGCCAAAAATAGAACAAACTTATTCGTCTGGTACCCCACTTCATTTTGATTTTCCATGAGAAAAAGCGCAAATGATTTCTGATCTTTGTCTCGGAAAACTTATATCTTCCAAAAGTAAGCCAAATTGGCGACATCAGTTACGTCATAAGTGACGTAATATTTTTTGCCAACTTGGCTCCCTTTTAATAGATGCAAATAGTCCTATCGCCAGATATCTGAATCGTCTGCAACCTTCTTAATTGAAAATTAAAGAGTGAGGGTTACCAAATAAAAAAAAAAATGCTCATTATCTGGCAAGTTATGGCGCATTTGGCAATTGTATTTAGTTCAACTCATTCGAAGTCGATTTTTGGCCAGATTCGGCCATTTTTGCCACTGCAGACCAGTGGATTCGTAATCTACTAACTTTTCTCTAATTTCTATAAAAAATTCAGAATGATGTTCGATGGGATCCAAAAATTACAGTCGCCTCTCAGTCTATAACGGAACTCTTTCAGAAATTTGTGCCGGAAGAAATTCGACATATAAATCATGCGTTAAGAACATCACGCAGTTTTCAATATGCACTAAAAGTTGTCACATTTTATATTATAGAGGAAGACGTTGCCTTTGTATAAGTTTATCAGTGTAGTGCAGAAGTTAAAATTAAAAGGAAGTTTGGTACTTACGTATTAACGCCACCGCAGCTACAGATTTGGAGGTTTTTAAGTGCCGCCAATCTACACCTAATCAAAGCAACAAGGCAACAAGGAATCCAAAAGATAACTACGTGCGCGTGAGAACAACAAGATTGCTCTTTATTGGCGGCACTTAAAAACCGCCAAATCTGTAGCTGCGGTGGCATTAATACGTAAGTACCGGAAATTCTGGTAAGTATCCTTCCCTATACTCTCTATGTTAGAGTCTTCTAGACCAGTGCATTTAGAAACTACTCTCTATGAAACCTTTGACATTTGGTGAGTAGGTACAAGTATGATCACTTAATAAAATGACATAAATTGTTTTCATTTAATGTCTACCTAATTATAAATGAAAATAAAAATAGTCATGGACAAAACCAGGCGGAGCCACTGTATACGCATTGACGTAAGGTTTTCAAATACGAAATAAAATATGTTAGACGTTATTTTTGAGTGTTTAATTTATGCCATTTCATTAAGTGATCATTACTCACCAAATGTCAAGGTCTGATACAGAGTAGTTTCTAAATGCAATGGGTTAGAAGTTTGAAACATAGTGAGTACAGGGAATCCTTATTATGACCTTTTCTTATGTTTTGCCATTACAACATAATTTTTTTTAATGTTTATTTAATGAACGTTCACCTTTTCAAGTAGTTCGACGGATCAGACCTGAAATATTCATGCATTTTGTCGATTATAAATGCTCACCATATTGCTTGAAACATGGCGGTCCCTACAGAACAAAACTCCGAAGAGGTATTAGCCAATGCCAGAAATAGGGGTTCTGGGAACATTAGACAGTCAATGCTAAATATCGTGCGTCATTCAAAAATACACGAGGTTTTATTTTTCCTGTCAAAACCATCACAAAACATATTTTTCATCCCTCCATCCAATCTTATATATCTATAATAATAAAACAAGCTGTGTGTCTGTCTGTCTGTCTATCTGTCTGTCTGTCTGTGGCTCTGTGGATCTATAGAAACCTACTTAAAATTGGAGTAGAACTCTGAAATTTTCAGCATAAGTAGTTTTGGCCTTCTAATTTTATACATCACAAACAGAATGTTAAAATTTTAATTAGTTATTTTTTAATTAATTTTTTTAATTAATTAATAAATATGTTACAAAATGATTATTAATAGGGCTACGGCTCTGAAATTTTCAACATAAGTAGTTTTGACTTTTTAATTGGACTTTAAAATAACAGTATTTTAAATTTTTATTTTGTTCTTTTTTAATTATTTTTTTTAATTAATTAATTTATATATTACAAAACGATTTACAAATAGGGCTACGGCATTGAAATTTTCAACATAAATAGTTGTGGCCTTCTAATTGGATTTTTGAAAAACATATTTTTTTTTTAATTAATTAACAAATATTTTACAAAATGATTTGTAATTGGGCTACATTTCTGAAATTTTCAGCACAAGTAGTTTTGGCCTTCTAATTGAACTGACAAAAAGAATGTTAAAATTTTAATTTGTTTTTCAATTAATTTTTTTCACAAAAAGCGTCTTCGAATAGGCCTAGATCTCTGAAAGTTTCAACATAAGTAGTTTTAGCCTCTAATTTTGCTTTCACCAAACACGTGTTAAAATAATCTTAAAGGGGTGTTGTATTATTGTATTAACGGGGAATTTTTTTTTCTTGGCAAAGAAGAGGCTTCCAATATTAAGTCTTTACGTAGCAATTAGATTTTAGTGAGTGAAGCGAGCTTATGCTTGCATAGCAATAAACCTTTTAACGAGTGAAATAAGCCTGTGTTTATGTGTCCATGAACTTTTCAGCGAACGAAGCGAGCTAGATTTTGCGTAGCGATGAACCTTCTTGCGAGCGAAGCGGCAAAAACTGGGTTTTATACACGAATGACAGATTTCCGCAATGCGAGGCCTCACAGTTAGCTAAAATATTGCACATGTTAAAATTTCGTAGCGAAGCACGGGTATTTAGCTAGTATATATATATTTTAAAAGATATATTGTGAGTGGGGCTGTATTGCTGAATTTTTAAACTCGTGTGCAAAACACATTTAAAAGTTTGGTTTGGTTTGGTTGAACTCCCGACTGGGAGTGGAAAGGAAGGACTTTGTGAACTAGCACCTGCCTCCGCGTACATATGTGAGAGAACCACCTCTCTGGAACAGGTTGAAGTTAAAAAAAAGAACTAATAAAAGAAAAAGGGGGGGGGGGGGAATTAAATCATTTCGGTGCAGAAGGAATTTTGTGAAGTTGCCCTTTCAATGCTTTCTCCGGGTGGAACACTAACACATTTAAAAGATTTGTGTTTGGTTTTTTGAAATCGTTGCCATTCTGCTCACAGAAATACAGCTGAATTGGAGAGGCACGCAAGAGAATTATATATATATATATATATATATATATATATATATATATATATATATATATATATATATATATATATATATATATATATATATATATATATATATATATATATATATATATATATATATATATATATATATATGTATATATATATATATATGTATATATATATATATATGTATATATATATATATGTATATATATATATATATATATATATATATATATATATATATATATATATATATATATATATATATATATATATATATATATATATATATATATATATATATATATATATATATATATATATATATATATATATATATATATATATATATATATATATATATATATATATATATATATACAGAATGGCAACGACTTCAAAAAACCAAACACAAATCTTTTAAATATGTTTTGCACACGAGTTTCCAAATCCAACAATCCAGCCACTCACAATATATCTTTTAAAATTTAACTTCTGGTAGTAACCAACAACTTGAATTCGCTATATTTTGTTTTCTTATTACTGATACAAATTATTGCTTATTTAAACCGTATTGATTTAATATTTACTTTGATGCTTGAATAAATAGATGCAAGATGTGTATATTTCTTTTGGATTAAAATTCTATACAAACCAAGTTTTTCTGAAAAATTGTCGGTTAAAATTCTAAGTCGGGTACGGATTCTGCACCAAGAATTACGCCAACAAATGTCAGCCGACACCCTTTTCTTAATAACAAGTGAATTGCCTATGGTTACCATAATTTGGCGCGCTTTTATGTAAACAATTGTTCGGCCAAAACAAAATATAACCGCCAAAACTGCAAGGGTTGCCAGATTGAAACCCACGGGGCATAGTGTAGGAAGGAGGGGTAGCTAGAAGTGTAAAAAAGCGCCAATCCGATTAGTTCAAACCGGGAAAAATCGCCAATGGGGTCCTATACTGCTTCTGTTCCCAAAAAAGAGTATGCAAACATATAATTACTTATATTGCTGCTTTAAAAAAATTCGATGTGCAGATTTAATTATTTTTGCACTTCATGCGAAACCAATCCATATATTTGAATTGTTCATTGAAATACCTGATATTTTTAAGATATGTGCATTAAACTGTTTATTTTTATTGCTTTCCAAAAACTTCTTACTACGTTACCACACAGTTCCTTCTTATCGCGTCTCACATAAGCAGTAGGATAATGATGTCGCAAGTATTGTAGCTCATCATAAATAATGTGATTTTTTCAGTTCATGGCACAATATCACTCTTCGAGATTTTTTTGACTATGCAACTGAAATATATTTTTGCTAGGGCATATTTTAAATGCCTCACTTGGAAGCGAACCAAAGCCTCTCGAACCAAAGGGAATGGCGAAGCAATCTTCTGGGTTGGCGAGCGTTAGAGAGCATGGGGCGTAGCCCCCTAGTACCACTATATTTCAAGTTTAAAACTCTGCACCAAACTCTAAAAAACCTCTAGTATATTTTACCCAGCACTGGAGAGAGATTGTCCAAGATCCACAGCAACGGTCAGTCTACAATGGTCTACATTGGGATTGGCCAGTATCGAGCCGATATTAGCCAGCTCATTTGCACTACTGGGTTCGTTGATATAGGAAAGAAGTAAAACATATGCGGCACATGGTACAGGAATGTAAAAGTATTTTTCTTGGAATCCCCATTGGAAAATAAGGCAGGTCTTGTTTCCCTGGAAACAGTCAATGCGTGTTGTAACTTTGAAATGTTGATGGCACTCTCTTTTTTTAATCATATGGACGTCTGGTGTGGAAACATAACTGCAGATCAGATCATGATGCGACCCTAAACAGATCAGAGGGTCAGTATGGTTGGTTGTATTCAGATTATCTGGCGCCGTCAGCAACACGAGGGCTATAATGCGCCGAAACATTCGTCATTAGACAAGCCAACATACATTTACAAACACCCATGTCTAACACGGGACCCGCAACCTCGCGGTCTAGAAGCCAGCACGCTAACCACTATACCACTTGGTCGACAGAGGGTCAGTATGAATTTATTGTAAACAAATAATTAATTTCCTGTCTTTTATCGTGATTGTCTTCTGCCTTCAAATAAATCAAGAAAATGCCAAATGGAGATGTTTTCGTTTGTGCATTTATTATACACGGATTATTTTGAGGTGGAAGTTATTCTTATAGTAGATTGGTTGGTTGTTTTCAGATTATCTGGCGCCGTCAGCAACACGAGGGCTCTAATACACCGAAACATTCGTCATTAGACAAGCCAACATACATTTACAAACACCCATGTCTAACACGGGACCCGCAACCTCGCGGTCTAGAAGCCAGCACGCTAACCACTATACCACTTGGTCGACAGAGGGTCAGTATGAATTTATTGTAAACAAATAATTAATTTCCTGTCTTTTATCGTGATTGTCTTCTGCCTTCAAATAAATCAAGAAAATGCCAAATGGAGATGTTTTCGTTTGTGCATTTATTTTACACGGATTATTTTAAGGTGGAAGTTATTCTCATAGTAGATTGGTTGGTTGTTTTCAGATTATCTGGCGCCGTCAGCAACACGAGGGCTATAATGCGCCGAAACATTCGTCATTTGACAAGCCAACATACATTTACAAACACCCATGCCTAACACGGGACTCGAACCCGCAACCTCGTGGTCTAGAAGCTAGCACGCTAACCACTACACCGTTTGGTCGGCTTCTCATAGTAGACAAACAATACGTGTGGAAGATATTGTCAAACCTGGGCATTCAGAATGTTGGGTTTTCCAACTACTTCATTTATTGTGATCAAACGAAGACTATTCAAAAATCAATTAATTTTTTAATTGAATCCACCCTTTCAATATTAACTGAAATTGTTATTGGATTGCCCAGAATGACTTCCTTTATAAACTCTGTTAATTGATTTCATTCAAAGCTGCCCTTAAGCTTCCAGAAGCTCTCAGGAGAACACACATTTCATGCTCAGTCAAACTGCGAATTGAAAATAATCCTCTTCCAGAAGGGTTTTAGACGGAGAAAATATTTTTGAGAACATTTTTGAGTGCTGGTAATTAGGTATTATCCTCTTCCAAGTTTGTTCCTGAATAAATTTATGTCATTCAAGAAACCAAATTTTAAAAGCATCGGAATGAAAAGACACTTATTGAACTTAATTCGGAGTCTTGATTTAAATGGAAATTAATTGGGTTTCCAGCCTTGGGCTCGAGTAGAGGAATGTTCATTTGATACACACAATTTCATAAAAGGTCAATCTGTATATTTAATGAAACATTCAGTTCTTTAAATGGATACTAAATTTAGTTTTCTGGTTGAATTTGCAAGTTATTGAGGTTTGAGAGCTTTTTTTTTTGTTGCTTTAATTTCACTGCGGCTATAATTTTATAATTTTAAAAATGAATTAGACTTAATTACTTAAAATACTTTCTTAACAACTTTTTAGCTTTTAAATAATTTTAGTGACTTAGACGAATTTTAAAACTTCAATCTTATTGTTGTATAATGAGAAAGTTGATCGATTTGTTGTTTGTTAGGAAGCTACATTTACACTGCTAAACCTATTTTTAAATCCTTAATATCAAATTCGATTTTGTGTGCATGTGGCCTGCAAGAAAATCTGTGGAGAGCTATTTAACCTACTTTTCGTCATCCAATCACATTATATCAAGTTTTGGGGGCTGTCACTGCCACTAAAAAGCCTCTTTTACTCACGCTCCTAATATCACTTTAGAATAATAATAAAATTACTTGCCATCATCTAATCGAGCTGAAAATTGGCAGATAGATGTGTTGTCGATGAAAATGAATTCTATCAAGTTTTGGTGGCTGTCACTATCACTAGAAGGTCTCTTTTATTCACACTTCTAAAATCAGTTTAGAATAATAATAGAACTACTTACCGTTATCCCTTCAGGGATGAAATTTAGAAGATAGAAAGTTGTCGATGAAACTGCATTCTATCAAGTCTTGGGGGATGTCACTGAGAGCCCTCTTTTATTCAAGCTTCTATTATCAATTTGAAATAATAATAAACCTACTTGCTGTCATTCAATCGTGCTGAAATTTGATGCCGACCAAACGGTATAGTGGTTAGCGTGCTAGCTTCTAGACCGCGAGGTTGCGGGTTCCGAGTCCCGTGTAAGGCATGGGTGTTTGTAAATGTATGTTGGCTTGTCTAATGACGAATGTTTCGGCGCATTATAGCCCTCGTGTTGCTGACGGCGCCAGATAATCTGAAGACAACCAACTGAATTTTGATATATATTAATTTGGTATAATTTGGTATTGATAAGATTGCATTAAATCCAATTTTAGATTTTATCACTATTACTATAAGACCGCTTTTACGCATGCTACTATTGTTGATACGTATGATTAATAAACTAGATGACTTGTTTTCATCCAATGGAGCTGAACATATAAACAGTGAATAATGCATATAAAGGATTTACATTCAATAGTTTGTCTTTATAGACTAATTTTTTAATGAAATTGCCATCATCTATTTAGTACACCCGGATGGTGGGCATATGCTTTGTATTAAAATGTATTTTAGTCTTAGTTGATTGATAATGCTGAAAATTGCAAGATTTTTGTTGATTTGCTTTCAGTGTTGTTAAAATTCTACTTAGCTGGTAAGTTTTGCTTTTATTTAAGTATTAAGCTTTTGCTTTTAATTAAGTACTAAGCTTTTGTTTTTAAGTATTATTATTAAGTACTTGACTAGCTTCTAACATCATAACATAATACTGCTAGTTTGAGTATGAACGCCTGAAAATTAGAGCTATGTGGCTTATTCATAGTTTTTTTTTTTTTTTTTTTTTTTTTTTGTCGGGTTATAAATGTACAATATTTTAGTTGAAACTCGGTTCTTAGATTATTTACTTTTCAAAGAAACGTTTAAATAGAATGATTACGATTTATGATTGGTTGGTTGTTTTCAGATTATCTGGCGCAGTCAGCACCACGAGGGCTATAATGCACAGAAACATTCGTCATTAGACAAGCCAACATACATTTACAAACACCCATGCCTAAGATGTGACTCGGAATCCGCAACCTCGTGGTCTAGAAGATAGCACGCTAACCACTACACCGTTTGGTCGGTGATTACGATTTATGAGATTAAATAGAAATAATTTATCTCAAATCTATATATATATATATTATATATATATATATATTATTATATATATATGAAATTATATATATAATTTCTAATAATACTTCTGATTTCAAACTGATTTTTATTTACTATTTACTACACCTAATCTGATTGTACGTTCACTGAGGGGTTTGCTGAGCAAAAATAATAAATAACTTAGTTATGAAAAGATCTTTATTTCCACAAAATTTACTTCCAATTTTGATTAAAAACTTTAACAAATTTCCTACGGGAGTAGGATGAATGTTTTTCAATTAAAAATATATTTTTCAAAAATTCAAATTATTGTTAAACTAAACAATGCTCGTATAGATGAATAAGTAATTGCAATGTATAAAATTGTTTCTCAAGGGTATGAAATTGTTTTCATGAGAAACTGCTGCAGATACATAACATTTTGAACTCATTTCTGCTACCTAAAAAAATAAATGGTAAGCAATGAAAGAATATACTAAAAACAACAAGTTAATACATTTTATGCAATTTTTTGATAGGTAAATATATAACTTTTGTCTTCAAACTGCATAGCATGATTTCAACATTTTTAATTACATCTTTTTTTGTCATAGTCAACGTAATTTCAGCAAAATCGTATTTTCATCACTGATTGATTTCTCCAGATGACGCACGAGTCATTTTTGCTATGCTTTGTTCTCGTAAATGCATTTGAATTACAAAATTATGTTTAATCTAGTGGTTATGTTTTTGTTTTTTTTATATTTATAAAATTAGTTTGTAGCAAAGTTAGATAGCAAAATATTGAATTTAACTAAGTCTAAATAAACATTTACTAGGGAGATCCACCCCTGCTTGCTAACGCTCTCTAACCCCCAGTATTGCTATGCAATCCCCTTGATTCGCTTCGCGAACCAGGCTCTCTTTGCTTGCATCAAAATGAGGCAATTAAAATATGCCCTAGCAAAAAGCTATTTCAAATGCATAATCAAGGAAATCCTTGCAAAGTGATATTGGGCTATGAAACTGAAAACGTTTTATTATTTATGAAGTGCTACAATACTTGCCCCGTCATTATCATACTGCTTATGTCGAGACGCGTTAAGCAAGGACAGTATTCTTTATTTTCATGATTTTCAATTCGTAATAGCTAAATTTGCACAGATTAGAAATGAATATAGGTTCAGATTTACTGCACGATGCCTCTTGGCGACTTTTTGAAAGTTGACGATTCGGTGCTGAATGCAACCAGGCGACTTGGTTTTCCGGCAACCAGTGACCGTTTAGATTTGGTAATATTGCGTTTTGACGCCATTTTGGATTGAGCGACACAGCCATCTGACTTGATTTTCAATTTGGCGATTTTTTTCAAAAGACGCCAAGAGGCAACATACGGTAAATCAAAACCTGAAAGATTAATATACAAAGTTAAATTCCAGTTTTATACGGAATGCTGAAGTTCTTATTCAATCTACTGTGAATTTTCAGCATAGAAGTCTTAATATTCTAAAGGAAAATTAGGTGCTCAGTTATTTAAATCTTGCGTCATCTTAAATACTAAATCAATACGTTTTAAATAGGAAATAATTCGTGTCAATATAATAAGAAAAACAAAATATAGTGATTTCAAGTTTCCTGGCTGTTCCCAGATGTATTGACCAAGTTTCAAAAGATATTTTGTGATTGGCTGAATTACTGAATTTGAAAACTCATGCATAAAGTACATTTAGAAGATTTGTGATTGAATGTTTAAATTCGTTGCCATTCTGCTCACAGAAATTCAGCCGAATTTGGGCGCAACGCAGGAGAATTATATATAGAGATAAGACATCTACGAATGTGTCGAATTATAAAATGCATATTTGGTCTAGTTAAAATAATTATTTTTCGAAGTAATTTTACAACAAACTAATATTATAAAAAAAAAAAAAAAAAAAAAAAAAAAACACGTAACTACAAGACTTATGATCTGTTTAGGAGTAGAAAAAGAGCCGAAATGTCCCGTGTAGAGAATTGTTCACTAGATATTTATTATATGACCATCAAACGTTTAGGAAATGATTGTGGATTTTTTGTTTGTTTGTTTTGTTTTAACTTATTAATTGGGCACCGATAGCCTAGCTGTAGAGTATCGAGCTCGTAACCGGAGGGTTGTGGGTTGGGCCTCCATCCGCCAAATATCGGTGTGTACCTAATGGGGGCTGGTGCACATTAAATCTGTCGTGGCCTCAATGTCCTCTCATTAGTGGGGTGGGGTCGGAGAGTGGGGTTTACTCTAGAAGATTTCGATCTCGTATTCTTCTAGATGCTCAAAATTACGAGACGTATTTGGCTGTGTTAAGCACTTTATAAGTGGCAGAAATAGACAGTCGATAGTTTCAAAACAAAGCAAACTTATTAATTTCAGTTCATTGGTGAGCAATATTTAAATATTGGTCGCATATTTCTTTCCCGGAAATTGTAAGAACTCTTATTGCACCTTGGAATTAATCACATCTGGATGGGAATTAAAAGCATCCTAATGCAACTTTTTACAGTAAGTTTGTACATCAAGAAATTATCTTCAGACAATTGACAATTCCCGCATTTTTGTAATTTTTTTTTATTCAATTGTAAATGTTTTGAAAAGACTATAAACACAACAATTTCTGCTCACTGCGCTTTTCTTTAATTTGCAACCTAAGTTCACTGGTTTATTTTGGCGGTAAAAACGACTCATTCGGCTCAAAGCTCATGTGACGTCACTTGTTCCGAACCTGGCTTGAATCTTGGCTTTAAACACAGCAGCGGAAACCAGTTTTTCAAGTTTCTCGCAAATCGCGGGATACGGCAATTGCCTAAAAAACTCACACTATTTGGCAGAAACCTCACGATAACCATAGAAACGGAACGAAGTTTTGACGTCACAGCAAAAATGTAGCGTTTTAATCGGACTGCAGTCGGAAGAGGTTTTCTTGCACTTTCTTTCTTAATATTTAAAAAAACTAATTTTTTTTAAAGAACTTTTGTTTGAATATTTGGAACCAGAAAGAAATTTTTCATTAATATAAACTAATTTCACTCGTTTTTAAAAAAAGGCGGGAATTGTCAATTGGACACATTGGAAAAATTTGATGTAAAATGCTTGCTATGCCACTTAAGTATTGATTAAAAAATTACTCTCACAACTTGATTCTAAGTTCTCTATTTGTCGATGGAGCATATATTATTTTTGATTATTAAAAACTGCCACTACAATTCCTGTTCGACAATGACATCTTCCTTTCAACTACCTATATGTTAACATCGACGTATTCATGGGAGGAAAAAGCAGCTTCTGTTGTCCGAAGACTGGAGCACCTAGAAGGTAGAAGACTGTCATTGCTCCAAAAAAAGAAAGAAAAAGGGACCGCTCCTAACATGGAGAACAGAACAGCCGATCTTAACATAGATACAGACGCTGCGAAAAGGAGTGAACTACATCCCAGCCAGGCAAGTGCTTTATTTAAAATGGCGGCACTTACTCGCCATTGTCGAGTTGCCGTCTTAGAATATATGAGACATTTTGTAGAAATCAGTTTGCCAGGCTGATCCCACCTCATTCTGCTAGCAACTCCGCTGCCTGTCCGGGACCAGATGGCTAGCTTCTACTATCTAGAAGCCATTCCCCTATCCGCAACCTAGGGACCCGCTTGGTAGCATGCAGCTTTGCCTCTGGGAAGTCACTCCAGACCTAGCCTCAAGAACTCACATATCAAGAGTTATACTCAAAGAAAATAGCTCAAAATAAAGCGAAATGGCATATACCTCCGTCTCACGAATGGTATAAAGCCAGGACACTCCCTATCTCTTCCTTGTGATAGGCACACCAATACCCGTCTGTCCCGACTTGCTAGTGGTCACCTTAAAGGCCTCACATATTCCGGGGGAAGCAAAAATTTTCCTCTTTGCCCTAAATGCCAAAAAGAACAGGCATCACCTCAGCACATTTTGGACTGCCTTGGACTGGACTGGGAGGACATTTATAACTGTCCACAACTAGTGTCAGACTTCATTAATGTCAATGGCTTCACTGATATTGTCTGACTTCGTCAGACAAAAGGGAGATTAGAAACAACATCAACAACATATGTTAACATAGGGCAGTGTTCTTTAACCCTGTATTCTATGGAACCCTAGTTTTCCACTCAAACGTTTTAGGGGTTCTGAGAGTCAATGCTAAAACACTAAGGCCAATGTGAATACAAAAACCAAGTATAGAAATCTACTTGATGCTGAAAATGATATGCGTTAACCTTAACACCGATCCTTCGATACGCTGATAAATTGTTACAGTAATAAACCAACACAACGAAAGGTATTATTATTATTTTAATATGTTTTGTCTGTTTTTCTTTGTTTTGAATTACTTATGTAAGTATAGTACAAATACTTTATATTTTATATGTAATATTTATCTTTATATTTGAAAAAATATAAATTTATATCTCCCCAAATCCAAACTGGGTGCGCTACTGAACGAGGTGTTCCATAAAAAAATTATCTCAAAAGAAGTTTCCGGTGGTTGACAGTAGGTGACAGAGGTTGATGAACACTGAAGGAACGAAATGAATGAACTGAATTCGGCTAAAAAAAAAAAAAAAAAATTATTCTGTATTTTTCCACGTTTTTTATGAACATCCTGAATTCAAAAATGTGATCTACTAAAAATATCTGTCCGTGGTCAGCGTAACTTCAGAACGGATTGACCTACGATCAGGGCCTGATTTACCAGTAGGCCCACTAGGCCCGGGCCTAGGGGCCCCCAAATTTTGAAAGTTTTCTGAAAATTTTAAATATAATGGTCTTTTTATGGGAAGTACTAAACAAAAATAATAAAAATTTTTTAGTTACACATCCGCAAATTCCATATTTTTTATAGTCACAGAGAGTTAAGTTAGATAGATTAACCTAATAAAACCTAATTAAGCAAATCTTTCCTGTTCAGCCAATCATATACAACTTCTATATGTTCACGGAGACAAGGGCTTTACGCCGCTATTCACCTTCTCTCTCCTCTTGTAAAAAGATGTTCACCAACCGCCAACCATATACAACTTCTTATATTATGAAATGAAAGAGGTCTTTGTGATTGGTTGGTTTGCAGTCTCTTCCGTGGACATTTTTGAACTTTTTTGGCCCTCCTTTTTGGTGAGATCGTGGAAACAGTGGAAAGGTTACTTAATTATAAAAGGTTATAAAATTAAGTAATCTTTATTATTATATAATTTGTGAACCCTGCGGTAAAATGTAAGTTTAAAATACAGGAAAGTGTGCTTTAAAATCAGTGTTTATGAGGGGGGGGGGTCTTGATTAATTCAAAAGATTTAAGCAAATCAAGATCATACTAATCATAACAAAAAAAGCGTGTGAAAGTAAACTATGAGTTTTAATTGTAAAAAGTTAGTCTTAAGGAATGTAGCTTGATCTGATAATATTGTGACGTAAGGAAATAAATATTTGCTATTGGGGCCCCTCTCTGAATGTTGGGCCTACAGTAAAAAAAAATTCTAAATCAGGCCCTGCCTACGATGTTCAAATTTTGTTACGGATTAGAGGCACCGATCTTGACTACAACTTCTGGATAGCGCATGCTTGGTTACTGACTTGAAGTTGAAGAAGGCTATCACCATAGAGAGATCTATGCTAGCAACTTCAACCGAAACTAGTTCAAATTTGTTTGTAACTATGGGCGACCTATTTGAAAGCATTATGGGGAGAAGTATTCAAATGATATCATCTGCTTGCAGAGCAGAAACAGCCAATAAGCAATCCAGAAGTTGTAGTAGAGATCAGTGATTAGAGGTGACCATGGGACCAGTCATTAAGGTTTTCGTCAAAATTGCGCATGCGCATAAGGTAGCTGTCATTGAAAAATTTATGTTTTTCAGCTTTTACCAAAAAAAGGGCTTTATCAATTTTAATAAAATTAGGTTTGGTATTGCCTTTTATGGTGCTCAAATCAGCCCCACCTCCAAAACTTCCTTAAAAAAGCGATAAAGACGTAAAAAGCTAAAATACGTATGGTTGGTTGGTTGTTTTCAGATTATCTGGCACCGTCAGAAACACGAGGGCTATAATGCGCCGAAACATTCGTCATTAGACAAGCCAACATACATTTACAAACACCCCATGCCTAACACGGGACTGGAACCTGCAACCTCGCGGTTTAGAAGCTAGCACGCTAACCACTATACCGTTTGGTCGGCCTAAAATACGTATGTCTTTAACACGGAGTTCAATTCTTCTTCTTTTTTTTTTTTTTTTTCAGTGTTATAATTATTGCGTAAAATATCACTAAACTGTCCTTTTTTTTTTTTTAAATTACGAAAATCTGAAAACGAAAACGATAAATTACGCCAATCCATGGCAAATATAAATGCAGTGACTATCTTGAAGTGTGATGGAAAGTTGCGCGATGTTTCACAACCGTAATTTTTTAAATGAAAAGGTAAGTACTGAAAACTTTTACGTAAAAACCAATAAAATAGTATTACAGTTCAGCTCAATAGTACCAAACGAGAACAAAAGCTATCACTTCATTTCGACAAAGGATCGCAAAAGCATTTACATACATAACAGCCAATAACAAAATGGCGAACATCCCGAAATGACCCTCTAATATTTAAAATCCGCTCAAAAATCGTGCAAAATATGAATGAAAACCAATAATAATGAAAGTACCCGAGAGGAATAATAGAACAAAAGAAGGAACATTTCTGCCGACTCGTTGTTTAAAACTTTTAAAATGGTTTCTGAACCGTTGGAAAAGCAGGCTATTGATTTAATGGCCCCATAAATTCACCTTTTTCAAATGGGGGAGAATACTACAATATTCACGAAGAGGTTTGACTTTTGTCTGTGCGCAATCATAAAAGTGCTTTTCCCAGAAATTATGACCCGCCGTTATTCAGCCTCCAATCCTTTTTCGCTTGAATAATGTTATCTGTCTATAAAACAGTTCGCTCTTAGAGTTGTTCGAACCCAAGAAAACAATTTGTATAAACAAAGTTTGTATTGAAGAAAAGTATCAAAGTCATTCAAAATTAAAAGAAAATTTACAAAAAAAAAAAATATGATGCATTAATTCGTAAACTTTTTAAAGTAGGACAAAAAGTTGTGGTGTTATTTACCGTTTTCATGCTTTCACTCGTTTAAATAAAAATGGCCAGTTTGGCGTTATTTTTTATAGTAATTTTTACATGAGCAAAAAAAAAAAAAAAAAATGATGCATTAATTCGTAATTTTTTTAAAGTAGGAGGATGAGTTGAGGTGTTATTTACCGTTTTCATATTTTCTCTCGTTTAAATAAAAATAGCCAGTTTGGTGTTATTTTTTATAGTAATTTTTACATGAGCAAAAAAAAAAAAAAATGATGCATTAATTCGTAAATTTTTTAAAGTAGGATGATGAGTTGAGGTGTTATTTACCGTTTTCATATTTTCACTCGTTTAAATAAAAATGGCCAGTTTGGTGTTATTTTTTATAGTAATTTTTACATGAGCAAAAAAAAAAAAAAATGATGCTTTAATTCGTAAATTTTTTAAAGTAGGATGATGAGTTGAGGTGTTATTTACCGTTTTCATATTTTCACTCGTTTAAATAAAAATGGCCAGTTTGGTGTTATTTTTTATAGTAATTTTTATATGCGCAAAAAAAAAAAAAAAAAAAAAAAAATATGATGCATTAATTCGTAAACTTTTTAAAGTAGGACAAAAAGTTGTGGTGTTATTTACAGTTTTCATGTTTTCACTCGTTTAAATAAAAATGGCCAGTTTGGCGTTATTTTCTATAGTAATTTTTATATGAGCAAAAAAAAAAAAATGATGCATTAATTCGTAATTTTTTTAAAGTAGGAGGATGAGTTGAGGTGTTATTTACCGTTTTCATATTTTCTCTCGTTTAAATAAAAATGGCCAGTTTGGTGTTATTTTTTATGGTAATTTTTACATGAGCAAAAAAAAAAAAAATGATGCATTAATTCGTAAACTTTTTAAAGTAGGATGATGAGTTGAGGTGTTATTTACCGTTTTCATATTTTCACTCGTTTAAATAAAAATGGCCAGTTTGGCGTTATTTTTTATAGTAATTTTTACATGAGCAAAAAAAAAAAAAAATGCATTAATTCGTAAATTTTTTAAAGTAGAATGATGAGTTGAGGTGTTATTTACCGTTTTCATATTTTCACTCGTTTAAATAAAAATGGCCAGTTTGGCGTTATTTTTTACAGTAATTTTTACATGAGCAAAAAAAAAAAAAAAATGCATTAATTCGTAAATTTTTTAAAGTAGGATGATGAGTTGAGGTGTTATTTACCGTTTTCATATTTTCACTCGTTTAAATAAAAATGGCCAGTTTGGCGTTATTTTTTATAGTAATTTTTACATGAGCACAAAAAAAAAATATATATGATGCATTAATTTGTAAACTTTTTAAAGTAGGACAAAAAGTTATGGTGTTATTTACCGTTTTCATGTTTTCACTCGCTTAAATAAAAATGGCCAGTTTGGCGTTATTTTTTATAGTAATTTTTACATGAACAAAAAAAAAAATGATGCATTAATTAATTCGTAATTTTTTTAAAGTAGGAGGATGAGTTGAGGTGTTATTTACCGTTTTCATATTTTCACTCGTTTAAATAAAAATGGCCAGTTTGGCGTTATTTTTTATAGTAATTTTTACATGAGCACAAACAAAAAATATATATATGATGCATTAATTCGTAAACTTTTTAAAGTAGGACAAAAAGTTGTGGTGTTATTTACCGTTTTCATGTTTTCACTCGCTTAAATAAAAATGGCCAGTTTGGCGTTATTTTTTATAGTAATTTTTACATGAGCAAAAAAAAAAAAAAAAATGATGCATTAATTAATTCGTAATTTTTTTAAAGTAGGAGGATGAGTTGAGGTGTTATTTACCGTTTTCATATTTTCTCTCGTTTAAATAAAAATGGCCAGTTTAGAGTTATTTTTTATAGTAATTTTTACATGAGCAAAAAAAAAAAAAAAATGATGCATTCATTCGTAAATTTTTTAAAGTAGGATGATGAGTTGTGGTGTTATTTACCGTTTTCATATTTTCACTCGTTTAAATAAAAATGGCCAGTTTGGCGTTATTTTTTATAGTAATTTTTACATGAGCAAAAAAAAAAAAATGATGCATTAATTCGTAATTTTTTTAAAGTAGGAGGATGAGTTGAGGTGTTATTTACCGTTTTCATATTTTCTCTCGTTTAAATAAAAATGGCCAGTTTGGAGTTATTTTTTATAGTAATTTTTACATGAGCAAAAAAAAAAAAAAATGATGCATTCATTCGTAAATTTTTTAAAGTAGGATGATGAGTTGTGGTGTTATTTACCGTTTTCATATTTTCACTCGTTTAAATAAAAATGGCCAGTTTGGCGTTATTTTTTATAGTAATTTTTACATGAGCACAAACAAAAAATATATATATGATGCATTAATTCGTAAACTTTTTAAAGTAGGACAAAAAGTTGTGGTGTTATTTACCGTTTTCATGTTTTCACTCGCTTAAATAAAAATGGCCAGTTTGGCGTTATTTTTTATAGTAATTTTTACATGAGCAAAAAAAAAAAAAAAATGATGCATTAATTCGTAATTTTTTAAAGTAGGAGGATGAGTTGAGGTGTTATTTACCGTTTTCATATTTTCTCTCGTTTAAATAAAAATGGCCAGTTTGGAGTTATTTTTTATAGTAATTTTTACATGAGCAAAAAAAAAAAATGATGCATTAATTCGTAATTTTTTTAAAGTAGGAGGATGAGTTGAGGTGTTATTTACCGTTTTCATATTTTCACTCGTTTAAATAAAAATGGCCAGTTTGGCGTTATTTTTTATAGTAATTTTTACATGAGCACAAACAAAAAATATATATATGATGCATTAATTCGTAAACTTTTTAAAGTAGGACAAAAAGTTGTGGTGTTATTTACCGTTTTCATGTTTTCACTCGCTTAAATAAAAATGGCCAGTTTGGCGTTATTTTTTATAGTAATTTTTACATGAGCAAAAAAAAAAAAAAAATGATGCATTAATTCGTAATTTTTTTAAAGTAGGAGGATGAGTTGAGGTGTTATTTACCGTTTTCATATTTTCTCTCGTTTAAATAAAAATGGCCAGTTTGGAGTTATTTTTTATAGTAATTTTTACATGAGCAAAAAAAAAAAAAATGATGCATTCATTCGTAACTTTTTTAAAGTAGGATGATGAGTTGTGGTGTTATTTACCGTTTTCATATTTTCACTCGTTTAAATAAAAATGGCCAGTTTGGCGTTATTTTTTATAGTAATTTTTACATGAGCAAAAAAAAAAAAGCTAAGATGGTGGCGAACTTGACAATGTTATTCCATAGATATTACATTGCCCTTTCTTGTGCATTAAACAGATGAAACAGAGAAGAGTCCAACGTTCCTGTGCGATGCTCAAGGGCTGAGAACTCCTTTATTATAGGCACTCGTTTTTCAACTTTTTACTCTTTTATCAAATTTATATGGGGATATCGAAGATGAGAATGATTAGAACAATTTAAGAGGCATTAGCACAGAGATTTTAATTAAAATCGTTAGAGTCGTTTTTAACAATTTCTGAGAAACATTATTTTTTCAAAATTTTAACCTTATGCGCCATTTTGACGAAATCTTTAATGGTAGGTCCCAAAGCCACCACCAACCGTCACACAAAATTTGAATATCGTAGGTCAATTTGTTCGGGAGCTATGATGATCACAGACACCAGACAGACATTTTGTGTAGATAGCTTTTTTGAAATCAGGATGTTCCAAAACGTGGAGAAATGCAAAAAAAAAAAAAAAAAAATCAATTTTTTTTTCTTCTTTTTTTTTTCTAGTGAATGGTATACTTTCATTACCTTATGTAAGCTTATGGATAGCTAAAAGTAACATTGTATGTTTAGAGGGTTATGCTGCCTCATATCATTGTTAGATCAATATGTCTGTGTGTAAAGGAGATCGTGTCTTAAGGGTGCCTTTAGAAGTCTCCTCATTTGCATCTTAAATTAATGAAAACACGTAAGAGTGTTGCTAATAACTCCTCGTCATAAAAAAAAAAGTATATATTTTAGCCTCTAAATCGTGATAAACTAAAAAACAATATGCAATAAAATGAGTTCAGTTTTGGATAAGCTTATCCGGTGAAAAAGACAAATCTTATGCGATATACCCTTAGGATATTTCCGATTTATAAGACAAATAAAAACGGAGGAATCTCAGGAGATTTTACAAGTTGTCTAGCAAAGGAATCCATGACTTAAAAATAAATAACTCAAAAATGAAGAAGAATAGAAGAATGAAACAAAAAGTATAGTTATTTTGAAAGCTGTAAAAATCTGAAACAGAAGTTTCAAAATTAGTTATAAATGTTGCCAACAGATGGCGTTGTAGTTGCGAAATTCTAGAAATACGTAATGAATTTTTGACCTCTGTAATCAGTTCTTGCATTCACGCTAACTTTCATTCAAGTTTAAACAATTAAATTGCCCGAAGACTGACTGCTCTGAGTTTCAAAGTACTCTTTATTCATAAGAACTACATTGTACAGCGCCACCTGTAGGTAACATTTTAACTTATTTTGAAAATTTAGTATCAGATTTTTACAGCTTTCAAAATGAATTTACTTTTTGTTTCATTATTCTATCAATATTTGTTTTTGAATTATTCAGTTTTAAAATCAGGGAATCTTACGCTGGACACTAGAGGTCGGCGATATATCGATACGACTATATTTTTATCAATCTTTTTTAGAAAATATCGATATTAAAAACATCGATAAAAGTCACCGATATATATATTGATATTTTCAAATATTTTTTATTTTTTTAATGATCGTTTTGTAGTTCCATGTGTTTTTTCGATTCTCTTTATTCCTTTTTCAAAAACATCAAAACTAAAATTTGGACTTGGCTGAGAGGCAGTTAAAATGGCACCCATGTTCAATATTTTGCCATACACTTCATAATCATGGGCGCGAACAGGAAGGTTTAAGGGGATGCACTTCCCTATACATAATTAACTCGTTTTTTCCAATTTTATTTTAATTTTCAAAAGCCAGGGAAGTGCATCCCCTTAAATCTTCCTGTTCGCGCCCATGATTAGGAAGTGTATGGCAAAATATTGAACATGGGTGCCATTTTAACTGCCTCTCGGCCAAGTCCAAATTTTAGTTTTGATGTTTTTGAAAAAGGAATAAAGAGAATCGAAAAAACACATGGAACTACAAAACGATCATTAAAAAAATAAAAAATATTTGAAAATATCAATATATATATCGGTGACTTTTATCGATATTTTTAACATCGATATTTTCTAAAAAAGATTGATAAAAATATCGTTAAAATTTAGATAATTTTCAGTAGTTTTTAATGGCAACGTTGAATATTTAGCATAATATTTTTACAATGTAAATAATTGAAAAATTAACAGAGGGATGAATATATATATATATATATATATATATATATATATATATATATATATATATATATATATATATATATATATATATATATATATATATATATATATATATATATATATATATATATATTCATCCCTCTGTTAATTTTTCAGTTATTTACACGGTAAAAATATTATGCTAAATATTCAACGTTGCCATTAAAAACTACTGAAAATTATCTAAATTTTTCTTAAAATTATTACACCAATTAAGCGATAATATAACGTTTTCTTTTGTAATAGATCCATTCCAGTTGGAAAAGTAGTCACCTTACAAAAAGAATGAAAAGTAGTAATTTGTTCTGAAAAACTTCGTTCCTGGCAAAATTGAATATCAAATAAAAAAAAATCAGTATGGATATTTCGATATTTTATCGATATTTCAATATTTTATCGATATTTTTTTCGATGCAACGATATAGTATCGATATTTATTTTGATCGATATTTCCGACCTCTACTGGACACCCTGTATAACCAGACGTGTAGTAGTGGAATACCATGTTTTCACTCAAGTTTAAAAATTCAGTAACTTCACATAGGAATTTAAAAATTAACTTTTACCATTGATGACAGCGTTTCACTACCAAGAGACCTCATTACTACGATTTTTAATTTTTTTTTTTATTTAAGACTAATTTGTGACTAAAAGTAATTTTTAGTACAACATTTACAGATTTTTTAATTGCATCTTTTGTTCTATTTAAAAAACTAACTCCTCTTAAAAGCGTATTGAAAAGTGTTCCATATAAAACTTCTTCCAATCCTACATCTTTCATTTTATAACTACCAACGAAAAGGTAAGCAAACGCAACTTACTTAACTTACAACTTATTTAAATATGATACACAACAGAATCTTCCTAAGAATTCCTTCAAGATGTCACTCGGCGTCTTTTAATAATCCTTTACAACCCAAACCAACTTCGCTCGACAGATTGCTTTGCATTCCTCCCCTAATACCCCCTGGTACACGCTTTCCTATTCCAGCGAACACATTTTCGAACATCTCATCCCCTGAAACCCTTCCTTTTCGAACATCTCCAGAAAATTCCACCTGCTCTTAATAGGGTGTGAAAGGCACTTAAAAGGGCCCTCTCCTTCATTACTTGCTCATAAAGATTTAATTACTGGCTCCCCCTTCTCCTTCTATTACGCCTTTTCTCCATCTACCTACCAAGGCTGGTATATAAGAGAAGGAATGTCTCATAAGCATGGTACTCATCGTTGGAGGATGGTATGGTTTGGATTGGAGATTGTACTAGAGAGAAAAAATGTACTATGGATTGAGAGATGCTGGAACATCGGTAATTCAATACATATAAAACGGCGCAGTAGTGTAAACCGTCTTAAGAGGCAAGTGTCATAAGCATGGTACTTATCGTAGGAGGATGGTTGGATTGGCGATTGTACTATGGAGAAGAAATGTACTATAGATTCAGACGCTAGAACATCGGTAGTTCAATATATATAAAACGGTGCAGTAGTGTAGACCGTCTTAAGAGCAAGTGTAATAAGCATGGTAGTCATCGTTGGAGGATGGTCGGATTGGAGATTGTATTATTGAGAAGAAAAGTACCATGTATTCAGATGCTTGAACATCGGTAGTTCAATATATATAAAACGGTGCAGTAGTGTAGACTGTCTTAAGAGGCAAGTGTCATAAGCTTGGTAGTCATCGTTGGAGGATGGTCGGATTGGAGATTGTATTATTGAGAAGAAAAGTACCATGTATTCAGATGCTTGAACATCGGTAGTTCAATATATATAAAACGGTGCAGTAGTGTAGACCGTCTTAAGAGCAAGTGTAATAAGCATGGTAGTCATCGTTGGAGGATGGTCGGATTGGAGATTGTATTATTGAGAAGAAAAGTACCATGTATTCAGATGCTTGAACATCGGTAGTTCAATATATATAAAACGGGGCGCAGTAGTGTAGACTGTCTTAAGAGGCAAGTGTCATAAGCATGGTACTTATCGTAGGAAGATGGTTGGATTGGCGATTGTACTATGGAGAAGAAATGTACTATGGATTCAGATGCTGGAACATCGGTAGTTCAATATATATAAAACGGTGCAGTAGTGTAGACCGTCTTAAGTGGTAAGTGTCGTAAGCATGGTACTCATCGTTGGAGGATGGTTAGATTGGAGATTGTACTATGGAGAAGAAATGTACTATGAATTGAGAGACGCTGGAACATTAGTAATTCAATGTATATAAAATGGTGCAGTAGTGTAGACCGTCTTAAGAGGCAAGTGTCATAAGCATGGTTCCTCTTCGTTGGAGGTTGGTTGGATTGGAGATTGCAAGAAATGAACTTTGGATTGAGAGAAGCTGCGACAACGCTAGTTAAATATACGAGGGTGAGTCAAAACATTTCAGCAATGTTGACATAACTCTTCTTACATTGTTCGTACTGACCTCTATCCCCGTTTATTTTATTGTTATGTTGTTATGGTCTTGCTATGGAATTTCGATCCTAATTTCTTATTTTGTCTTCCTTTTATTGCAGATAGGTCATGGCCGCTCAATTAGAAGTTTGCTCCAAAGAGGAACAGCGAGCAGTGATACGGTTTTTGTGGTCGGAAGGTGTATCATAGGCAGCAATCCATCACAGAATTTCTGTGCGCGATATTTTTGTGAAAACTTCTGGCTTTTGGAAAGTGTATGTGCGTATATTAGTTATGTATGTTTAAGGTTGTATGAGCTCGTGTATTTATGTGTAAGGATCTTTGGTTTTAAGAACACCATTTTGAAATATTTCGTAAATTTATAAAAAAGTATATTATGTGCTTGTGTTCCTGAGCAATCTCGGGTTTTTAGATTCCCATTTCAAAACCCACGGCAATCACCTGCTGCGTTTTTATTGAATCACTGATAATAGCTTAGTACGTATAGTCTCGTACGGCCGTGTAGATATTAAAAGTACTTAGGTTACGTGCATTTTTAGGTGCAGTCAATGGCTTTGTGATATTTATTTAAAGCCACTTCACATCTTGGTTAAAACATTTTGTACTTTGCAGTAGAATTTTGAAAGTATATCTCTAAATTTTATGATTTATACTTAGAAATAAAATTATTCAGCTAAGGATCGCAACTTTTATCACGAAATTTAAGTACTATTTCAGTCGTGATCCAATTATTTACCATAATACTTTTGCTTTGCTTCAGCTTTTTTTTTTTACTAAAATGTAAGTTATATTTTGATTTCAAGCACTATGAATTAATTTTAGGTTTAAATGGCGAGTCCTTATTAAAAAGCTTTGCACAGCTATTAATTGTATGGAATTGGGACTTTCAGTGACATCATTAATTCATAATCACGAATGCTTTCAGAAAATAACTGAAAGATTTGTTTTGTCTGCTAACAATGATAGCACGTTTGGAATTTATTTAAACTCCAACAAGACTATAAATTCCAATGGATAATTCAAGGTTTTGCTTTTTATGTAATACATACATTTTTAATTAATATTTTAATTAAATTTTAAACGCATTTCGCTAGCTGTTGACCCATTTTCCCTACAAATGGTATCCAGTTTGAGTTGTTGACTAAGTTCGTATAAAGAAAGGTGGTCAACGTTCACCTAAAATTAAAATAACTGATCTTCTTTTAAGAGGTAGTAGTAGGGCCAAAGCCCGGATTCCTTCAAAGAAATTGATTTTTGTAAAGTTTATTAGAGTAAGTTAGTGCATTTGATTGTTAACTGATATAAATTTCCTTATGTTTCCTCAACCTGCTTACATTACAGTTTTCTCTTCTCTATTGCTTTGACATCTTAGTGCACTCTCACAACTTCCTGAAAAAAAATTTTAAATTCTTTTAGACTTTTTTAACTTCGATTTTTAAACAAATAATGCATTGTGCATTTGTATATAAGCTATTTATAAGAAGTCTTAGACTTTAGTATATTTTTTAGAAATTTTGGTTTTGTATTAAGATAGAAATAATAAACAAAGCAAAGTAACATAAAAACAAAGTTTTTAATATAAATCCCTTACATGCATTGCCATTTTTTTTTCTTAGAGTTTGCATCTAATTTTAAAAATAAAAAACATCTATCTCAGCAAAATTTGCAGTGAACTACTTTTCAAAAATTTTCATTAAAAATGAATGTGAATTTATGGATTCACATCCAAATATCTTTTATTTATTCCGATTGAAACAATTTTGTTATCTATTTACTGAAACAATTTTGACAACATGAAATAGCTTTTCCAATGATCAGTTAAATGCTATTTCAGCGCGATCGGAGGACAGCAAGTTGGTTTATTAGTATTCCGTAAAAACAACCTTTTAATGACAGTGACAGCCACCAAAACTTGATAGATTGCATCGTCATTGAACATATATGCCAAGTTAGAGCCTGATTGCATGAAGGCAATGGAGTTAATTAGGCCTTCGCAGATTTGGCCTCCATTATCATACCCAGACACACACACAAATTCGAAGTTAATATATAGAATTTAAAAACAGGATCGCCCACCTGAGGGCTGTGACTTCGCATGCCAAAGGTGCCGGGTTCGAATCCCGTATTAGGCATGATTCTTTGTTGTGGTTCGGAATCCACGTTAAGCTGTAGGTCCCGGTCTAATTAGTTGTTATTGTGCATAAAAATAGGTCGTTGAGCGCACATACCAAATAACCAAATATAGGATTGTCCCCAAAACGCAACACTCAAAAATAATATATATAAGATTATGGTGTTGCCGCGTGATTGAAAAGTTTGGAGAACAGCCTCTCTTTTAACCGCCAGCCTTTGTTTCCGCCTCCCTTATTCGTTGATTCCCTTCTCCTCGGGCTATCTTTCGTGGATCATCTTGCTGCATAAGATAGAATCTGTTTAGGGGAAAGCACTTCAACTTCGAGGGGCTTTCGGTTATTATCGCCCGCTAATATCTGTATTGGATGCGGTTTTGTGGTGGGAAAGTATCGCTGAGAACAGAATTGGAGCACGTTAACTGTTAAAAGTCTTTTGTTTAATGGGGGGGGGGGGGAGGACCGTTCTTAAATTACGACAAGATAATTGTTCCGGTTTCAATTTACTCATATCTCTCACAGTGTATAAATTAAAGAGATTGTAAAACATTTAGCAAATTGATATGTCCGGCACTTTTGATGGTATAGCGATTCTGGATTCACAGAAGTGTAAAAACATCACACATGGACTTGAGAGGCGACAGCAATTTTCGGACCCCATCGAAATATCATTCTGAATTTTTATAGATATTGGAGAAAAGTTAGTAGATTATGAATCCACTGGTCTGCCTTTACAAAAATGGTCGAAACTAGTCAAAAATTGACTTTTAATAAGTTGAACTAAATCCAATTGCCAAATGCTCCATAACTTGACAAATAATTAGCATTTTTTTTTTTTTTAATTTGGTAACCCTTACTCTTTAATTTTCAATTAAGAAGGTTGCAGACGATTCGGATGTGTGGCTATGGCTTACTTGCATCTATCACAAATGAGCCAAATTGGCAATAAAAATTACGTCACTGATGACGAAACAGATGTCGCCAATTTTGCTTACTTTTAAAAGAGTTTTACAAGTTTTCCGGGCCAGTGATCAGAAATCGTTTGCGCTTTTTCTCATTGAAAATCAAAATGTAGTGGGTTGCCAGACGAAAAAATTTGTTCTCTTTTTGGCAACCTATGACATATTTAGCAATCGGATTTCAGGTCAACTCATTCCAAGTCGATTTTGGATCAGTTTTGGCCATTTTTGACACGGCAGACTAGTGGACTGGTAATCTACTCACTTTTCTCCACTTTCTATAAAAAATTTAGAATGATGTTCGATGGGGTCCAAAAATTGAAGTAGCCTCTCGGATTAATATGAAAGAATAAATGCTGGATTCACACAAATATTTAGAAAAAAAAAATCGGATTACGTCTGATGTTCAGTTTACCCTGAACCATAATTTCAAGCCAACTGCACTTGTTCTTTTATTTGATTTTATAATACTGTTGCATGGATTGGTTCGAAAGATTTGAAGCCAAAGCAGATCAAAACTGGCAGAAATTTATTCCAAAAATAACTCTTCACAGTTCTCTTACAGCTCCAGAACTTCTCGTTCTAGTCGACACAATACAGCTCTTTTCACATCAATAGAGCACAAAACAGCAGTTAAAAACTTGACAACACAACTGCTAAATCGCCGCAAAAGACAATGCAATACAGGCTTTAGAACTACTCGGAATGTTCACTGATACTCAGTAATTCCAGTCAACTAATGGACTCAGCTAACAACTAATTCCATCCCCTGCTCTCCTGAGCTTTTATAGGGCAGGTGAACATAATACTTCTAGAGATAGATATTTGGAGAACTTTCCAGATCGTAGTCGAAAAGTCCTATACATGTACATGGGGACCGAAAATGTCGCCAAATGGTCACCAAGTTTGGCGATTTCTCGCCAAATTTGGCGACAAAAATTAGTCGGCAAAACCGTCGCCAACTTGTCTCTATTTCGCCAATTTGGCGAGATTTCCATTACCATAATGTTAAATGCCCTGCTCCTTAAAACTCGCTTCCCAGAGTTACCTCTGTAAAACTCGTTAACAAGCATCAAGACCCATATTGCAGGGAAGCCAAGCTCACAATGAACTACTGCACTGCCTTATGCATAATTTTTCCTATTTACAAAATTAACACTACGAAATATCTACAAATATACAAAAAAGACTGGGTCGAGCAGGAAATCTTCTTTTTCAAAATGCATGCAGCTAAGGAGGTGAGCCGGGCTAGCTGCACCGGTGAAACACTTATTGCAAGTTGGATAGACCTTTCTTTTATGTTCATATCGCATACACCTTAGGTGACCACTGATAAATCTTGTGTACGCAGTCTGATCACCTCTATCTCCTCTGAAGGTCAAAGCGGCTTTTCCCCAGAGTACCAGGTGTGCACCGGGGGAACAATCCAGTCCAGCTGTACACGTTTCTTTCTAATGGAGTGAATTTCCGAGGATGTAAGTACCAAGTTATCTGGCAGGGGTTCATGTGTGCCAAGTTTTGCCAGCGATCTCATTGCCATTAAGACCTACATGGGACGGGATCCACTGCAGGTAAATATCTCGCTTTTCGGAAAGTTTACACATACGTTTCAAGATTGCCGCACCAGCCCTATCTCCCACTCTGGACCATGAACTCAAATATTGGATAGAACTTCTACTATCCGTAAGGATCCAGATGGGGTCTAAATGCGAAAAATCTTCAATTGCACTGCCCCAAACTTAAAACTTAATTTATGATGATATAGTTTTCGTCAGTGTAGAAAATTTGTACTAGGACTAGGAGTTAGACTAGGACTAGGTGTAGGACTCTTCTACTGAGGATAATTTCAGTTTGAGGAAACCAATACCATAAGGATAATAATGCAAATTAAACTGTCTAATGCAGGGCAGAAAATCCACTAGGGTTCAATTCATCCATTTGTGATCAATAATTTTTCGATATCTTTAGATATTTTTCAATACTTTCAAAACAAAATTCGATGAAAAAATCTATTGTGCTGTATTACTTTCAATTACCCAGATGTAATACATAAGATCATGAAAGTATAGTATTTGGTCCCAAAAAAAAATCGTGTTTTTTTTTTTTTTTTTTTTTTTTTTTTTTTTTTGCATTTCTCCACGTTTTTAAACATCCGGATCTCAAAAAAGTGATATAGAAAAACTGTCTGCCTGTGTGGGTATGTGGTCAGCATAACTCACGAAAAAATTTACCTACGATGTTTAAATTTGGTGTGCGGGTTGGTGGTAGCCATGGGACCTACCGTTAAGGTTTTCGTCGAAATCGCGCATGCGCGTAAGGTAGCTGCCATTGAAAAAATTGTGTTTTTTAGTAATTGCTAAAAAAACCGGCTCGAACGATTTTGTTCAAAATCGCTGTGGTAAGGCCTCTCAAGGTGTTCTAAACACCCCCCCCCCCCTTCTGAAACTGCCGTAAAAATGCTTTAACGGCTTAAACAGTTGAAAAACGAATGCCTTCAACACAGAGTTCTCTTTCCTTGAGCATACCTCATTAACGATCGTTTTTTCTTCTCTCCTCAGTTTCACTTATAATAAAGGATAATATAAGGATTATCGAAAAGTATATCGCCAAAAATCCTCATTTTAGCGAATATGATTTTTAATTTAAATATATATATATATAATTTTTGCTTGCGAGTCTATCTGTAAATAATGAGTTAAAGCCTTAAATTTCCTCAAAGATGAGATGCAATTCCAACTTATAGTTTCTCTGGAAATGAGAAAAAATAGTAATGCTACAGTTTATGGCGAATCTTAGAACTCAAAGCTGCATCAATGTTTATCAGAAATTTATTTGCCCCATGTGTGAAATATTATTGTAACCTAAACTGGTTATCTAAAATTAATAAAAATAACTTATACATTAAAAAAAAAAAAAAACGACCGCTTAAAATTAACTCCATTTTTTAAATAAAATCTCAGTTTATAAAAATAAAGCTCTGGAACAATCTCCTTTCAGGTATGATTTTGAAAGAACTTCATCTTTTTTTTTTTTTTTTTCTTTTCTTTTTTTTCTTTTTTCGAAACACAGCTGTGAAGTAAAAAACAGCCAAAAAATACGTTATTTCTCAATATACATTTTCCATTAAAGTATATCGACATACTGAAAACATTTTTCGTATACTTTTCTACTATTTCCAAACAACGCGATTCGCGTAAAGAACATTTTTTTTTTTTTTTTTTTAACATTCAAAATAAACCGGACATTTCTATTCAAAAATACTCCTGACGGATTTCAGCATTCTTTGATAAGACTCAAAACAAACAAAAGAAATGATTTGATAAAAAAAAAAAAAAGGGAACATGTATGACCTTTATTCACTTAAGAGTTCAACAATACGCAGAAAATTGATTTTAAAATAATAGGAAATGCCGAAGGAGATATTTTTTTTTTTTTAATTTTTTATTCTTATTTCTTAAAAAGGTTAGATTACAAGTCACAATGACGAACTATATAAACATAATGTTCGATTTCTACACACAAAGAAAAAGGAAGCGGAATTACATCGGATTGCATTTTCATTTCATATCACTAAAGATATATGAATTGAGTTACAGGAGTGCATTGGATTCCATATTCTGTCGGAATCATCGATATAGATAAACAACTGGATAGACTGCTCCATTGTCAATGAAAAGAGAAAAACGCGCCGGGAATCGCGAAGCTGGTGGGAAGATTAACCAATCACAGTTCACTTTTAAAGTTGGATGGAAATGCGAAAAACCTTGTAAAGTGTTAAAGTATATATTTTTTTGCACATTATTACTGATTAAGGTCTACTATTGACATTTCTGCTGTGTACAACCCAAAATTTTATTTTCAATCCTCGGCAATCCGTATTTTTTATCCCACCAATGGCATCTGGCAACGGCTTCATTTTCCCAGAGTTAAGGGGACTGTTAAGTCAAAAATAAAAAAATTTCAATTTTTGTCTAAAATTCATGAAATTTTTTGTGCAGTTCAATAGCAATTAGATGAAACACAACCTAAAATTTCAAAAATTTATATTGATTTTTTTTTCAAGAAATTAAATTTTTATTGAAAAATTTAGCGTTTTTTCCGTAATTTTAAAAACGCTCCTTGCGATTCAATTTTTTTGCAATCTGTCTCAATTTTTTTGTACAAGCTAATCGAATATATATTGACATAATTGTGCATGGATTTTTAATTTGACTCATTGGTAAATTATTTAAAAGTAAAACTTTGGTACTACGGCAAAAAAAATTTTAACTTTTTAAATAGAAGCATTACGAAAATTGCTGTAAAACAATAAAAAAATACCAGATTCCAAAATCCATGCACAAAAGTGTTCAAAATAGTATAGTAAACAATATCTCCAAATTTAAAAAAAATACACCAACTTTTGAATCGCAAGGAACAAATCGAATACCCTAAAAATATTAAAATACACATGAAGAGAAAAATGCATTTTAAGAAATTGAAATACATACGATTTCTGATATGCGCGCTTACAAAAACTCAAATAATATTCTTAATTCTTCTCGGATCAGTAAAAGTAAGGTATGTACTGAAAGCTAGAATTGTCGGCTATATATTTCCACTAAAATATAAAAACAGAAATTTTTGAAATTTTTGCCTTAACAGTCCCCTTAAGCAGTCTATTCAGTTGTTTATTTATATCGATGGTCGGAATTGCTTGCTATTATTCACAAATATTTTGTCTGTTACTGTCAAAGAAACTTGCTTCATTCAAGTTTTTCACATACTATATCAAAATAATCTTATCTGAATAATGACTTGAGCAAATTTATTAATTTATCAAATTAGGTGGATTCTATTAAATTTTAATTTGTGAAAGGAATGTAGAAACAGTAAGTAATTTTGTGAGATCTCTATTGTTAGAAGTGTTTATAATTGATGTTCAACTTTAAAGAAACTGTAAAAAATAATGTAAATAAATATATTTATTACAAAGTTTTAGATAAGTTTTTTTCCCTTTTTAAAGATTTTATTTTTTACTTAATTTACTCTTGATTAAAATAAATTAAAACAATAAATACATCTGCTAAAAAAAAAAAAAAAAAAAAAAAAAAAACTTGCCGAAATGTAAAAATATTATTTCTCCAACAAACATAACAAAAAATGTGAGATTTTTGAAGTAAACATTACATTTGTTTACTTCGAATACATTTGTTTACTTTGTCACCCCTAGATAATGTACAAATAAAATTTGTGCAAACAAATCACTACAATTTTCAAAGTAGTTACCAATGTTCATAAGTTTAAATTAAATTACTGAATCCTTTTACGCTTCTCTTAAAAATTCAAAACTTGTTGGTAGCGAGATTATTATTTTTTCTTTTTAATGCATCTCCTATTGATTTAATTTGTCCTAATTTTATTTGATTTCTTTATTTCTACCATAAATATACAATATGTACATTTACTATCTATCTTAAAATAAATATTACTATGATAGAAATTTAACGAGCATAAACAAATTACTTCATTTAAATTGAATCAATCTTTCTTGAGCTAATCAAATGATGAATCTGTTATTAATGTATTGGAGTCTGTATATTCCTTTCAAGTACCTTTCACCTTATGCAATCTGTAAAGGAAAAATGAGAGAGTGGCTAAGTAACTACTGATTCAATATTTTACTAGTTTTGATAAATTTTGGAGGTGTGTTTTAAAATAAAGTACTATTTCTTTGAAGAACTAAAGCTATACACACAAAACTAGGGGTGTGGAACATCACATAACTTTCAAGCACACTATAATATTGGTCATTGCATAAGAATGTTATATGGTGGTATTTACCGTTTTCATATTTCAAATTATTTAAGTAAAAATGACCAGTTTGGCGATATTTTTGGCAATAATTTTTACATGGGCAAAAGAAAAAAAAACGCATAGAGGACGAAATTGGTGATGCTATTCGATAGATATTACATTATCCTTTCTTGTGTGCGAAACAGAACAAATCAATCATTCATGGACGATTCTCAAGGGCAGAGAGCTCTGTGTTAAAGGCATTCGTTTTTCAAATTTTTACGCTTTTATAGCATTTCTACTGGAATTTCTAACATGGGGACGATTAGAAAACCTTAAGACGCATTAGCACAGATATTTTGATCAAAATCGTTAGAGTCGTTTTTTTAAGCAATTGCAGAAAAACATGGTTTTTTCATGATTTCAACCTTATGCGCAGGCACTATTCTGACGAAAACCTTAATGGTAGATCATATGGCCACCACTAACCAATACACACAATTTGAGCATTGTAGGTCAATTTCTTCGGGAGTTATGCTAACCACGCACTCACAGACATACAGGCACACAGACAGACATTTTTGATCCATTTTTTGAAATCAGGGTGTTGCAAAACGCGGAAAAATTCATAGAATAAAAAATCGATATTTTTTTTACCGAATGCTCTAATTTCTTTACTCCATTTAAACTTATCGGTGGAAAAGTAAAAATGTTCTACCATATTTGATGATGTACGGAACTGCTTTCGTTGTACGGAAAATAGATAGTTCTATAAGGTCTTCTGAGTTCAAATCACATTAACTTATAAACAACAAATGAAAGCTATCCAAAATACAACGCCTTCAAAAATGTGGCAAGCCATACAAAAAAAAAAAAAAAAAAAAAAAAAAAAAAAAAAAAAAAAAAAACACTATATGCTGAGCGAAAGTAAGGAAGTTTAGCAAATTGTTTATTTACCATAAATTTTCAGATATAAGTTGTTTTAAAGAGTATATATACATTATCTGAATCTAATAAAGCACGTTTAGAAGCGAAGTTTGGCATTCAAAAAAATTTTAATTACATTTTTAAAACAGTTTGTATCCTAACAGATGGTATCATAACAGATTGTATAACTTTACCGTTAGCAAACACTTGAATGTACATTTTTAAATAGAGTTTTGTTATTTAATTTTATATAATACTCTCAATCTCACTAACGAAATATGTTCATTACAATAATTTATTACGTACTGATAATGAAAAAATATTACCCAAAACGTTTTTGTTTTTTAGATAATTTGACTCTTGGAAGTTAATACAGAATCGGTTGTCAAATTCCTTAACAATAAATTCCTTAAAACTTAAAAATAAACAAATTAGTGAATGAAGACAACTTCTGATCTAAAAATTAATTATATTTTATTTTACTCCGGTTTTTTAAACTACTTTTGTTTTGAAGACGCAACTCTTTTAATTTTGTTTCAATTGAAAAGATGTTTTCAAAAACTATTGTTTTTTAGTTTTAAAAGATTTTGAAGTCAATTGGTCTTTGAAATAATATATTCCTTGTAATTGTTTTTCATAGTAACAACATAATTCTTCTTTTGGAATTTTAAAATTATTGAAAGCAATCACATACATATAAAAATGTACTAATGTTAGACGCATCCATAAAAAGAGCAATAATATATACGCCTTTTCAATTTTTGCCCTAGAAAGTTAATACTACAACTACAATCGTATTCAATAAGTCTTGGATGCATTTACCTCCTTCACAGTTAATTAAACTTTATTCTAATTATCAACCCGTTTAATTAACTACAAATTACAATGACAATAAAGATCTCCAAGCTGAAGAACTGACAAATTACACGAAGTACTCTTAGTAAATTTTAAAAGGTTAACAGCGTGTAAAAAATACTGAAGTTGATTTGGTTTAATTAAAAATCCACTTAATATTCAATCCATTGGAAACATGCAGTCATTGTGTCGCTCTGTTAATGAATCAATTCAAGGAATCTCGTATTGTTCTTGCCTTAAGTAAATAAGACACTTAGAGGACAATGAGTATCAAGTGCAATCAGTCAGCTGACAATAAAACTTCATTTCAATATTTCAGGAGTTGCAGGGATTTCTTTTCTTCGAGTAGGTTTCAACATCGTGGTAAGGAATAGAGAAGATTTGAGCCTCCCCCCCCCCTCCCCCTTTGTTCAGGAACAAATAGTCTACAGTTTCGGAACTATTTTTCTCAATAGAATGGGAAATTTTCAAAAGAATTTGCTAGTTTGGAATATAAATGAGATATTTTTTATTTTTTTTTATTTTTATGCTGGTTAGTCAAAAATGAAATAATGTCTCGAAACATTTGATAGTTTAACCTTTACACTAAACAATCTAAATAAAAAAACCTTTTATGAGATTTAAAAAGTCCTTCTAAATTACTAGCCTAAAAAATATAGGAAAATAATACAATCTGTAAAAACTAAGGGTTATATATAAAACTTTTACATGCATTGCTAATTTTTATATTCAATAACATAGGGACAATAAAGATCTCCAAGCTGAAGAACTGACAAATTACACGAAGTACTCTTAATAAATTTTAAAAGGTCAGCAGCGTGTAAAAAATACTCAAGTTGTTGTTATTGAATACTATGTTATTGACATTTTTATATTCAATAACATAGTGATAATAAAGATCTCCAAGCTGAAGAACTGACAAATTACACGAAGTACTCTTAATAAATTTTAAAAGGTCAGCAGCGTGTAAAAAATACTCAAGTTGTTGTTATTGAATACTATGTTATTGACATTTTTATATTCAATAACATAGTGATAATAAAGATCTCCAAGCTGAAGAACTGACAAATTACACGAAGTACTCTTAATAAATTTTAAAAGGTCAGCAGCGTGTAAAAAATACTGAAGTTGTTGTTATTGAATACTATGTTATTGACATTTTTATATTCAATAACATAGTGACAATAAAGATGTTCAAGCTGAAGAACTGACAAATTACACGAAGTACTCTTAATAAATTTTAAAAGGTCAGCAGCGTGTAAAAAATACTCAAGTTGTTGTTATTGAATACTATGTTATTGACATTTTTATATTCAATAACATAGTGACAATAAAGATCTCCAAGCTGAAGAACTGACAAATTACACGAAGTACTCTTAATAAATTTTAAAAGGTCAGCAGCGTGTAAAAAATACTCAAGTTGTTGTTATTGAATACTATGTTATTAACATTTTTATATTCAATAACATAGTGATAATAAAGATCTCCAAGCTGAAGAACTGACAAATTACACGAAGTACTCTTAAAAAATTTTAAAAGGTCAGCAGAGTGTAAAAAATACTCAAGTTGTTGTTATTGAATACTATGTTATTGACATTTTTATATTCAATAACATAGTGACAATAAAGATCTCCAAGCTGAAGAACTGACAAATTACACGAAGTACTCTTAGTAAATTTTAAAAGGTCAACAGCGTGTAAAAAATACTGAAGTTGTTGTTATTGAACACTATGTTATTGAAATTTTTATATTCAATAACATAGTGACGTTTCTGTTTTTAGTGTGTTCTTGGTGTTTGAATCTAATTTTAAATATTAAAAACATATGTATCGGCTAAATATGCGGTGAACAACTTTTCAAATTTATTCATTAAAATGAATGTGAATTTATTCTGATTAAAGCAATTTTATTATTTATTTAATACAACAATTTTGGCAACAGGAAAGAGTTTCATCAATGATCGGTTAAATGATATTTCAGAGCGATTGGATGGCGGCTAGTTGGTTTATTACTATTTCGTAAAACTGACAGTTACGGCCATAATTTTTTTTTAGAATTCATCGTTTTGACATCGAATCCAGTTGTCAAGTTTCAGACTGATTGGATAACGGCAAGGGTTTTAATTAGGCCTCCTCAGATTTGCCCACCATCGACATAACTGCACATACACCCAACTAACGAACCACCCAAACATCCACACGCAAAATCAAATATTAATTAAAGTATTTAAGAAACGAAATCGGCCAAATTACATTGTATTCATATTTAATATTATATCCGTTTGCTTCCTGTTTTTTGGGCGTGTACTCTGTTTAACATTTTGACATTATATTGACAAAAAGTATACTTTTGCTAAATAATTGGTGTCTACAGAATTATTTTTAGTTTCGACTTCCAAATTTTGAAATGATATGCCTCTGAAACAATAAGAGACATATTGTTGCGAGGATGGGTTCGAAAGACTTGAAACCAAAAAATTATTGCCAAGCTTGGCGACATTTGCCGATTTCTCGCCAAACTTTAAAACCAAAATTAGTCTCCAAAACCGTCGCCAACTTGGCTCTCTCTCGCCAAGTTGGCGAGAGAGAGCCAAGTTGGCGAAATTCCAGTAGAAATGCGATGAAGGCGTAAATTGTTGGAAAAACGAATGTCTTTAACATAGTTTTCTTCCCATGAGCATCGTCCATCAACGACTATTTCTCCTCGGTTTTATTTACAAGAAAGGATAATATAATGTTCAGTGAAAAACATCACATCGCCGATTTTGCCAAGTTGGCGATTTTTTTCATAATTTTCATAAATGAAGCGTTTAGTTTTGAAAATACGCTTTGAAATGAGAAATGAAATGTTTACTAAATATTGTATTAAAAGGATTAATGTTTCTAGGCACTAAAACAAATTAAGGGCCCACGTGTTAAGTTTTTATTTAAAAAAAAAAGTTATTAGGATTTTTTTAAATAGAATAGTTAATATGGAATTTTTTTTTTTTTTTAAATAGTTAATCCTTTAAAAAAAAAGTCTATAATTAAAGAAACCTTTTGAATTAATATACTCAGCGTAATGTTAATTTTAATTGTTTTCTAAATATGGAACAGATTGCAATTTCTTCTTAAATCCTATATATGTTAGATTCGAAACTGTGTGTGTGTGTGTTTGTGTGTGTGTGTGTGTGTGTTGGCGATGGTAGGCAAATCTGAGGAGATCTAATTAATCCACTTCCCGTAATCCAATCATTCTGAAACTTGGCAGATAGATTCGATGTCGATGACAGTGCATTGTATCAAATTTTAAAGCTGCCATTAACCATAATGTTGTCCTTAATAAACCTTCTTGTAAAACTCGTTTTCCAGTATTATCCCTGTAAAACTCATTTTCCAGCATTAAGACGCATTGCAGAAAAGCGAAGTAAAAACAAACTCTTGCACTGCCTTAAGCGAAATGTACATAAATTTTCCTTTTTACACAATTAATACTACGAAATATTTACAAATATACAGAAATTCGTAACAATATTAACAAATTTAGTTTGGGTGTTTTAATCACAGTACTGTCAAAGATACGAACGAAAACCTCCTAAGGCCTCGCGTAGGATACGAACGGCGAATAGGCGGTCAACCGAGATAATGATAGAACGGTGGAATTTGGTAAGGCTACGGTTTAAAGAGATTCAAATAAGTTTCACATTTGAAATAGAATTTGAAATGGTATTTATTACTTTTTAAAAAAACGTATGTTTTTGCGATGTTTTGTGATAATCTCCACCACTATTAAACAATTGTGGTTTTAGATGCTTCGTCTTGTGTATGATAATCACTCAAAATGATGCTCTCAGATAGTTCGCTGGATGACGTCACTCTCATCATAGCCAGCACAACTCGCGCCGTTTTATTTCTCCCTCGGTCTGCCGCGAGTCTTTCACCACTCGTATCGTGCCTAAGGCCTAAAAGAACTAAAATAACTCAACGCCAAGAAATGTATGAAGCGTAATGAGTAAGATGTAATTTGCCCCCCCAAAAAAATCCGTTATATAGTTGGTTATCAGAGTGTAGTTAAGGGGGTCCAGTACCGAAATTTCTTCAAAAATCCCAATTTTTTTTTCTGATTTTAAAAAATAGTTCATACATTCCTGAAGAGAAGGATGTTTTTATCTTATTCCTCCGGTGATTAGAACGCCACAAAATTACCTGTGATTTAAACATCACTAATGGGCGTAACACCTTGAAGCGTCTGCTTGAAGTGCGTTTTTCGAGCACTAGTGTTTTTCACAGATGTTGCATATTCAAATCGATATATCTCCAGAACCATTAACAATTGGCTATTCAAATTTTTGGAACATTTAATTTATATAATTTTAAATATTTTGTCTTCGCAGAATTTTATTTTTTTAATTCTGTTTTAAAATATAACATTTAGCATAAAAGATAACATAAAAAAAAAGCAAAAATTTCAATATTTTAACTTTGAGAATTTTTTTCATTTTTTTAAATTCACCTATCAAAATTCTGTGAAGACAAAATTTTCTTTATATAATTATGTATTACAGAAAGCTTTCACTTTGAAAAAAAAATTTATTTTTTCTTGACTTATATCAAAATACGCAAACATCAATTATTATGGATTTTTCTTGGTTTTTAAATTTTTTTTAAATAACTAAACACAAAATTTCAAATTTTTTTTTCTCAAAGATATATAAATAGTATCTCATACATAAAATAAATTTTTGACATAAAATTGTACATAAATAAAAAAAAATGTATTTTCGGTACCGGACCCCCTTAAACTCATTTGAAATAGAAGTAGGAACTATTGTGACCACTTTTTGTAGCTGTCTATTATATTCTTAAACTATCTGTAAAGGGAGGACTGAAGCATTTGGTTGGTTGTTTTCAGATTATCTGGCGCCGTCAGCAACACGAGGGCTATAATGCGCCGAAACACTCGTCATTAGACAAGCCAACATACATTTACAAACACCCATGCCTAACACGGGAGCCGACCAAACGGTATAGTGGTTAGTGTGCTAGCTTCTAGACCGCGAGGTTGCGGGTTCGAGTCTCGTGTAAGGTATGGGTGTTTGTAAATGTGTGTTGGCTTGTCAAATGACGAATGTTTCGGCGCATTATAGCCCTTGTGTTGCTGACGGTGCCAGATAATCTGAAAACAACCAACCAACCAAGCCTAACACGGGACTCTAACCCGCAACCTCGCGGTCTAGAAGCTAGCACGCTAACCACTATACCGTTTGGTCGGCCTGACGCATTTGGAAAAATGGCTAAAAAAAGAGAAACGAAGAAGTGATTGATGACAAATGAAATCTGTATCTCGGAGGTAAAGGACAGCATGTCACATTTATGTACTTATTCAGGGGAGCCAATTATCCATAACTTTGACCTATTAAAACAGACGCAGTTGTAGTTTTCAATGTCTTATCTTTGTTATTTATAAGAGCAGGACATAATGTCCTATACCATTCTAGAGATCGAAAAATCCATATTAAGGACATGGGATAAAGTCAATTCAATAAAAATAATAGACACGGTGTCCTTTACCTCCGGGACACAGAAATGTACAATTTATGTACAACCTACAAATCTATGTTTCAATTGCGCCAAGTTGTAGTATGAAGTAGCGGTTATTTTGAAAACATCGTGATGCAGTGTGTGTGACATGTTCAGACCGACTTCTTTTAAATGTTCTTTCAATTTACAGCGCCATCTGTTGTACAGTGTGTCTATAAAGTAACTTTGCAGCGTGTAAACTAAAGGAGATCTTCGAAGTGATACCCCTGGACTTGGAGATACAGATTCACACTGGAGCGCAGACCACCTTGCTTATTAACCACCTTGCCTTCATCCAGTCGGGCTGAAACTTATCAGATAGACTCGATATCGATGAAAATATATTCTATAAAATTGTGGCGCCTGTCGCTGCCACTTTTACGGCATACCAATAAACCAACTCGCTGTCATCCAAACGCGCTGAAATAGCATTTAACCGATCATTAAAGAAACTACTTTCTGTTGCCAAAATTGTTTTAATAAATAATAAACTTGTTTTAATCAAAATAAATAAAAATATTTTTTGGATGTGAGTGCATAAATTCACATTCATTTTTGATGAATAAATTTTGAAAAGTAGTTTACCCGCATATTTTGCTGATAGAGATGGTGTTTACATCTAATTTTAAATATTAGAAACAAGTACACGCTGACAACAGAAACGACGATGTTTTAACGAATATAAAAATTGGCAATGCATAAAAAGGATTTATATTAAAAACTTTGTTTTTAGAGGTTATATTATTATTTGTGTCGATTGTTAATGAGGAATTTAAAATCTGTATCCGTCTAGATATGCTTTCGAAAACAAGTAGAATTTTATACTTCTTGGTAATATAAACATAAGTCTTTTGTTATTACAAGATTAAATTGAAATTGGAATTGTAATCGCTATTAATTAAATTGCTCTCTTCTAAGTGGAATAAATTTGCTTAAGATTTAATTACAATGAATACACAAAATTTAAAAAAATAATGTAATTAGCAAATATTAGCGTGCATACATAATCCGATTGCATTTCTACCTGAATGCTAATCCTATAATCTTCTAATCAGTTATACATAATTTATTACCAACAGTAATTAGCTACTTCGTACATTGTTATAATTTAACTCGAAATGTTTATTTAAAAGTTTTTCATAATTGAAGCGTTTAGTTTTGAAAATACGCTTTGAAATGAGAAATGAAATGTTTACTAAATATTGTATTAAAAGGATTAATGTTTCTAGGCACTAAAACAAATTAAGGGCCCACGTGTTAAGTTTTTATTTAAAAAAAAAAGTTATTAGGATTTTTTTAAATAGAATAGTTAATATGGAACTTTTTTTTTTTTTTTAAATAGTTAATCCTTTAAAAAAAAAGTCTATAATAAAAGAAACCTTTTGAATTAATATACTCAGCGTAATGTTAATTTTAATTGTTTTCTAAATATGGAACAGATTGCAATTTCTTCTTAAATCCTATATATGTTAGATTCGAAACTGTGTGTGTGTGTGTGTTGTCGATGGTAGGAAAATCTGAGGAGATCTAATTAATCCACTTCCCGTAATCCAATCATTCTGAAACTTGGCAGATAGATTCGATGTCGATGACAGTGCATTGTATCAAATTTTAAAGCTGCCACTCGCCCTAAAAGGTCGTTTTTACACACGTTTCTATAATCGTTTCGGAATACTAATAAATCCACGTTTAACCGATCATTTGTTGAAACACTTTCCTGTTGCCAAAATTGTTTAATTCAAAATAATTAAGATATAATTGAGCGTAAATGCATAAATTCATTATGGAGTGAAGTCTAGTCAATTCAACTTTGCGTTGCGTAGCGACGCAATAAGTAAAATAATTTTAACCGATCATTGTTGAAACTCTTTCTGGTTGCCAAATTTTTTTTAATCAAAACAAATAAAATATATGTGTTTTTCTCGCCTTACGTCAGACTTAACAGCTTTCGTTGGTTGGTTGTATTCACATTATCTGGCGCCGTCAGCAACACAAGGGCTATAATGCGCCGAAACATTCGTCATTAGACAAGCCAACAAACATTTATAAACACCCATGCCTAACACGGGACTCGAACCCGCAACCTCGCGGTCTAGAGACTAGCACGCTAACAGCTTTCGTAGATCGTTGACTGATTGTAAATGAGAATTTATTAAAAAATTTGTGGAGAAGGGGGGGGGGGGAAGGGAAGAGAAGTTAGTTAATAGCTCTAATTGGATCTTTTATTCTTAGTGGTCAAACTTTATGAAAACTATCTGAGCTCAAGAATTTGCAATTGCTCATAAAAATTTACATTGCATAAAAAGAATTTATATTAAAAGCTTTTTTATGGGTTATCTCTTTTGCGTTTTTCTATATTGGATTCAAATGCAAAAAAACAAAAACATTTGTAATCTGATTCTTTGATATCAAAGAACGCTATCTATATAATTATTTAGATGGTGTTTGACATTAATGCAACGAATATAGCTTCCATGTATATCTTACCTCTAAAACGAAGTGTGTATTTTCTTCATCTATCTAAACTGCTATCTACTGTCGCACTATCGGGAGAATGAACATTTCCTGCACTTTTTTATTTTTTATTCAATTCTAAATCTTTTAAAAGGCCTTAAAAACTAACATTTCTGATCACTGCGGGTTTTTTTACTTTTTTTTTTCTTTTTTTTTAAGTTTTTTTGTTAGACTTTGGTGAGAAAACAATTCATTCGGCTCGAATTGAACGTGACATTACTTGATCTGAAACTATTTGACTTGAAACGCAGCAACGAAATCCAGTTTTATAAATTTCTCGCAAATAGCGCAAACTAGTACTTGATAGGGCAACTGCTTACCAAACCAACGCCAACTATTTGACAGAAACCTCACAATAACCATAGAGAACGAAAGGATGTCATGACGTTAAGCTATAGCGGAGTGTTTTGATCTAACTGGCTAGGTTTTTGGGGCATTTTCTTTTCTTAATATTTAAATAATTAATATTTTTAAAGAACTTTTATTTCAATATTTGGAAGAGGAAAGAAATTCTTCATAAATATCAACTAATTTCACTCTTTTTTAAGGGGGTGCGGTACTGAAAATAAAAATAAAAACTTTATTTATGTACATTTTTACGTCAAAAATTTATTTTATGTATGAGATACTATTTATAGATCTTTGAGAACATGTTTTTTTAAATATTGTGTTTTGTTATTTAAAAAAAATTTAAAAACCAAGAAAAATCCATAATAATTGATGTTTGCGTATTTTGATATAAGTCAAGAAAAAATAAAAAAAATTTCAAAGTGAAAGCTTTCTGTAATACATAATTATATAAAGAAAATTTTGTCTTCTCAGAATTTTGATAGGTGGACTAAAAAAAATTAAAAAAATTCTCAAAGTTAAAATATTGAAATCTTTGCTTTTTTTTATGTTATCTTTTACGCTAAAAATTATATTTTAAAACAGAATTTAAAAAATAAAATTCTGTGAAGACAAAATATTTAAAACTATATAAATTAAATGCTCCAAAAATTTGAATAGCCAATTGTTAATGGTTCTGGAGATATATCGATTTGAATATGCAACATCTATGAAAAACACTAGTGCTCGAAAAACGCACTTTAAGCAGACGCTTCAATGTGTTACGCCTATTAGTGATGTTTAAATCACAGGTAATTTTGTGGCGTTCTAATCACCGGAGGAATAAGATAAAAACATCATTCTCTTCAGGAATGTATGAACTATTTTTTTAAATCAGAAAAAAAAAATTGGGATTTTTGAAGAAATTTCGGTACCATACCCCCTTAAAAATGCGAGAATTGTCTATTATTCGAGAATGATGACGATTGCTATAGAAATAAAACTCGTCCATTTAGAGTAAGGGTGATGCATGCAAGAAATTGCAGTTCAAAAAAGTTACAATAGGGCAAAGTTACAATACTGATTCGACAAAACTATAAATTCTTCACACTAAATCACACATTATCTAAATTAACAGTGAAGGGGGTTGCATTTCCTCATCTCTTTAATTACAGGATGTCCATCGAAGGACGCCCTGATTTTAAAATTAAATAACTCACAAACAAAGATCAATAGAAGAAGGAAATGAAAAGTAGATTTATTCTGAAAGGTGCAAGAAACTGAAACAAAAGTTTCAAAATTAGTTATAAATGTTGCCAGCAGGTGGGGCTGTACACTGTAGTTCTTATGAATAAAGAGTGTTTTGGAAGTTCAGAGCCATAAGTCTTCGGACAGTTTCCCTGTTTAAACGTGTAAAGAAGTTAACGAAATTGCAACGACTGATTGCAGAGGACAAATCCATAACATATTTCTGGAATTTTACAACTACAACGCCATCTGTTGGCACCATTTGAAACTAATTTTGAAAATATTGTAAACGATTTCTACAGCTTTCAAAATAACTATTCTATTCGTTTTATTCTTCTATCGATTTTTGTTTTTGAGTTATATAACCCTTTTCACTCGTATGTCCCCGTGTGGGGGACATCACTTGTTTTACCATCGCGCTCGTATGTCCCCGTACAGAGGACATCGCATCTTGCCCTTGCGCCACTAAATTGCAACAAACCCAACCATTGACAAACTCTCCTTATTGCTCCTTTCAAGTGGCGAAAGAAGTGCTCGGACCCTCGTGAACCCACACTTCTCAAGTTCTCTTTTGACACAAAACCCCGCTGAAATGTTTTTTTTTATATATCTTGGTAATTTTACCATATTTTGATTTGATTTCTTGTGCCATTTCAAGAGAAAACTTCAGGAAAACATGTATTTCTCAAAAAGTAGTGCTGGAAAAAATTAATTCTCTGAAATCACTAATAAACTTTAATGTCACCTGAGAGGGCACATCCGAGTAATATGCTAGAATTACGATGTCCCCTGAGAGGGGACAGCGGAGTGCAGAGGATTAATGTGGTGTAGTGTAATATTCTTAAGTATTCTTAGTAGTTTCAATAAATTATTTTGACACATTGAAAAATAAAATATTATGTGACCACCTTCCCATCCTAGGTCAAGGGGTATATTCAGGGGCTATATTTTTTAAATTTTTGATTTAAGGATGACACACCTTTTTGTTAAATTGGAACACATTTCCATCAAAAAAATTCTTCTTGATCGAACATAAAAAAAAAAAAATCCGAGTTATTTGCTAACTTTCTAAAGCATAATTACGAGTGCAAAGGGTTAATTTTAAAATCAGGGAGTATTCCGTTGGATACCCTGTATGTATCAGCATCCGAATACAAACACACATTTCTGCAAGTTCAGCGAGGATCAAAATGGTCCACACTTTAGTAAAAGTCAGTCTCGCCAAAACGCCCAATCCATTGCATTTACCGTACTCCAACGATGCAGCAAACTTGCTTAAGAACCTCGTAAAAAAAATCTCTCGGAGAACCCCAATCTCTGCCTAGTCAAGAGATCTCTCAAAATAACACTTTCTCTTCTGCCGTTCCTCCATAAAACAACAACTGCAAAAAAACCAAACAACAGCAAAAGTAATTTAAAGCTCGCACTTTGTTCCCTGGAAGGACCGACTAAAACACTTTCCGTCGCTTTTAACGACGTTCCTCTGCATTAGTCACGGATCAGGGCGCTAAGTGCCGATGCCCTTGAATGCAGAAGTGGAACCCCCGCAGATCTTCGACACTCAGAACACACGCTTTTCCATTTGACCTCTCCTCATTCATGAATGCGGTATCAATGGCATAAAAAAAAAACAGCACCCGCAAATAAAGTTGACCCCATTCCATCCACATAGGAGTTTCAAGACGTGTATAAAATGAAGAAGGTTCTTTGTGGATTGTTACATTAACGCGCCGTTAGATGAATACAGTCGGGGACGTACTAGGTCATAAAAACGGTCATGTGACTTTTTATTTATGCCGGCCCACATTTTCATTATAATCTTTTATCCAAATTTTAAATGCCGACCAAACGGTATAGTGGTTAGCGTGCTAGCTTCTAGACCTCGAGGTTGCGGGTTCCGAGTCCCGTGTTAGGCATGGGTGTTTGTAAATGTATGTTGGCTTGTCTAATGACGAATGTTTCGGTGCATTATAGCCCTCGTGTTGCTGACGGCGCCAGATAATCTGAATACAACCAACCAAATTTTAATAATTTTATTGTCAATAATAAAATAATTCCAATAATTAATTAAATGATTTATTTTAATAATTCAATAGTTTTTAATAATTATTATATTTTATTATTTATATTTAATAATTAGTTTCAATTGCTAAATATTTTACTTATTAATCAGGGTTCTCACTCAAATCACCGAATGAAAATCAATGACTTTTAAGGACCTAAATAATGTTTTTAAGGACCGTTGAAAACTTGTTTTTAGACATGTCTATAAATAAATTTTTAATAAAGTACTATAAAAAAACTTAATAAGTTAATGGATGCGTAATACAAATATGTCGGAGAATTCTAATACGGTGCAGGTAAGTGGCGGTCACGTTTTGATCGCAAGTCTGAGTTGTATTTTTATAAATTTTCCAGCTGGCCAAACAACTGCAAAAATTAAGTACTTTAAGGACCTCTAAGCATTTTCAAGGACCTCTAAGCATTTCCAATGACTTTTAAGCACCTCTAAGTATTTTCAAGCACTTTCAAAGCCTTGAGAACAAGTTCAAAAATATTAAGCACTTTTAATGACTTTCAATGACCGTGGGAAACCTGTTAATTGATTTTAATATTTCAAATGTATTAATAATTAGTTTAATTAAACCAAATTTTGTCTGTCTCTACTGTTTTTACCTACGTTGAGTGAACTTGGTTTCCATAAACCACTGATAGCTTGCTGTAAAGAATAAAACAAAGAAATCTAAATTGCAAAATAAACTCAAATCCCACTCAAATCACGGAATGAGAATCAATCAATCTAAATAATGTTTTTAAGGACCGTTGAAAATTTGTTTTTACACCTCATGTCTATAAATAAATTTTTAATAAAGTACTGTAAAAAAACTTAATAAGTTAATGGATGCGTAATACAAATATGTCGGAGAATTCTAATACGTTGCAGATAAGTGGCGGTCACGCGGGGATCGCAAGTCTGAGGTGTATTTTTATAAATTTTGCAGCTGGCCAAACAACTGCAAAAATTAAGTACTTTAAGGACCTCTAAGCATTTTCAAGGACCTCTAAGCATTTTCAAGGACCTCTAAGAATTTTCAATGACTTTTAAGCACCTCTAATTATTTTCAAGCACTTTCAAAGCCTTGAGAACAAGTTCAAAAATATTAAGCACTTTTAATGACTTTCAATGACCGTGGGAAACCTGTTAATTGATTTTAATATTTCAAATGTTTTAATAATTAGTTTAATTAAACCAAATTTTGTCTGTCTCTACTGTTTTTACCTACGTTGAGTGAACTTGGTTTCCATAAACCACTGATAGCTTGCTGTAAAGAATAAAACAAAGAAATCTAAATTGCAAAATAAAGAATGTGCAGGTATATAACTGATATGTTTATTTTAAAATGACATTAGAAATGAAAAAAATAAATTATTTTAGTTATAACTAAGTAAAAATTCGTTATATTATAATATATAAATCCGAAAAGAAATTGAAGAACAAAATAAGATAAGAATAATTACAACTTTCGGACCTGACCCGGTCTATATTTTACAGACACTGACCGGCTCAGTGATTGCGCCGGACGATTCTATGTCACTACGCCCCTGAATACAATAATGAACAGAAGCACTTATGAAAAACGGATGCGACATTTCGTTCGGTATTGCGACTTTTGTATTACTCTCATACAAAGATAAACGATTTATTTTGCAAAGAAAAGAACGTATATATATATAAAAAAAAAATCTATTATCTTTTTAAATTTAAGGGGACTGTTAAGTCAAATGTAAAAATTCTTCAATTTTTGTCCAAAATTCATGAAATTTTTTGAGCAGTTCAGTAGCAATTAGATGACACACAACACAAAAATTTATATGGATTTTTTTTCTCGAAATTAAGTTTTTATTGAAAAATTTAGCGTTTTTTTCGTAATTTTAAAAACGCTCTTGCGATTCAAATTTTTTTGCAATCTGTCTCAATATTTTTGAACAAGCAAATCGAATATATATTGACATAATTTTGCATGGATTTTGAATTTGACTCATTGGTTAATTATTTAAAACTAAAACTTGGGTACAAAGGCAAAAAATTAAAACTTTTTAAATAGAAGCATTACGAAAATTGCAGTAAAACAATAAAAAAATACCAGATTCCAAAATCCATGCACAATTGTGTTCAAAATAGTATAGTAAACAATATCTTCAAATTTAAAAAAAAAATGCATCACTTTTTGAATCGCAAGGAACAAATGGTATACCCTAAAAATCTTAAAATACACATGAAGAGAAAAATGCAATTTAAGAAAATGAAAAACAGACGATTTTTGATATGAGTGATTACAAAAACTGAAATAATATTCTTAATTCTTATCGGATCAGCAACAGTAAGGTATGTACTGAAAGCTAAAATTTCAGGCTATATTCTTCCACTAAAATATAAAAATCGGAAATTTTGAAATTTTTGCCTTAACAGTCCCCTTAAGATAACTAAACTTATATCTATGTTACTCTGTAACAAATGCCATTCGACTCATTGACTGCGCTTTAGAAACAAGTGTATTTTTATTTATTGCCAAACAAATTTGCGTGTGACCAAAGGGAAGTATTCAATTTTAATTAACAAATAAAAAAAAGTTGTAAAATTTAGTGTATGTTGTCTTGGTAGACTTCAAATATGAGTACTTCACCTAGTTTCAGTAGTTACATACATATTTTGTCATCATTTGTATCTTACATGGATTTCAGTAGTTACATACATATTTTGTCATCATTTGTATCTTACATGGATTTCAGTAGTTACATACATATTTTGTCATCATTTGTATCTTACATGGATTTCAGTAGTTACATACATATTTTGTCATCATTTGTATCTTACATGGATTTCAGTAGTTACATACATATTTTGTCATCATTTGTATCTTACATGGATTTCAGTAGTTACATACATATTTTGTCATCATTTGTATCTTACATGGATTTCAGTAGTTACATACATATTTTGTCATCATTTGTATCTTAGATGGACTGAAAGCAAAATTCTGCATTGGTTTGCCACAATTTCAATCGTATCTTTTGTGGGCTTTTCTATTTTCTAAGATATCTTCAATATTCAATTTGATTAGCATGGTAGTTAGGATTACACAGAAATAATATAATCCATAAAAAGTTTTTAATATAAGTCCTTTATATGCATTAACAATTTTTATATTCATTAATTCTGTTGACAGCGTGTGCTTGGTAATGGCATCTAATTATAAGTATTGCTAATAACATGTCTATCAGCAAAATATACGGTAAACTACATTTCAAAATTTATTCATTTAAAATGAATGAGAATTCATGCACTCGCATCCAAATATCTTTCATTTATTTTCATTAAAACAATGTTATTATTTATTTATTAAAACAATTTTGGCAACATGATAGAGTTTCATCCATTATCGGTCAAATTCTATTTCAGAGCGATTGGATGACGGCAAGTTGGTTTGTTACTAATCCGCAAAAGCGCCCTTTTAGTGACAGTGTCAGCCCCCAAAATTAGATAGAACGCATCGTCATCGAGATCGAATCTATCTGATTATTTTCAAAAATTAATTAAATCAAGACCAGGTGCTTACTAACCCATCTCCCCAAAGATATCGCCGACCAAACGGTATAGTGGTTAGCGTGCTAGCTTCTAGGCCGCGAGGTTGCCGGTTCGAGTCCCGTGTTAGGCATGGGTGTTTGTAAATGTATGTTGGCTTGCCTAATGACGAATGTTTTGGCGCATTACAGCCCTCATGTTGCTGACGGCGCCAGATAATCTGAAAACAACCAACCCCAAAGATATCCCTTTGATAACCAATTTGATTAAAACATTAATTTAAAGGGTTATAAGCTATCCAAATATTTTTATTAGATATTATGAATAATGTGTTTAACTTATACAGTAGCGTGCAACTCTAAAAAATGATTGCCGTGTATGACTTGAAAGATAAATTAAATCGGTGGAAATTTAATCTGTTCAGTGATTGAGATTAAATAAAATAATGCACGCACCCATAGCATAGTTAGATATTCATTCATTAATATTTCAATGCAAAAGCTGGTAGCACATGCCTGAATAATTAATCAGCTAGAAATAGTTATTTTGTAACTAAGTGGGTTAAATGTGCCAAAGCCGTTTGCATTTGCTGTTTGGCTGCGTTCCAGAATTTTCTATAATCTGCATGTTACTCGCTACGAAGGGGAACCATTTATTAGAAGCACCATATGAGATAAAGTACCCTTAAGGTTCATAGCGGCGAAGTATATAATTTAGGTAAAAGTAAACAAAGTATACAATTTGAATCGAATATGTGTAAAAATGCTCATAATTATGTTTAAATTCTGATGATGTTTTAGTTTCCTCCTTTTAGGTATACATATACGTTGGACAATTTTTTTTTAGTTCTTATTCCAGCTTGTCAAATTTTTGTGAGAATTACAAGAGCAAAAAATGTAATGTATTTGCAGTAACAAAAAGTAAAAAAATAAAATATTTATTTAATTAATTTAATTTTAATTCACTAATGAAGGCCTAATTGCAACGTTGATAAAATAATACCTAATTAATTTTGAAACAAATTTCTTAGTGGAAATTAAAGACAAGGTATTGATACACAGGACCAAGCAAAATATAAGGTATAACTTAAATAGTTTTTAAATTTTAACATTTAACATGAAAAGTACTAGAAAAAAAAAATTCCAAAAATAAAAATATTCTAAAATACACAAAAATTTCTATTTTGTACCAAAATTTTTGTAAACAGATAGAGACCGTGCTCTGAAATGTTATCTAAATTATACAGTTTAAATTTTAAAAATCAGTTAATTAACTCTTAAGATATCACCGTTGGAGTACATTTCCTCAACAATGAAAAGCTGTTCTCCAGAAATTGAGTTCAAAGTTTTCGATATTTTCTTTTTTCCAATATGTTTTAAACATCGACCTTTACGAAATTGCGTGTAATTTAAAAAGTATTTTAACTATAAGAAAGTTATTGGATCATTTTAAAGATAATGAATTGGAGAACATTTTAGAATGAAAAACAAAAATGCCTGTTTGGGTCAATTTTTGCGATTCCCAACGTATATGTATACCTTAATGTTTATCTTGTCGGGTCCAATTTCTGCGGTTTTTACTCCAATATTACTTTTATATCCCTTATATTAACTTCGATTTTGTGTGTGGGTGGTTTATGGTGTATGTCGATGACTGGCAACTGTAGACACCAAATTATACCTCTTGCCGTCATCTAATCGGGCTGAAACTTGGAAGATAGATTCGATGTCGATGACATTGCATTCTATCAAAATATTAGGGATGTGACTCTTACTAAAAGGTCCCTTTTACGGAATACTAATAAATCAACTTGCCGTCATCCAATCGTGCTGAAATAGCATTTAACCAGTCATTAAAGAAACTCTTTCCTGTTGCCAAAAACGTTTTAACAAATAAATAATAAATTTGTTTTAATAAATAAATAATAAATTTGTTTTAATGAATAAATAATAAATTTGTTTTAATAAATGAATAATAAATTTGTTTAAATAAAAAAATAATAAATTTGTTTTAATCAGAATAAATAAAAAAATATTTGGATGTGAGTGAATATTGCATAAATTCCCATATATTTTTATTGAATAAATTTTGAAATATAGTTTACAGTATATTTTACTGATAAAGATTCTTTTAATATTTAAAACTAGATGCCAACACCAAACACACGCTGGCAACAGAAACGGCGCTTTGTTAACGAATATAAAATTTGGAAATGCACATAAAGGAGTAATATTAAAAATGTGTTTATGGGTTGTATTGTTAAGTGAATTATTTTCTAAAATGCTATCTTTGTGTTATTTTGTTCTTCTGGTTCTCATTGTGTGATTTTCATCATTTTCTTTTGCTGTTTATATCTTGAAACAAAATGCCTCTTTGATGACTGACTTCTAAATGACACACGAGTAGGCCTTATTCATCAAGGCATGCATAACAAAACTATTAATTGAACAAATACTTGTATAATTTCAACTAACACCAAGGCATCAACCAGTTATACTGAATTATGGCTTAATAAAGTGAATACATCATATAAACTATTTCTGTTGGGAAGACGAACTTGCTTTCATCAGGGTTCCGACGGTCATTGAAAGTCATTAAAAGTGCTTAATATTTTTGAACTTGTTTTCAAAGCCTTGAAAGTGCTTGAAAATGCTTAGAGGTGCTTAAAAGTCCTTGAAAATGCTTAGAGGTCCTTAAAAGTCTTTAATTTTTACGGATATTGTCCAACTGCAAAATTCATAAAAATATAACTCGGACTTGCTATTTCCTCGTGACCGCCACTTATCTGCACCTTATAGGAATTTTCCAACATATTTGTATTACGCATCCACCAACTTGTAACTTTTTTGATAGAATATACTTTATTAAAAATTTAAATACAGACATGATGCCTGAAAACAAATTTTCATAGGTCCTTAAAAACCTTAGTTAGGTCCTTAAAAGTCATTGATTTTCATTCTGGGATTTGAGTGGGAACCCTGTTCACTTTCTTTCCTTTTTTTTTTTTTTTTTTTTTAGTTTGACATTTTAAAATTAATATTTTCAACTTCCAAGAATATTGTACTTCTTATGATGAATTGAATTTATTAATAATTTGTATTGTCTTAATAATATATAAACACTGATCATAAAATGTTTCCCGAAAAAGACTCATTAAATGTAAGAACGAATTTTCTAGAAACAGTTACTTACATGGGATCTAAATTACTTGTAGGTTTATTGGACAGTCATTAAAAATCAAAACATCATTCTATGTATTATTAACCACCCAATGAACATAATGATGATGATAATCCATGGGGTTTAACTGTATATCATATGCTAATTTTTTTATAAATAAGGAATAACTGTTAAAATACTCTGTGCTAAAATATTGTAATTAAAAGTAATGATACACAATTATGTCTTAATGTGTATCATTATGTTCAAATTTGGTGCGTTTTACTTTTATCTGTCTGCTTCAAAGAAGATGAAATTTGTACCAATGGATTTAACCACTTACTGTAGATTAAGCCCTATAAAAAATTGCAATGCTTTGTAAACGTAATAACAATTTATGTATGTTTTTGTTTTATGGTATACATATACATTAGGAATCGCGAAATTTGACTCAAGTCTGCGTCTTTGTTTTTTGGTTTTAAAATATTCCCGAATTCATTATCGTTAAAATGATACCATTTTCTTTCTGAGACTCAAATTACTTTTTAAATTACAGTAGGTTTTGTTAACCTGTTTTGTATCACGTTTTTTAGTGTAGCAAACTTTAAACGCGTTTTCTGAAGAACGACAATTTGATGTTATATGACTTTACGCCAACTGTCATAACTTCATTATAAATTGTCCGATATACAAAATTCTAATTTTATTTTGTAGACAATAGTTGTGAATGTGTTTTCTATGGAGAATCTAACGTATATTGTTATAAACACATTTTTATGCATATTTTAATCTTAATTTTTTGTTAAAAACTATGTATTTTTTAAAACTTTTTATTTAAAAACTTATTTTTTTAAACTTTTTATTTAAAAACTTATAATTAAATAAATATTGAAGCCAAATTCAAAACTCTCCATAGGAGCATGCGTCAATATAATATCTCTTATTTGCAATAAAAATATTACCTCTAAGTTAATTACAAGTTTATTTATGTTCTAATAATGTCCTAATTAGTCACTTCAATTGCAATTAGCTGATTAAAAAATTGACGAAAAAAAAAGTTTATATAAAAAAATCCATCATTTTTAATTCAGATATACTGCCAAAAAGTTTGAAATTGTAACCTAAAGATTAAAGAAAATCATCTAAATCGTATATGTATACCTTAATTGTCATATTTTTAAATTGAGCACATAATCTACAGTACCGTCCCATTTACGTGGCCAGTAATGCACCAATGTATAACTGTTTAAGTATTTTATTAAAAATAACTTAGCAGAAAACTATTTTCAAATTAATTTTCTAACAAAGAAAATGTGGACCGAAAAGAATTATTGATATTAAATACCCACAAAAAGAACTTTTTTTCTTGCCTTGAAATATCTTTTCACCGAGCTGCCACAATGTTTTCCGTTTTTTAGAAAAATTACGTGTAGATATTAAAACACTTGTGGAAAACTAATACACACATAAACTCCTATCTCATATCCCTGTTTCACCCAGTTTGATAAATGTAACACTCCACCACGTCAGCTCTAATGTGATTGGCCACGCTGCTGTTGCCAGCAGCCGCTAGAGAAATAGAGAGAAGAAAAATAACGACTTTGCTCATTTGTTGCATTTTATTCTTTCGATAACTCTTTTTTAAAGTGATTTATCGTCAGGCAAAAGTTTAATATTCTTTCATTTATTTGATGGCAGTAAACGATTCTTTTTATATATTTTTTTCTTCTTTTACAGAGGAACAACAAATTAGGGAAAAACAGAGTAAAAACATACAAGAAGACTTCTGGCTGATAAATTCGGGCTGTAACGATCCTTTGAGGGTTGACTACGGATATTTTACTTCAAATCAATGATCAAATGAGATTTTTTTCTGGCTTTTTAGCGTATTTTTTCTGTTCTATTTTTTTCTTATTTCTTTTATCTTGCCATTTTTTTTTATCCACCGGGAGACTTTTCGGAATCACGACTATTATAAGTTAACTGTTTCTGTAACCTTCATTCTGGCAAATTCAGATTAGCTCCATTTTGGAAGTATCGGACTTAATGCTGCTAATTTTGCATGCCGATGGAAAAGACCGAGATTTTAAGTTTTTATTTATTTGCTCGTTGAAAAAGAGTTTTCTCTTAAAATCGTCGCTTTAGCCGGCGGGGGTTGTTGCAAAATTGCCTAGGATAAAAATCGATAAGGAGATATCGATTTGTTGATTCTGAAAACTTACCTGGGGAAGTAATTTTAATTTCACAAGCATTGCTCCAATTAAATTCTTTTCTAGAATATTTAAAAATATATCCCCTTTTGACAAAGTTAATTAGTAAAATATACGGCAATTCCAAACAAGAACTTATTTAGGGTTCTTGCTCAAATAAATATTTAAAAATTCATTAGTTTAGACATGAAATTCAAATTTTTTTTTAGTTATTTGGGAGTTTAATTGGAAAATTCTAAATAAAGCCAAAACTTGAACGTATTTACATAGTGGAATTGCATAGTATAGGATAAAAGTCTTATTGACTTTTTTTTTGTTTCAAAGTTAGTTTTCATATATGTTTATCTACGTTTTGAATGAATTCTTCTCTACAAACGACGAACCAATAGCAAGAACAAATAGAAAAGTAATTTTGCAGCTTTTTGCAACTAATTTAAATGTATTGTTTATTTTAACTGTTGTTCAGAATTTTAAAGTATAATTACCGTTCATGTTTTTATTCTACGTGAGTGCATTGATGCTAAGTCTATTTAATACTCTATCTTCATACTAAAGCATATACAATTTTCAATTTAGATTTCTGAAATATGTATTTTGCAAAATTTTGAGTTTTTTCCAACTTGATGAAAACTCATTTCAATGTAAAGCCCAAAAAAATTAAAAAAAATATGTTTATTTGATTAACTTGTTTCGATTATATCAATGTTTGAATATAATTTTTAAACACACAAACGAAATAATGATGCACTGCTAAATGTATTTACTTCATATCGTTTATTGTAAAATACAAAGTTTTGCAGCGTTAAATAAAATTTTACGAAATTAATGTTATTTTACACATGCTTGAATAATGTATCATGTACACATGACCTAAAAATGTACTTTTAAAAATTTACTCAAAAAAAGAAGAAAAAAAAGGTGAATGTAAACCATTATATATATATATATATATATATATATATATATATATATATATATATATATATATATAATAATTATATATTGTGTCAGAATGACGAAGTTTTTTGTTTTGATATAGGGAGAGAAAAATATTTCTGAATTAATGAAATATATGATTTTGCAAACACATTTATACCTTCTGTTTAATTATATTATATACACAAAGTGAACTTAAGTAAAAAAGTAACTTTCCAGTGAGGTAAAATGTGTTCAAATAAACATATATTTAAATTTTTTTTACACATTCACACATTTTTTATCAATTACATTTCAAGGAGATTTTAGCTAATTAAACTTAGTAAAGTTCTTCCTGTACGTCTGTATATCTTGTAACAAAAACTGTCTTTATATTCGCCCTTTGTTGCTCAATTAAAGTTCGGGATTGATGAAACAGCTTTTTAAGTAAGGTATTTTTAAAAGCTACGAATTTGAACTAATTTTTTTTTTCAGGATTAAAACTGCCTTTGATTTTTTCTTGTCAGAAATAAGAACTGAAAATAAGCTAAGTGTTACAAGTTCTCTACTTATCCCTCTGAGAGTCCAGGGAATGGACGAAATTGTACAGTTGTGTACCCTGCACTAATTTTTAAATTATATATATATATATATATATATATATATATATATATATATATATATATATATATATATATATATATATATATATATATATATATATATATATATATATATATATATATATATATATATATATATATATATATATATATATATATATATATATATATATATATATATATATATATATATATATATTATTATTATTATGTGTGTGTATTGTTTAAAAAGGGCGTGTTAAACCATCATCCTAATGAAAATATTAAAAAAAAAATTATTTTTAATTTTATTTATAAATTTAAAAATGTTGTGTATTGCTGGAAAAACTGGAGATAAGAGGACGTATATATATTCCCATGACCTTCAGAGGGTCTACTTAAATACCAGTAATGACGTAAACTCCTTTTTGATCCTGCATGGTTTAATTACTTGCCATCATATTCTTTTAATCTTTCAAGGGAACATTCTATCATCTAAACAATTTTTTTTATTTATTGTTGTATTTTTAAATAAAAAAAAATAGATGTTCCTTACTTTAATTTAAATAAAAGAACAATATTTCACACACAAAAAAAATTTAATTAAATTTTTTTTTTAAATTTTTACACATTTTTTTAAATGCTAAGGCTTTTTAAATACTAAATTTTTTCGAACAATTTTTTCTAAAGCATTTTAAACAATATTGCTTAAAAATCGGCATTAAAATAAAGAATACTGGTAGTAATTAATTATACTATAAATGGTTATTCATAAAAAAAAAATCCTACAAATTTGCAATAATTTTACTTTAGTGTTAAAAAAGTAAAAACTACAATATATTTTGTTAATTAGAATGCCAATTTATAAAATAGACATATCTTACAACATGCTCTAAACATTTAAGACATTTCCATTAAATAGAAAAAAAAAGTCTCAATGTTTCAAAAACCCTGATACCATCAAAGAACAAACAGAAAGAAAAATCAATTTATAGTTTTTATTTCTTAAAATTATACTATCATCCAGCATAAAATGCCCCGTAACTCATTAAAAAATGTAGATGCAGTTCTAAAATTTTACATGCGTATTTAGAAGATTTCAAAATACAATTGTAGCAAATAAAATAAAAAAAAGGGGACATTTTTGCAATTTGTTGGGCAGAGTGTTCCCTTAATCAGTAAAATATCAATAATAAGATCATCTACAGCAGATAGATAAGTAAAGCAAAACTACAAATATTCACATTGAACAAACTGATTAAATCGTTGCATACCTTGAAATTCTCCAGCAGTTGAGGCCATTAAGATACCAATAATAATTCCAAATGATAAATTGGAGAGCAAAAATAATGGGGAATGGGCGAAATTCTACAGTTGTTTTACCCTGAAAAAAATTTTAAATTATATTTCTAATCCAAAATTATTTTTTTTTTAAATTATTTTTTTAATCGTTTGATTTAGATAGGTTATAAACTATCATCATAATAAAAAAAACATTTAAAAAAAAATTACATTTTAAATTTTATTTATAAATTTAAAAATTTTGGGTATTGCTGGAAAAACTGAGGATCAAATGATGCATATATATATGTGCATGACCGCCAGTGGGTAAACGCTCTCTGAAAGCATTTCTAGAAAGTTTTTTTTATTTTTTTATTTTTTTTTTATTTTTTTTATTTAAATTTTTAGCTGATCAGAAATTTAAGTTTTCAAACAGCCGATTTATTCGGACAAGTTTACTTGAGCTCATTGAATACGCTGCAACGATGTGTGAACCGGTTTTACTGCGCCCTGATTGGCTGATTGGAACGATGTGTGGCCAATTCATTAAGATTCATCCATGGTTAGAAGAGTAAAATATTAATTAAAATTTAAGCTTAAAAGGGTTTATTTTCTTTCTTTATCAACATATATTTGAGTTTAATATAAAACTATGTGCGCAGGTTATCAATATTACTATAAAAGTTGTAAATTGTCCGGAACTATATCTTTACGCGGAAGGATCTATCATACAGCGTATACTCGAGGCTCAAGTAATGTTGTCCCGAGGTATAATGCTGTTATTATTGGGCATTAATTACTGTTATGGTTCATGGTGGTTGTTTTCAGATTATCTGGTGCCGTCAGCAACACAAGGGCTATAATGCGGCGAAACATTCGTCATTTTACAAGCCAACATAGATTTACAAACACCCATGCCTTACACGGGACTCGAACCCGCAACCTCGCGGTCTAGAAGCTAGCACGCTAACCACTATACCGTTTGGTCGGCCATGGTGGTTGAGCTTGGGTAAATATTTCTGGAATCTTTTAAATAAAAGGATTTTAGACCTTAAAGATTTTCCAAACCACTCTCTGAATGTATCAGAAAATGGAACATCAAACATGTGATGCCAACATGATATCCACCGAAGGTTATGCTAATTTTTTTTTTATCAAGACGAGTACATGTTCCATTAAATATTACACTATCTGTTACGCTTGTAACAAAACACACTAATTACTTGGAATTTATGTTTCCATAAATACAAGACCTTGTAAACAGAATCAGCTGCTGTTTTGCTATTTCGTAACAATTACTTAAGAACGCCCACAAGCTTCTTACTTTCATCTTGAAAAGAAGAAACTGGTATCTCTAAACAAACAATCAATATTGTAAGTGCTTTTTTATGAAAAATTGAGTAAAGATATGCCATCCTAATGAACAACTGATTTATATGCTTCTAACTGTGTTTCTAATTGTTCAGCAATTCCCGATTCAAGTTCCCGAGTCTTCCCGATTAAAAATATTTTTTAACCCTTCTTTGCATGATGATGGAAATTTCCATCATAATATTTAGTCAACAAAAAAAGGTACTCAAAACCCTTGTACTGTAAATTTGTTGTTGCTGGCAACTTTTTAAGCGACTATTGCGTACAAAAAAACGCAGTTGTCAAAAAAATAGCAAACGTCACTGTCAATTACTAGGCCTACAACTTGTCATTCCGCTGTTTGTTGTGACTGGAAGAAATGAGCGAGATTTTAAATTGTTTTATGGAAATAAACGGAGATATAAAATACAATAAAAGTGAAAATGAGTGAAAAAAAGGTTTGTTTTCATGTTTTTGTTATTTTATATACAATTTATATCAAAACACTGTGAATAAATTTCTCAAAACTATGTGATAGAAATTTACATCACTATGCAGTAACTTCACTTGTAATGTACTGTAAACATTTTTTTGTTAATGTTCATTTTATGTTGTTTTTTAGGTAAACATGAATGATAGAGATATTGAAGATTTTTACATCATACATTATCATACAGAATAAAGAAGATTTAGTAAAAAATATTTTTTTATTTATTTATTACTGAGCTAAATATGTGACAATGCATGATGATGTAAATTTCCATCATATTGTTTTTTACATAATACATATTTTTATTTACACCAAGATTTTTTTAAATATTTTTCCTTTAATCTAGAGCATTAATTACATCACCCTGATTTTTTTTTTTAAAAAAAGAAAAAATCATGCAAAGAAGGGTTAAAGCACTACGGACATAACACGTGAGTTAGAAATCAAGGTAGAGGATGAGCAGCCTTTCTCGTTTATTATGGATGCTATTAACATTGTGGATCTTATAAAGTTGATGTAGCTTCTATTTAAAGCAGCAGCAACTCTTATAGTAATAATGGATGCGCGGCTAAAATTTATTACTTTTGGAATTCGTAAAATCATTTGCAAATTATTCATCAGAGCCATTTTCATAATCTATCACACTTCCATGATTACAAGACCTTATAAACAGAATCAGCTGCTGTTTTGCCATTTCCTAACAATTACTTAGGAACGCCAAGAAGTAATGACAACTCTGAACAGTGGATCGCTCGGAGTCAATGAAGAACGCAGACAGCTGCCAGATTTAGTGTAAATTGCAGGACACATTCATTGAGCACTGATTATTTTTGTAAAATTAATTATCTTAGTATCGATAGCAATTTTGGTTTTTTCTATATTGTATTCTACAAACTCTGAATCTTCTATTATGTTATTCATCAATTCATGTATTTTGTGTTATGTAAATTCTATTTATATATACGCATATATTTTTTTACTCGACCAACCCTTGAGCCTGTTGTTGGTCTTAATTTTTGTATCTGTATAAGGCTCATTAATTTCATCGATATTCAGACCATATCATTTTCTTTCTCAGACAAGACGTAATTGTGATAGAATTCTTCAATCTGCATATATGTGATTCAATTTTTTTTTTTTTTTTTTTTTTTTTATTGCACCAATTCTCAATTTTCTATTTCTCTAAAATTTTGTGAAATTACTTGAATATTTGTGTAATATACAATGGGTGCTCCTAACCATGCTTACTAACGCCCGCCAACTCGTTTACTGCGCTCACATCGGTTTACTGCGCGATCTCTCCCCCCCCCCCCACGATTCCTTCTTTGATACCCCCTACCTTAGCTGCGTATTGCTATCACAAAAAAAAAAAAAAAAAAAAAAAAATGGAATAACTTAAAAAATACCAGATATTTCGGCATTGTAGTGCCACTACCAGCTTCGAAAAACATACACATGGATTGAAAAACTCGTTGGGAACCAAAAACACTCAATCCAATTTCCTTTGCACGACCTTTAACTCATCTTTTTTCACGTTTTGGAACAGATGTTGTTTATAACACTTGGCAATTTTTTCGATTAGAAAATTCGCCAAAATTAAAAACACAGTAACTGAAATAAAAGTGAAATATAAATAATAAATTAAATTGAAATATAACTTAAAATAAAACCCTCTGCCAGAAAAGTATTTTTCCGGGAAAAAAAGCCAATAGAAATCGCGTCAAAGAATTGTCCTATCTGTTAACATATAAAGTACATATTAAAATCCAATGGCCGATTTTGAATCGAAACATTTTATGGCAAAGAACAATAACAATATAACAACATAAGAATACAATAAATGTGGAATTTAACCGAAATTTATATTTTCAACGTATTAGGATATAATTTTTTCAACAGTAAATATCTAGACATATGATGTTGGAAAATACATATAATTTTAAATTGGACTTTGCTAAAAAAAAAATACAAAATACAAAATTCTTTATTGATAAATTCTAATTAAAACTACTCGATTTTAATGAGTTCAAATATTTTCTATATTTTCATGTTAATACAACTCGAAAATAGCAAGTACATATCACACTATTCTCTAACATTTTAACTTAAACAAGTGAAAATAGAAAATAAGATTTCATTATGAAAACATACTAATACACCAATGTAAATAATTCTTCACAATAACATACTTCCTTTATTCATTGCTATAGAATTAGTATAAATTTCAGTGTTATAAAAGAATTTCTAATGAATAGAAATGGAATTAAGGAAGCCTATTTGTTGAAAGAATATTTACTCAACAATTATTTGGCTCTTCCTAATGCTCTTTTCAATAAGCTTCATAAAGACATCCGCTAAACTCAATTTACTTCTGCATATGTAAGACATTCATTAGAAGAGGGTATTTAAACTTTACATATTTCGTAATAAATATAAAGGAAAGAAATATTCATAACTCTATCACCTTTTGCTTATCTGCATATGCACCTGCTGTATATGTAAGACTTTTAGTCCGAGAGGCGACTGCCATTTTTGGACCCCATTGAAGATCATTCTGATTTTTTTATGGAAATTGGAAAAATGGGAGTAGAATAGGAATCCACTGGTCTGCCGTGGCAAAAATGGCCGAAACTGATCAAAAATCGACTTCGAATGAGTTGAATTAAAATCCGATTGCCATATATGTCATAACTTGCCAAAAAGAGAACAAACTTTTTCGTCTGGCAACCCACTGCATTTTGATTTTCAATGAGAAAAAGCGCAAACGATTTCTGATCTCTGGCTCGAAAAACTTGTATCTTTTAAAAATAAGCCAAATTGGTGACATTAGATACGTCATCAGTGATGTAATGTTTATTGCTCACTTGGCTCCCTTTTAATAGATGCAAGTAGACCATCGCCAAATATCTGAATCGTCTGCAACCTTCTTAATTGAAAATTAAAGAGTGAGGGTAACCAAATAATAAAAAAAATGCTCATTATTTTTCAAGTTATGGCGCATTTGGCAATTGGATTTAGTTCAACTTATTAAAAGTTGATTTTTGGCCAGTTTCGGCCATTTTTGCCACGGCAGACCAGTGGATTCGTAATCTATTCACTTTTCTCTAATTTCTATAAAAAATTCAGAATGATGTTCGATGGGGTCCAAAAATTGCAGTCTCCTCTCAGTCTATTTCAAAAGCAGAGGGTATTTAAACTTTACATATTTCTTATTCCTAACTATAATATACCTATCTTTTCTTTTCCTAATAATGTTTTCAATAAGCTTCATAAAGACATCTACTAAACTCAGTTTACTACTGAACATATAAAACATTCAATAGCAGAGGGAATTTAAACTTTTCATATTTCGTATTAAATATGACCAGAAAGAAATATTCCTAACTCTATCACCCAATACATCATTATTACAATAGTTTTACAACTTTGGCTGTCTACTCCCTACCCCTTGTTTTGTTAATGCCTGTCATCAGGGGAAAATAAATATAAACTCAGCATGTTTTCTAAAACAATAAAATCATGGTATCCTAATAAATAATAAAAGTTATGTCAAGAACTTCCCAAGGGACTCTAAAGGAATCCTCGTATCTTAAGAACTTGTGTTTGAAGGAGGAGTAGTTCTGAGATTCCCTTGGCAGATAAGGGGTTGTGAAAACAAAACAGAAATATAAAATATATTATTTGGAAAAGGGAACTGATAACTTTAAAAATAGTTTTCTTGCATCTTTAAGAGTAGCGTGAAACTTGGTATTTTTTTATTTTTTTTATTTATTATTATTATTTTAAAACTTTATATTACTATTGGAAGATAATTATTTTCTTATATATCTGCTGGTAAAATTAATTATTGTAACATAAAAACTGGAGAAAGATGATGGTAATGAAAACATTGACGGTTGATGTAAGGAGCTAGAAAATTTGATAATCTTAATAATGATAAAACTAGCAATGGTTGTAATATAATTGAGATAACAATAAAAAAAAGAAATGATTGTAATATTAATGAGATAACAATAAAAAAAGAAATGATTGTACTATTAATGAGATAACAATAGAAAAACAAGAAATGATTGTAATATAATTAAGATAAGAATAAAAAAAGAAATGATTGTACTATTATTGAGATAACAACAGAAAAACAAGGAATGATTGGAATATAATTGAGATAACAATAAAAAAAAGAAATGATTGTAATATTAATGAGATAACAATAAAAAAAGAAATGATTGTACTATTAATGAGATAACAATAGAAAAACAAGAAATGATTGTAATATAATTAAGATAAGAATAAAAAAAGAAATGATTGTACTATTATTGAGATAACAACAGAAAAACAAGGAATGATTGGAATATAATTGAGATAACAATAAAAAAAAGAAATGATTGTAATATTAATGAGATAACAATAAAAAAAGAAATGATTGTACTATTAATGAGATAACAATAGAAAAACAAGAAATGATTGTAATATAATTAAGATAAGAATAAAAAAAGAAATGATTGTACTATTATTGAGATAACAACAGAAAAACAAGGAATGATTGGAATATAATTGAGATAACAATAAAAAAAGAAATGATTGTACTATTATTGAGATAACAACAGAAAAACAAGGAATGATTGGAATATAATTGAGATAACAATAAAAAAAGAAATGATTGTACTATTATTGAGATAACAACAGAAAAACAAGGAATGATTGGAATATAATTGAGATAACAATAAAAAAAGAAATGATTTTACTATTATTGAGATAACAACAGAAAAACAAGGAATGATTGGAATATAATTGAGATAACAATAAAAAAAGAAATGATTGTACTATTAATGAGATAACAATAGAAAAACAAGGAATGATTGGAATATAATTTAGATAACAATAAAAAAAGAAATGATTGTACTATTAATGAGATAACAATAGAAAAACAAGGAATGATTGGAATATAATTGAGATAACAATAAAAAAAGAAATGATTGTAATATTAATGAGATAACAATAGAAAAACAAGGAATGATTGGAATATAATTTAGATAACAATAAAAAAAGAAATGATTGTAATATTAATGAGATAACAATAGAAAAACAAGAAATGATTGGAATATAATTAAGATAAGAATAAAAAAAGAAATGATTGTACTATTATTGAGATAACAACAGAAAAACAAGGAATGATTGGAATATAATTGAGATAACAATAAAAAAAGAAATGATTGTACTATTATTGAGATAACAACAGAAAAACAAGGAATGATTGGAATATAATTGAGATAACAATAAAAAAAGAAATGATTGTACTATTAATGAGATAACAATAGAAAAACAAGGAATGATTGGAATATAATTTAGATAACAATAAAAAAAGAAATGATTGTAATATTAATGAGATAACAATAGAAAAACAAGAAATGATTGTAATATAATTAAGATAAGAATAAAAAAAGAAATGATTGTACTATTATTGAGATAACAACAGAAAAACAAGGAATGATTGGAATATAATTGAGATAACAATAAAAAAAGAAATGATTGTACTATTATTGAGATAACAACAGAAAAACAAGGAATGATTGGAATATAATTGAGATAACAATAAAAAAAGAAATGATTGTACTATTAATGAGATAACAATAGAAAAACAAGGAATGATTGGAATATAATTGAGATAACAATAAAAAAAGAAATGATTGTACTATTAATGAGATAACAATAGAAAAACAAGGAATGATTGGAATATAATTGAGATAACAATAAAAAAAGAAATGAGTGTACTATTAATGAGATAACAATAGAAAAACAAGGAATGATTGGAATATAATTGAGATAACAATAAAAAAAAATATTGTAATATTATTGAGATAACAATAGAAAAACAAGAAATGATTGTAATATAATTGAGATAACAAAAAAAAAAACCGATTGTAACATTATTGAGATAACAATGGCAACACCATCAATGACTGTAATGTAACTGTGATTAAAAGGACATATCAACAACCATTATAATATAATTGTATTAAAATGGCAGCACTACCAATGATTGTTATATGATATAACAATGGAAACATTAACAATGATTGTAATATAATTGAGATAACAATAGAAACACTAGAAATGTTTCTAATATAATTGCGATAATGATGGAGACGTCAGTAATGACTACAATAAATTGCGTTAACAATGGCAACACCAGCAATGAATGTAATAGCATTGTAATAAAAATAGTAATAGCATCAATGATTACAATATAGTTGCGAAAAAAATATATATATAATTACGATAGAAATGGACACCATATCGCAAATGTAAATGTAGTAGTGGAAATGGCAAAACAATTAAAAAAACAGTATACAAAAAAAAAAAAAATGATGTACTTCTTTAAAAAAAGAAAAATATCAGAAACTTTTAATGAGAAAAAGTTTAAAAAAAAAAAAAATCTTTACAACAACAACAACAGATGGCACTTTAGGTATGTGTGAGCAACTGCTCACTGCTATTTAAGTAGGTTGAAGACTGAACTAATGGTTTTTTAAAATACCGACACCTTCTGAAGAAAAAACTTCTTATATTTGTGGAGAGAAAAAATCTTACATATGTGGGGATAACCTCGTACTTTTTCTTTCATTTTTTCTAAAACCTATATTGTTCTATTTTTATTGTTCACTTACTGAGTTTTTAAAGTGTGTTGCTTTCCTATTATTCTGTATTTTCTTATTTAAACACTGTAAAATTCGACAGTAAGTAATTATTTTCAATCACACCATACTTTTATTGCATAAGGTAACGAAAGTATAGCATTTAGGCAATAATATATATATATTATTATATATATTTAATATATATATATATATATATATATATATATATATATATATATATATATATATATATATATATATATATATATATATATATATATATATATATATATATATATATATATATATATATATATATATATATATATATATATATATATATATATATATATATATATATATATATATATATATATATATATATATATATATATATATATATATATATATATATATATATATATATATATATATATATATATATATATATATATATATATATATATATATATATATATATATATATATATATATATAAATATATATATATATTATTTTATATATATATATATACCCTAATAGTACACAACTTCCCAGGGAAGTCCCTGGGAAGTCATTCGTAGTCCCGGGGATGACTGGGGACTTCCTAGGAACCTCCCTGGGAGGCTGTGTGCTATTAGGGTATATATATATTATTATATATGTAAAATTTTTGAAAAAGTGTAAAATATTTATTACCCTTAATTGATTGGGTTTTACAATCATTTAAATGATTACAAACACTTTTCGTTTCATCCATCGAATCAACCAAATTCTTCTCTTTAAAGCAATAAATTCCCCTAATTGTAATTCCCACGATTTTAATTCGGCTATTTTTCAACAAGAACTTCTTTTTTTTAAGAAAAGTAGTATAAAAATAAGAAAAATAGAAACAATCCCAGAGTAGAAGAGCGAGAAAAGAGGTATTATGCTGATTTTCTTTTCCTTCGTGAGCAACAGGACGAAGTATTGATTGTCTTCCTTTCATTTAACAAAAGTGACCACAAAAGTAGCTTTCAGACTCGAGGTAAAGATAATTGGATAATTAATCAGTGGAGTTAATTTGTGGGAGACTGGTGGAGTGAAAAATAATTTTAAATGGAATTTCACTCGGAAATTCCTTCGGTTCGATTTCCTGACTTTTCCGTTGAGAGAGAGAGTTCATGTATTAGAATAGCCAAACAGACATCGTTGGGAGACGAGATCAAATGTAAGGAAGTGTAGATGTTGTAAAAAAATAAAAAAAATAGAATGAGATAATAAATACTAATGAAAATAATAAATAAATTGGTTGGTTGGATGTATTGGAGATTTTCCAGTTCTGGATTAACATTAAGATTACAATGCACCAGCACATAGATTAAGAACTGTGTGAAAAGAAAATATTTTCCAGAAATACTAAGGGGGTCCGGCACCTCCATAGGAGCCCATGTTAAATTCAACAACTTTGGGGGCATCTCATTTAATAACCGATTCTTCAATCATTATAAAACTTTCACAGTATAATATTTGGATATTTTTGAATACTTTAACTGGAGATTTTTGTTATTTTTTAAAAACTAAAATAATAATGATTTTCTAAAAAAATGTTTAAGAAAAATTATAAAATTTTAGACTAATTATTTAAAAAAAAATATTCTACCTATCAATAATTCCTCGTGTTAAAGTACTTAAATACATTAGAGAAACATGTATAAAAAAATTTCAAGCATTTATGTTATATAGATTTTAAGCTATGTGCCCCCAAACATGAAAAAATGGCGTTTTGAGAAATTCGACTTTGAAGTTAAAAAACATGCATTAAATACCTACATTTTGTTTACTTCAAAAAAAATATTAAAAATACTTTGAAATAAGACATAATTACAAATGTGACATCTTTTTAAAGACAAAAATTTATATTTTAATAAACAGTAATAAACTCGAAATCAATAATTTGAAAAATTTTCATGCACCGGACCCCCTTTGGGTTTGGTTTGGAAGCTCCGACTGTCTATTTCTGCAACTTATTAAGTACTTAACACAGTCATACGCGTCTCGTAATTTTGAGCATCTAGAAGAATACGAGATCGAAATCTTCTAAAGTAAACCCGGCTCTCCAACCCCACCACACCGACGAGAAGACATTGAGGCCACGACAGTTTTTAATGTACACCGGCCGCCATTATGTACACACAGATATTTAGCGTACGTCGCGGTCTATAGGTTTTAAGACCACTAGCCTAGAAGTTTGTTTATAACATCTCCAGTTCGAGTTCAGAATCAAAGAGCTATCTTCTCAGGTAGGACTCCATAACTTTGAAATAACACAGCTGTGAAATAGTCAGAAGGGGGGGGGGGGGGAAAGAGACAAGTAGTGTGTTGAATAGACAGGTGCGGAAATTTAACACTTTAAATCCCAACCCGCCCTATACCGCCTTGTAGAGAATTTCCCAGCTAACCGCCTTTCGGGCGGTTGCAGGGGTAAACGTATATTTCCAAGTGAGGGGAACTGCCCTGCCTTAGTTGTTTAAAGCGTGACGGTCCTCAACAATAGGCTATTGTGGGGCATGTAGAGGGGAGACATGGATTTAAAGTACTCAATGTCAAACTGCCCAACCCTTTGGACATGGAGTAAGATAGTCAGGGACTTTTCTTTTATGCGAATCTTGTCATGTACTTAGCGGTGGCGTTTGTTTCATTGATAAGACGCTAACTAAATTCTCTGACATATCAAGCAGATGACCCAACGCACACCCCTATTGCAGGCTGTATACATATAGTAATGATCTTTTAATGGTCGACAGTGACCCCCCACAGCAATCCCAGGAGTGGCAGACAGGAGAACGAGTCGGGCGAGTTCATTTCCAGTTTTATGAATGGAAAGTCATCGGGGTTTTGTGAAACCCACAACGCTGACTCCATGGGATTTAAAGGGTTAAATACACTGGTTTGCCATAACAGTTACAATATGGAATTTTGGTAACACATTTTTTGAAAAGTTTGAATATAGTGAAATGAGTTTATCAGTTTCTTCGTGAAAAAGAATCCTCTCAGTTCTTCACTGGGTAGTGCATCCTAAACAATCACTTTTTAAGAATGTAGTAGTTTTGCGAGGCGTGTTTTGAGTACCCCATACTCAACAGTTATTTGTACTGACAAACCCACTCGTATTTAAACGCTTTTCACTGAAAAACCGGATGAAACCATAATCAAATTTAAACACGTAAAAGAATTTTAAAAACCAGCATCTATAAACTTCCATACCTGTCTTTCCAACCTACTACTTGTGTCTTTTTTTCTGTTTCTTGTTGTTTTGTTATGATTCCAATTCAAAGTTAGGGAATCCTTTCTGATATGCAGTTCCCGTTCATTGCATGCAGTTATATATTAAAAATGGTCCCTAGCAATATGATTCTGCAAAGTCAGTTCTTTTCCATATACATCAATAATAGTCCGAGAGGCTACTGCAAGTTTCGTTACCCCATTGAACATGAATTGAATTTTCTACAGAGTGTGGAGAAAAGTGAATAGATCATGAATTTACTGGTCTGCCTTGGCTAAAATGGCCTAAACGGGTCAAAAATGGACTTTGAATGAGTTGCGCCATAACTTGCTAAATAGTAATCATTCTCTTTTTTCTTTGGTAATCCATCGCTCTTTAATTATCAATTATCACTGCATCTTTTAAAAGTGAGCCAATAAACATTACGTCATTGATGACGTAACTGGTATCTGCAATTTGGCTTACTTAAAAAAAAAAAAAAAATCTAAGTTTTGAGCTGTTTGTTAGCGCCTTTCCTCATTCAAAATCAAAGTAGCCGACCAAACGGTATAGTGGTTAGCGTGCTAGCTTCTAGACCACGAGGTTGCGGGTTCAAATTCCGTGTTAGGCATGAGTGTTTGTAAATGTATGTTGGCTTGTCAAATGACGAATGTTTCGGCGCATTATAGCCCTCGTGTTGCTGACGGCGCCCGATAATCTGAAAACAACCAATCAATATCAAAGTGCGGTGGGTTATCAGAAGAAAAAAAATTGTTCACTTTTTGACAAGTTATGACATATTTGGCGATAGGATTTAGTTCAACTCATTCAAAGTCGATTTTTGACCAGTTTCGGCCATTTTTGCCACGGCAGACCAGTGGATTCCTAATCTACTATTTTGTTCTCCACCTTCTATAAATAAAAATTATGATGATGTTCGAAGGTGAACCTCAATTTGCAGCCACATCTCAATCTAAAATCAAACTTCAGAATGCAAAGAAGACTTTTTTTTTTTGGCGGATTATATTTGGAGCAACAAAATGTGTATGAGTTTTTAAAAGTCGTTGAAAATAATTATAGAAAAAAATGAAGCTAAAAGATTCGTGAATTTTATGTTTGGCTTGTATAAATAATTTATATAACCCTTTTCACTCGTATGTCCCCGTATGGGGGACATCACTCGTTTTACCATTGCGCTCGTATGTCCCCGTACAGGGGACATCGCATCTGTATTGGGCAAACTGTGATAGTTTAACCAAAATATTTCTGTTCGAAGTATTTCTAAGTTGATTTGCTTTGGTAGAGGTGCCGGCATTACGTTCCACTCCTAAATATTGTATGTATAATTTGTTCATATTATTACATTTCTTAGATTTTTAACCTTTTGCACTCCGAACCATTCTGGACGGCTACCAGCAGCTCAGCCCTAGTGTTGACCTTGCGCCAGTAAATTTCAACAAACCCAACCATCGACAAACTCTCCATATCGCTCCTTTCAAGTAGCGCAGAAAAGTGCTCGGACCTTCGTGAACTAACACTTTTCACGTTCTCTTTTGACACAAAACCCCACTGAAATGTTTTTTTATATATATCTTGGTAATTCATATTTATATTTGAATTCTTGTGCCATTTTAAAAGAAAACTTCAGGGAAACATGTATTTCTCAAAAAGTTGTGCTGGAAAAAGTTAATTCTTCGTAATCACTAATAAACTTTAATGTCTCCCTGAGAGGGCACATCCGAGTGATATGCTTGATTACGATGTCCCCTGAGAGGGGACAGCGGAATGCAAAGGGTTAATGTGGTGTAGTGTAATATACTTAAGTATTCTTAGTAGTTTCAATAAATTATTTTGACACGTTGAAAAATAAAATATTATGTGGCCACATTCCCATCCTAGGTCAAGGGGTGTATTCAGAGGCTATATTTTTTAAATTTTTGATTTAACGATGGTAAACCTTCTAGTTAAATTGGAACACATTTCCATTGAAAAAAATTCTTCTTGTTTGGACATGAAAAAACATTCCGAGTTATTTGCTAACTTTCTGAAGCATAATTACGAGTACAAAGGGTTAAAACGTATTGTTTAAGTGTAGTAAATACTTTTGGATAAATAGTATTTAACTTACACTCATAGATGGCGTCCTAAGTTAAAGTGTGCCTATTTAGAGCCATGTAGTAATTAATAATTCTTTAAAAAAAAAAAAAAAAAGCAATATACTGATATTCAGGGAAGTTTGTTTGTATGCTTAATGAACCTATTTTTCTTGATTATATCTTATTAGTACAATAACTACTAATAAGGCCAGGTTCAACAGCTTAACCTAGATTCTAAACAACAACGAGCATACATTCCTAATCGAGGATTCATACCTGAACCTTTGGCATTCAAAGTCAAAGTACTAATTGTATACCCATGTAGCACAATGAAATTAGCTAATGACGAATTCTTGGAAGATTATCCAATCCATGCCAAGCCGACCAAACGGTATAGTGGTTAGCGTGCTAGCTTCTAGACCGCGAGGTTGCGGGGTTCGAGTCCCGTGTTAGGCATGGGTGTATGTAAATTTATGTTGGCTTGTCTAAAGTAGAATGTTTCGGTGCATTATAGCCCTCGTGTTGCTGACGGCGCCAGATAATCTAAAAACAACCAACCAGTGCATGCCGAAATTATAGGACCATCATTCCAAAATGTACGATTTTTTAAAAAATAAACGCATCAAAATCATTCCAAACATAATTTTAAAACCTTAATATTAACTTCGATTTTGTCTGTTTGTGACTGCCGGAAAAATCTGTGGAGTCTAAATAAAACCACTCGCTGTCATCCAATTGGGCTAAAACTTGGCAGATAGATTCGATGAGAATGCATTCTATCAAATTTTGGAAGACTGTGACTGTCAATAAAAAGTCGCTTTTACGGAATACTAACTAGCCGACTTGCCGTCATCCAAACGCTCTGAAATAGCATTTAACCGATAAATGAAGAAACTCTTTCCTGTTGCCAAAATTAAATTAATAAATAAAAGTGTTTCAATCCAAAAAAAAAAAGGTATTTGGATGTGAGTGCATAAATTTACATCTAGTTTTAATGAATAAATTTTGAAAAGTAATTTAGCGCATATTTTCGAGATAGAGATGTTTTTAATATCTAAAATTAGACGCCCAACATCAAGCACACGCTGACAACAGAAACGACGCTTTGTTTATTAATATAAAATTGGCCACGAATATAAAGGATTTATATTAAAAACTCTTTCATGGGCTATATTTCTTACTTCTACGTCCTTTCATATAAAAATATATTTCGATTTTAAAACTCTAGAACAACATTCCAAAACTACCAGTATGTTTTACCCTACACTGGGTGAGATTGGCCAAGATGCGTAGTAATAGCACATCGAGATTGGCCATTGTCGAGCAATATTGGGTGCCATATTTGTGCAACTGGGGCTAAATAAATTTTTTTTAAATATTTTGTAGATAATTAGTTTCAAATGCTTGAGCAGAAAAAATTTCTCCAATTCATTTTAAAAAAATAAGCCATTAAATATTCAACAAAGTAAATGCTGACGTGTTTGTTTGTTATTGTTTTTTTTTCCTTAGAATGTTCCTATTTTTCTAAATTAAAAAAAAAAAAAAAAAAAAAAATGCAAATTTTCGTTTTCGGTGAGAAAAAAATAAATTTTCTTTTGATATTTAGCAGTGGATTCAAATCATTTTGTGGAGCCATATGTTACTAAAAATTAAATTTTAGTCAAATTTTTAGTTTGGAATTACATTTTGTATTTTTAGATTGGTTGTATTCAGATTATCTGGCGCCGTCAGCATTACGAGTGCTATAATGCGCCGAAACATTCGTCATTGGACAAGCCAACATACACTTACAAACACCCATGCCTAACACGGGACTCGGAACCCGCAACCTCCTGGTCTAGAAGCTAGCACGCTAACCACTATACAGTTTGGTCGGCTGTATTTTTAGAAAATTTTAAGAAAATTATAACATATATTTTTTTTTCTGCATCGAAGTAATGTAGTGTTGCCACCAGCATGAAACAAAGTGCTTTACGAATAAATTTTCGCGTATAAACAAAGCTTTAACGTAGAAACTTTCTAATTATAATTGAAACACAATTGATTCAGGTTTTATTCTCAGAATTACTACTTGCATTAAAACTTACAAAGAGTTAAAAAAAAAAAAAAAAAAAAAAACTCTCATGAACATTCAAGAACTCACATTAACGAACATTAGTTTAGAAAATTTCAAGAGAAGTTTCAAAGTGTATGAACATTTGAACCCCAACCCATTAAAACTTTTCTTTGCTTCCCTTAAGTGAGCAGTAAAAACTTTCTCATAAAAGTGGAATTAAAATTAAGCAGTTATTAACACGAATAAAAGTTTACTTGTTACATGAAGGTTATCAACGAAATAAGAAAAAAATTACAATAGAACAAAACGCATTCTTGAGTGTTGCCACGAGTAAAGTGCATAATTATTTTGGAACAATAACAAATGTGGTGGTAGTTAAATCTTAAAAAAAAAAAAAAAAAAAAAAAAAAACCACTCTTTGGAACAGCATTTGAATATAATTTGTATTCATATTTCAACACTATGTATTTGCACTAATTTAAGGGGGTCCGGTAACGAAAATAAAAAAAACTTTATTTATGTATATTTGTATGTAAAATATTTATTTTATGTATGAGATACTATTTATATATCTTTGAGAAAATGTTTTTTTAAATATTGTGTTTAGTTATTTAAAAAAAAATTAAAAACCAAGAAAAGTCCATAACAATTGATGTTTGCGTATGTTGATATAAGTCAAGAAAAAATAAAAAAAATTTCACAGTGAAAGATTTCTGTAATACATAATTATATAAAGGAAATTTTGTCTTCACAGAATTTTGATGGGTGAATTAAAAAGAAATTAAAAAAATTCTCAAAGTTAAAATATTGAAATTTTTTCTTTTTTTATGTTATCTTTTACGCAAAATGTTATATTTTAAAACAGAATTTAAAAAATAAAATTTTGTGAGGACAAAATATTTAAAACTATATAAATTAAATGCTCCAAAAATTTGAATTGCCAATTGTTAATGGTTCTGGAGATATATCGATTTGAATATGCAACATCTGTGAAAAACACTAGTGCTCGAAAAACGCACTTTAAGCAGACGCTTCAAGGCGTTACACCCATTAGAGATGTTAAAATAACAGGTAATTTTGTGGCGTTCTAATCACCGGAGGAATAAGATAAAAATATCATTCTGTAAGAACTATTTTTTTAAATCAGAAAAAAAATTTGGGATTTTTGAAGAAATTTCGGTACTGAACCCCCTTAAATAAAATTAGACTTCAGGTGTTTTTTTTTAACCTTTTGTTTATGTTCGAAAAGGGCAGAAAATGTATGAGAGTATATTTATGTAAATGTATGAATTCAGTTTTGTAAGATTAAACAGTAGTATCTTTAAAGAGTTAAGTGATAGGATTTATTGATGATATAACTTATAAAAACGAAGTTTTTAATATAAATCCCTTATATGCATTGCCAAATTCTAAACATAGCGTCGTTTCTGTTACCAGCGTGTACTTGTACTTAAAATTTAAAATTAGACGCAAACCCGATCTGTATCAGTAAAATATACGGTAAACTACTTTTCCAAATTTACTTATTAAAACTTAATATGAATTTATGCACTTTCATCCAAATATCTTTTATTTAATCTGATTAAAACAATTTTATTATGTATTTATTAAAACAATTTTATTATTTATTTATTAAAACAATTTTATTATTTATTTATTAAAACAATTTTGGTAACTGGAAAGAGTTTCTTCAATGTTCTGTTAAATGTTATTTCAGCTCGATTGGATGACGGAAAGTTGGTTTATTAGTATTCCGTAAAAGCGACCTTTTAGTAACAGTGACAGCCGCCAAAATTTGAGAGAATGCATTGTCATCCACTTCGAATCTATATGCCGAATTTTAGCATGATTGGAGGATAGCAAGGGGGTTAATTAGGTTTCCGCAGCCCGCCATCGATAAATATACCCACAAACATACATCCACACAAAATCGAAGTTAATATAAAGGATTTAAAAAAAAAGGGTTTCAACTTAACCTAAAGATATCATTCTACCATTGCATAAGGGATAAGTTAGACCTCATCTTGAGTATGCAGTGCAATTTTGGTCACCATCTTATCAATTACATAGAGTTGTTGGAGAGGGATTAGCACAGAGCTGCAATGATTATTCAGGGTTTGGCTGTCCTCATTCGAATGTAGTAATAGGTTAACCCTCTCGCTGCGCATTTCGCGATTTCCGCGGTTGGTTGGTTGTTTTCAGATTATCTGGCGCCGTCATCAACACGAGGGCTATATTGCGCCGAAACATTCGTCATTAGACAAGCCAACACACATTTACAAACACCCATGCCTAACACGGGACTCGGAACCCGCAACCTCGCGGTCTAGAAGCTAGCACGCTAACCACTATACCGTTTGGTCGGCCACGTTACAGGGAATTTCATGTTAAGCGATTTTACGTTAACGAGGTTTGATTGTATTTAAAATGTATTTTTATGACAATTTTTCAAAGAGGAAATTATGACGCAGTGTTTACCAAATAAATACTCTAATTTATTCTTCATTCGAAGGCTCACAAAATTTCTCCATACGACAAAACAATTGCTATCAAGCTTCGGTACATAAAACTTCCAACACAGCGATAATGCAGGAACAGCGAGAGAAAACAAAACACCCGATGCTTTCTAAACAGCATCCAATACTCGTCTGATCTTACGATTCCATTTTTCGCCTCTTTTTATAGTCTCTCGGCAGAAATTTTTAGCAAAATCCAGCTAACCAATCACGTGATAGAAATCCCTCAAAATTTCCCGATTGATTTAGAGGTTGCCATCTTTTTTTTTCTAATCAGTACTGTCACTGTTAACAAATAAAATAGAACTTTAAAAGAAATACTTCACTATCTACGATTATATGCAGAATAAAATAAAAGAGAACTTTAAGGTACACATATACATTAGGAATTTTAAAATTTGACTCAAGTCGGCATTTTTTTTTTTTTTTTTTTTTTTAAATATTCCCGAATTCATTACCTTTAAAAAAAATACCATTTTCTTTCTGAGACTCAATTTAATTTTTAAATTACAGTGAGTTTTGTGAACCTGTTTTGTATCCAGTTCATTAGTGTAGTAAACTTTAAACGCGTTTTCTGAAGAATGACATTTTGGTGTTATATGAATTTACGCCAAGGGTCAAAACTTCATAATAAATAGTCCGATTTACAAAATTCTAACTTTGTTTTGAGGACACAAGTTGTGAATGTGTTTTCTATGGAGAATCTAACATATATTGATATAGACACATTTTTTATGAATATTTTAATCTTAATTTTTTGTTAATAACCATGTATTTTTTAAACTTTTTATTTAAAAATTTATAATTAAATAAATATTACAGCCAAATTCAAAATTAATTCTCCATAGGAACATGCGTCAATATAATATCTTTTATTTGCAGTAAAAATCATACCTCTAAGTTAATTACAAGTTTCTTTATGTATGTTCTAATAATGTCCAAATTAGTCATTTTAATTGCAATTAGCTGATTAAAAAATTGACGGAAAAATAAAGTTTACATATATAAACGCATCATTTTTAATACTGATATCATGCCAAAAAGTTTGAAATTATTACTTAAAAATTAAAGAAAATCATCTCAATTGTATATGTATACCTTAAAATAAATACTTCACTTTTTACAATTATATGCATAAAATTTGTGTAACAGTATCTAATTGTTATTTTACCCCATTCTGTACTCAATTAATATTTATTTAAATTGCAACTTCTCACTATTCCATACGCTATGTATATTGATCTGAAATTGTTCATAACTTCCCTGTTAAATTTACTGTATTTATGTTTATTTGTGTTATTTTACAAAATTCGATACTCAATATTTATCTAAATTGTAACCTCTCACTATTCCATATCCTTTTAACATTGATCTGACATTGTATTTAACTTCCCAGTTAAATTTACTGTATTTATGTTTATTTGTGTTATTTTACAAAATTCGGTACTCAATATTTATCTAAATTGTAACCTCTCACTATTCCATATCCTTTTAACATTGATCTGACATTGTATTTAACTCCCCAGTTAAATTTACTGTATTTATGTTTATTTGTGTTATTTTACAAAATTCGGTACTCAATATTTATCTAAATTGTAACCTCTCACTATTCCATATCCTTTTAACATTGATCTGACATTGTATTTAACTTCCCAGTTAAATTTACTGTATTTATGTTTATTTGTGTTATTTTACAAAATTCGGTACTCAATATTTATCTAAATTGCAACCTCTCACTATTCCATATCCTTTTAACATTGATCTGACATTGTATTTAACTTCCCAGTTAAATTTACTGTATTTATGTTTATTTGTGTTATTTTACAAAATTCGGTACTCAATATTTATCTAAATTGTAACCTCTCACTATTCCATATCCTTTTAACATTGATCTGACATTGTATTTAACTTCCCAGTTAAATTTACTGTATTTATGTTTATTTGTGTTATTTTACAAAATTCTGTACTCAATATTTATCTAAATTGTAACCGCTCACTATTCCATATCCTTTTAACATTGATCTGACATTGTATTTAACTTCCCAGTTAAATTTACTGTATTTATGTTTATTTGTGTTATTTTACAAAATTCGGTACTCAATATTTATCTAAATTGTAACCTCTCACTATTCCATATCCTTTTAACATTGATCTGACATTGTATTTAACTTCCCAGTTAAATTTACTGTATTTATGTTTATTTGTGTTATTTTACAAAATTCGGTACTCAATATTTATCTAAATTGTAACCTCTCACTATTCCATATCCTTTTAACATTGATCTGACATTGTATTTAACTTCCCAGTTAAATTTACTGTATTTATGTTTATTTGTGTTATTTTACAAAATTCTGTACTCAATATTTATCTAAATTGTAACCGCTCACTATTCCATATCCTTTTAACATTGATCTGACATTGTATTTAACTTCCCAGTTAAATTTACTGTATTTATGTTTATTTGTGTTATTTTACAAAATTCGGTACTCAATATTTATCTAAATTGTAACCTCTCACTATTCCATATCCTTTTAACATTGATCTAACATTGTATTTAACTTCCCAGTTAAATTTACTGTATTTATGTTTATTTGTGTTATTTTACAAAATTCTGTACTCAATATTTATCTAAATTGTAACCTCTCACTATTCCATATCCTTTTAACTTTGATCTGACATTGTATTTAACTTCCCAGTTAAATTTACTGTATTTATGTTTATTTGTGTTATTTTACAAAATTCGGTACTCAATATTTATCTAAATTGTAACCTCTCACTATTCCATATCCTTTTAACATTGATCTGACATTGTATTTAACTTCCCAGTTAAATTTACTGTATTTATGTTTATTTGTGTTATTTTACAAAATTCGGTACTCAATATTTATCTAAATTGTAACCTCTCACTATTCCATATCCTTTTAACATTGATCTGACATTGTATTTAACTTCCCAGTTAAATTTACTGTATTTATGTTTATTTGTGTTATTTTACAAAATTCGGTACTCAATATTTATCTAAATTGTAACCTCTCACTATTCCATATCCTTTTAACATTGATCTGACATTGTATTTAACTTCCCAGTTAAATTTACTGTATTTATGTTTATTTGTGTTATTTTACAAAATTCGGTACTCAATATTTATCTAAATTGTAACCTCTCACTATTCCATATCCTTTTAACATTGATCTGACATTGTATTTAACTTCCCAGTTAAATTTACTGCATTCATATTTAGTTGAATTATAGCTTCCCACTATTAATTACTTCAAATAGACCTGCTTCTGACACATTCTCGCCAAATCCAATCTCCCCCCAACATTTCTATGTCACTCGTCTTTTCGCCAAATTTTTCACAAATACAAACTTCAAAGAAAGACTTCCGAAAGATTAATAACACAAATTGCCTCTTGCGCGGACACCGTCTCTTGTCTAAGACGATAAAAAGAATTAATACTCCCGATAAATCTCGGTGGAAAAGTGACATTCCAACCGAAATTCTTAAATTTGATTTCTTTTTTTAAAGTTCTTTTAAAGCCGAGTCCCAACATCCATTGTGCTTGCTAGTCAAGGCTAACAAATGCTAAGGGGGGAGTGGGGAGGGGGGGGTTAGAAAGTAGAACGTACTAGATATATGGGAATGGGCCATATGCTGCAGAGGAATTGTTCTGTTCTTTTTTTTTTTGGAAACGAAAAGATACAGTAGTATCATAAAATAATGGAAATGGTTGCTAAAACTTCGCTACATTTTTCTAGCTTCACTTTGTGTTTGTTTCCCAGTGCATATAGCGATTAAGTGAAATGTTTCGTGTGGCTCGTTGTCTGGAAATTCCGAGAATAATACCGCCATTGTTTTGTAGGAAAATGTACAATTGTTTCCGAGAATTGAATAAATGGTTTTATATTATATGGAGAGTAATTTATCAAATAATGCCCATCTTTGTCCAGAAAGGTTATTTGGCTATCTTTAAGAGGTTGGTTGGTTGTTTTCAGATTATCTGGCGCCGTCAGCAACACGAGGGCTGTAATGCGCCGAAACATTCGTCATTAGACAAGCCAACATACATTTACAAACACCCATACCGAACACGGGACTCGAACCCGCAACCTCGCGGTCTAGAAGCTAGCACGCTAACCACTATACCGTTTGGTCGGCCTAGCTTTAAAAGGAATGTCCTTTGTAAGGATCATTTCCCTATATTCGCTGTCTCGCAATCTTCTAATCCAGTTCATGTAGAAACTACGCACTATTAAAACTTGAAATTTGGTGAGTACGTACGAAAAAAACCACTTAATGAAATGAGATGAATTGTTTTCAATTAATGTCGTTCTATTATAAATGAAAATTAAAATAGCAAAAGAGAAAACCAGATGGAGCCACTGCATATGTCATTGGTGTAAGAGTTTCAAACACAAAATAAAGTAAATTAGACGCTATTTTTAAGTTTTTATTTTATGTCATTTCATTAAGTGATCCATTTTGTAACTACTTGCTAAATTTAAAAGTTTTACAGAAAGTAATTACTGAATGCAGTGGACTAGAATATTGTAACCTAGCGAGTATATGACTGATCCTTACTAGGACTTTCTCTTTAAAAAAAATGCACTTATTTGTTTAGCTTAGGTATAAAATAAAATTAAATCTTTTATAATTATTGAAGTGGGGTTGTGTTGCATAATTCAAACGGCCACTAGGATTGCCATAACGTTATTTTCGAGTTTTTAATTTATGTCAAATCATTAAGTAATCATTTTCGTACCAAGTTTCAAGGTTTTATAGAAAGTAGTTTCTAATATGCACTGGGCTAGAAGATTGTAACATAGTATAGGGAATTATCTTTACAAGTACTTCATCTTAACTACTTTATTGGTTTAACCGATTTTCGTCAATTCGTGATTTTGGTCACTCCTTCCAACTAAAACAGTTGCTTTTATACAAACCATTTAATTGCACAGTATAATTAAAATGTCTGTCCATCATTTAACTAGGCTCCTTTTTCTCCAGAAATCAATTTGTAACTCTTTAAGCCTAAACTCTAAATGCTACAGGCATGTGCCATGTATTATTTTGTAGGTTTTTAAGTTAGTATAACCTAGGGAGGATCAATTAATGGTACTTTTAAGTTTAGGTAACATTGTGGTTTAGCAAGTAAAAAAAACGAATAAGGTGTGAGGTTTTATCAAGAAGATTATCTCATCTAAATCTAGTGATATTATTTTGCCCCTTTATAGAGGATTGGTTATTGGATCATCTAGAGCAGCGGTTCCCAACCTTTTTAGTTGTGCGGACCACTTGTTTAGTAAAAAAAAAATTGCGGCCCCCTTGATAATAGAATATGTGCGTGCTTCAGTAATTAATAACAGGCTGTACAAGAAAGAATAAACAAATTTTTTTTCATAAAGAAAGGAACTTTATTATTTCAACTTTTGCGGTCATAACTATAAGAAAACTAAAAAACAAGTGGTTAGATAGGGAAAAAAAAGTCAATGGGATTTTTGACAGTGTTTGTTCCCCATGAGAGAGTCAATATCTAGATTAAAATTGGACAGTTTTAGCAATGCTATTTAATTCATACATTATTCACTCGTTACACCACCAAAGAATACAATCGAACAATTCGATTGTTGCTAACAATTGAGTGACTTGATAGTTCCCTTCTCTACACCTGAAGCTCCTATAATAATTATCTTGGTTTAGATTTACAACTAACGTTCACGGCCCAGGGCTAAGCTGCTTGCGGCTCTTTTGTGGGCAGCGGCCCATGGGTTGGGAACAGCTGATCTAGAGTATGGAGTACAATTCTGGTCACTTGATCTCAAGAAGGATATTGATTTGTTAGAAAAGGTTCAGCGTAAAGAAACAAAAATGATCCAGGGAAACTCAACGTTGAATTATGGCGCTAGATTGAGGAACCATAATGATACCAGTACACTCTCGACGAGACAAGACGAGCCGGTGCGAGTGGGAGTTCGCTCTCGCTTTGTCTCAGTCGAAATGGTGGCAAATTTTTCACGCTTGCCTCTCGGGCAGACGGGTCCTTTACTCGTGGCATAAAACCGACACCAGACGGAGCTCAGGCGAGCCCGAGCGTAGGCGAGGCGAGTTAGACCGAGTCAGAGTGGAAGCAGCCGAGCGTACCAAGTACACTCCCCCACTCGCACCCGCTCGTCTTGTCGTGGCGAGAGTGAACTGGTGTCTCCTCTCGGGCAGACTCGAGTCTTCTGGCTCTTGCCAAAAACCCGACTCCAGACGGAGCGTAGATCGAGTCAAGGCGGAAAAAGTCGAGCGCACCAAGTACACTCTTCCATTCGCACCCGCTCGTCTTGTCTCGGCGAGAGTGTACTAGTACCAGAAGTCGTGCTCACCAAGTACACTCTTCCACTCGCACCCGCCCGTCTTGTCTCGGCGAGAGTGTACTAGTACCAGAAGTCGTGCTCACCAAGTACACTCTTCCACTCGCACCCGCTCGTCTTGTCTCGGTGAGAGTGTACTAGTACCAGAAGTCGTGCTCACCAAGTACACTCTTCCACTCGCACCCGCTCGTCTTGTCTCGGTGAGAGTGTACTAGTACCAGAAGTCGTGCTCACCAAGTACACTCTTCCACTCGCACCCGCCCGTCTTGTCTCGGTGAGAGTGTACTAGTACCAGAAGTCGTGCTCACCAAGTACACTCTTCCACTCGCACCCGCTCGTCTTGTCTCGGTGAGAGTGTACTAGTACCAGAAGTCGAGCGCACCAAGTAAACTCTTCCACTCGCACCCGCTCGTCTTGTCTCGGTGAGAGTGTACTAGTACCAGAAGTCGAGCTCACCAAGTACACTCTTCCCCTCGCACCCGCTCGTCTTGTCTCGGTGAGAGTGTACTAGTACCAGAAGTCGAGCGCACCAAGTACACTCTTCCACTCGCACCCGCTCGTCTTGTCTCGGTGAGAGTGTACTAGTACCAGAAGTCGAGCGTCTCTTAGCGGAAGCCATTCAGCAGTATTTTGACCTCTCATATATACGTATTACAGTATGCCTGAGAGCTGAATTTTTTTTTTACGGGTAGCTATTAGTCTCTTTAGTAAGACCCCTAAGTTTCAAGTCTCCAATTATATTGGTTGTCAAGGTAATAAAAGTTGAAAAGGGCAGAAAACGACATATTTTGAGATCCATCCAAAACCAGCTCACTGATCATCAAATTAATAAGGTACTTCTAATTAACCTTAGAAGTATGAAATTTAGTATGCTTGTAAGGATTATAAAGCATACAAAAGAAAAAATCTAAATTTTCCTTAAAATTTTTTAATCTCAATTCTAATACCTTTATACTCGATCTAGAATGATAAAAGGTAGAATACTAGTAGCTATACTCAACTTCAACTTAACTAGACATCACTTAGACGGTAGATCGTGACAGTGCTCATAGGTATTTAATCCATTTTGGCGGAGTGAAGACATAATTCTCGCCAAACCTTATAGCCTTTTGTTCTCTACAGGGCTGTGGTTTGGCGAACATTATGCTTTCACGCCGCCAAAATGAATTAAATACCTATGAGCACTGTCACGATCTACCGTCTAAGTGATATCTAGTTAAGTTGAAGTTGAGTATATTAGCATATATAAATGGAGGACAAACTCATCACACGCCCTAAAACCTCTAAAATCAAAAAATAGTATTAAAAAAAAAGGGTACTTGGCAATATAAAATCAACCATTGGCGATATTTTATCGCCTACGAAATGATCGCCAATCGTTAATTTTTGTTGGCTTTGCCAACTTTTTTTGCATATCTGAATAAACTATTTACTTAAAATAATTTTATAATACCATCAATCACATTGAATCCATAAATACTTGATGCACTGTGGTCGGCAAATTGAACTTTCATAGAAAAAATCTGGTATAATTCTCCGCTTACTTGTCAAGAGTTCTACTGAATGAATTTATTATAAATGGTAACTACAGTTATTAATTTAATTGACCGGTATTTTTTATAAAGGCTCAGTTGGCAAGTTCTGGTTCCCAGTAAAAAATTATATCTATATTTATAAAAATAAATTAAGAGACTCCAATATCCTAGTGGTTAGAGTATCGGCCAATTGATCGGAGGATTGTAGGTTTAGTCATCTGTCCGCCAAACATAAGTGTGTACTTAATGGGGGCTGGTGCGCATTAAACCTGTCGTTATAGTATATGATATAATGCTAATTCATAGTAAACTAGAGCCTTTTCAAGAGCACGTGGACTTTTTCTAAGGGGGTCCATGGCCAAAAAATTTCAAAATTGTTAAGAAACGAAATTTTGCTTTAACCCTTTAAATCCCATGGAGTCAGCGTTGTGGGTTTCACAAAACCCCGATGACTTTCCATTCATAAAAACTGGAAATGAACTCGCCCAACTCGTTCTCCTGTCTGCCACTCCTGGGATTGCTGTGGGGGGTCACTGTCGACCATTAAAAGATCATTACTATATGTATACAGCCTGCAATAGGGGTGTGCGTTGGGTTATCTGCTTGATATGTCAGAGAATTTAGTTGGCGTCTTATCAATGAAACAAACGCCACCGCTAAGTACATGACAAGATTCGCATAAAAGAAAAGTCCCTGACTATCTTACTCCATGTCCAAAGGGTGGGGCAGTTTGACATTGAGTACTTTAAATCCATGTCTCCCCTCTACATGCCCCACAATAGCCTATTGTTGAGGACCGTCACGCTTTAAACAACTAAGGCAGGGCAGTTCCCCTCACTTGGAAATATACGTTTACCCCTGCAACCGCCCGAAAGGCGGTTAGCTGGGAAATTCTCTACAAGGCGGTATAGGGCGGGTTGGGATTTAAAGTGTTAAAATAGAATGCGTACAATTACGATCATTTTCATATCTCCTTTATAATGCTACCCCTTTCCGTTGGCTAGCAGTTGTCAAATTTGTTTTGTTTTGTTTTGAAACCACCGACTGTCTATTTCTGCCACTTATAAAGTGCTTAACACAGCCAAATACGTCTCGTAATTTTGAGCATCTAGAAGAATACGAGATCGAAATCTTCTACCCCTCTCTCCGACCCCACCACACCAACGAGAGGACATTGAGGCCACGACAGATTTAATGTGCACCAGCCCCCATTAGGTACACACCGATATTTGGGCGAACCGAGGACAGAACCCGCAACCCTCCGGTAACGAGCTCGATGCTCTACCGGCTAGGCTATCGGGAGCCTTGTCAAATTAATATCTGACAGCTGACGTTGACAAGAGTGAAATGTGTAAACAAGTGGGTGTGGTCACAGGCCATGTGCGGCAGTTTCTGTTTCACTTCACTGGTTTATTTGAATTACTAGCTAAATACCAGTGCTTCGCTACGAAATTTTAACATGTGCAATATTTTAGCTAGCTTCGAGGCCTCGCGTTGTGGAAATCTGTCATTCGTATATAAGACCCAGTTTTTGGCGCTTTGTTCGCAGGAAGGTTCATCGCTACGCAAAATCGAGTTCGCTACGTTCGCTGAAAAGTTCATGGACACATAAACACAGACTTATTTCACTCGTTAAAAGGTTCATTGCTGCGTAAGCATAAGCTCGCTTCACTCACTAAAATCTAATTGCTAAGTAAAGACTTAATATTGGAAGCCTCTCCCTTGTCAAGAAAAAAAAATTCCCCGCTAATACAATAACACAACACCCCTTTAAGATTATTTTAACACGTGTTTGTGGAAAGCAAAATTAGAGGCTAAAACTACTTATGTTGAAACTTTCAGAGTGGTACCCCTATTAGTAATCGTTTTATAAAATGTTTATTAATTAATTAAAAAAATTAATTAAAAAAGAGCAAAATCGAAATTTAAAATTCTACTTTTTAAAAGTCCGATTAAAAGGCCAAAACTACTTATGTTGAAAATTTCAGAGCTGTAGCCCTATTAGATATCGTTTTGTAACATTTATTAATTAATTAAAAAAGAACTAATTAAAATTTTAACATTCTGTCTAATATGCATACAATTAGAAGGCCAAAACTACTTATGGTGAAAATTTCAGAGCTCTACTCTAATTTTAAGTAGTTTCACAGATTTTTCAATTTTATCAGATCAAATTTAAGTAGATCCACAGAGCCACAGACAGTTTGTTTTATTATTATAGATGACTGCACTATATTCAAACTATATTCTTTAATTTATTATTTAAAAGCAGCTACTAAACAACTCTACTTTACTAGAATAAAAGTTTGTACTTGTTTTCAAAAACGTTGTGCACTTTGTGATTTTTCGTAATTACGATTTGTATTTTTTGAGCATTTGCAATCTTATTTTCTGTGAATTATTAGGCAGAAAATCTAAATCAAGGGAAAAGGATAAAATGTGTGCCAACTACGAGTAAACCTGAGGATGCCAATCAAACTTCGGACTCTCTGTCGTTATTTTTATTGAAGTTGGTTGAACACACACAGAAAATTTCCAGTTTTTATTTTTTAGGCATTCAGAATTTAAAAAGGTATTTTTAAAGTGTAAAATCCTATCACGTAAACTTTCGAATAAATTTGTTCTTACTGATGCCTTTTCTGATACATAATTGGAGATAACTGCTGTTGTAATTAAGTTACAAACACCTTACTCTCCATGGCATATTATTATGTATACTGTTTTAAAACTATTTGTGAAACAGAGTAGGAAAATTCTACATTTTACTCTAGGTATATATATTTTAGCTCAACTGTATTATGTAAACTTGCGAAGGAATTTTTTCGCGCCGATGCTGTATTTAGTACAGAATTAAAAATAACTGCAGTTGTATTTAAGTTATATGCACCAAACTTATCGTGTATATTATTTATACTCTATTGAAAGTATTTGCCAAACAGTATGTGAAAATTTTAATTTGGATTCTAGGTATGTATATTTCAGCTCAGCTTAGTTTCTGCATGAACTTTAAACAGCTTTTTCTCACAGATGATTTTTTTTTTACATAACTGGAAATAACTCCATTTGTAATTAAGTAACATACACAAATTTCTCATGAATATTGTATTAACTCTTTAGAACATATTTACCTAACAAAATTTTAAAATTTTGTTTTTTACTCGAGATATGATTTTTTTTTTAATTATTAAAGAAAAAAATAGGAACTTTCATAGTTAAATTTTTTTATTTTAATATCCACTAAATATCAAAATTACGTTTGGTAAATTTTCTTGTTATATATTTATAAACACATATATACAATTTTGAAGTTTCTTACGATATTTTTTATTAAGTTATATCAAAATACTTAATACGTTATTTTATAGTAATTATAAAATTTTAATAATAAAAAAATTGGTAGATTTTATAACTGTTCTAAAATTACGTAAAAAAATTGTGTTGATCCAAAAAATATTAAAATATTAAAATTGTGCGCCCGGGACCCCCTTAAATTTTCGCCATTATTAGTAGAATACATATTCCATATAGGAATGTTACACAAATTTATTTTCAAAATAATTCATACTAAAAAAATTATACTAGCTCTTTAGGTAAAAAAAAGTAATAAATCTCCAATGAGTACCCTAAAAAAAGTAGCGAAATCCCAAGAAAATCATCTCTGTAAAAATGCGCCAAGTTCTTCAAAACTATGGACGTGAAAAGTATTGAGATCTAAAGTAGAGCCAAGTTTAACGTAGTTGTAAATTACGGGCAATGAAAATAAGTAAGATTTGATTTTCTTCTCAAAATCAAAATTCCCCTTCACAAGCCTAAATATCCAGCTACAAAAAATACTTGTGCGACTTGGTCATTAAGTGTCACAGTACCAACACAGCCAACCTAGTGATCCAGAATACGTAATGGCCAAGTGTCAGAAGTATTTTTGTAGTATTTAAAAGTATTTTTCATTGCCCGTCATTTACAACAACGTTAAACTTGGCTCTACTTTAGTTCTCAATGCTTTGCACTGCCATAGTTTTGAAGCATTTGGCGCATTTTCACAGAGATGTTTTTGTGTTGGGATTGCATATATTGCCTAGAGTCTGAGAGCCACAAGCGACAAACGCAACCTCTAGCCACAGTAGTTGCCCAGTATAATAAGGTGCATAGGATTGCATGTTTCGCTTCGAGGGCCTTGCATGAGCGACTGAAGCGCAGGGGTGTAGTGGAGGGGGAACGAGTGGGAACGGCGATCCTTTACCTTTTTAGTAGGAGGAACGGCGTTCCCTCACCTAAAAATTTTAATTATTTTTTTTTTACATTTTTTCTTTACAAGAAACTGAACACAAAATTATGCTTTCGTTTTCTATCTACAACTTCAGAGCTGAGCAGGCAAGCTCAAGTATTTGCAAAACACTTGAAAGAAGCGCGGCCACCCGCACATGGCCATCAACGATCCGACACATGCATTACTATGATTCATCCAATGGCAATTATCTTCTTCGACGAATGATCTGTATTTGTGGATGAATTCCAGACGTCAAATTTATATGGCTCGTCATGAATATGGACTAAAACTCACGTACACAAGTTCGGGCCCACTATCTCCACTTTTAAAAAACAAAATTGTGGTCTGACACAGTTCTTTGCTCATTTTCTTTGAAGAAGGTTTCTGCTCCTCTAATTGTAACGGGAACGCTAACCGATTTATCAACGAAAGTTATATAACTTTTTTTTTTTTTTAAATTTTTATATCATTCACTTTATGTGACATAGCGTTCCCCCACCTTTTTATTTTACACTACACCACTGCTGAAGCGGTGGCGCGCGTTCGCCACTCGAGTGGCTCTGTATAAAAAGTACCCAGAAACTTCGCATGGTTAGCTATCGATATTCAACTTGAATCATTCATCGTTGACAATGTCTTACTTACACGGTTACAGATTTATCTAATTTACCTTTTCAGTTCTTTTATTCACCGAACATATCATAGAATATAAAATAATTGTCCTGATTATCCTATCCTCCGAGTAATAAATGTGATTCAAAAGCAGATGTTCCGTACACTCGTCACATCAAGAAAAGAAACTCCTCCAATGTAATCAAGCACGAGAACGGGTTTGAAATCTTCAGCTTCCTTTATCGGAAGATTTGCACAACTGATGGCATCACATCAAGTGCGCTATTGCCATACCCATTTACTCGGTTGCCAGAACCATTCCCCGAAATATCGAGGTATTTAAAAAAAAAGAATACGAAAAGGATATTGATTCGAAGTCTATCCATGTCGGCATGAGAGGTAAACACACCCTCTCGCAAACAAAAACAAACATGGCGGCTTTCTCGGTTACGGTTGCAGGCACACATAAAAAGACAGTGGTAAGCTCGATTACTTCTGATCAATCATTCGCGGACATGTTCATCCGCGCGGGAAAATACCGCCTGCGTGCAGAACCCCCTTTTCCCCCTCGACTCGCTCACTTATTATGCATTCCGCCTCGGAAAGAAGATTTATTCGAAGAGGAATGGGCAAAGACATCAGTTTCTACATGCGAAAGATGCGGAAAATGATGGAAATGAGTCTGCACGTGCGAGTGTTCTACGTTTTTTTTTTTTTTTTTTCTTACTGGTTATTATTGTTGTTATTATTTATTTATTTATATTTTTGGCGAAGACGAATAAATGCGACGGTGGGTAAAATCTGAATTTCAAATGTTCGATATGAGTTTGATTCCTGGACGGTGCATTTTTCGCGTATGAACTTTTTTCGCTTTCAAGCAGGAAACAGGATATTGATCGTTAAATATTGGAGATTGCGGCATCATTCGGAGCTTTATATTTCCAATCTTTAATGGTGTTTTGTAGTTGGCTTGTATAAATGGACACGACGGAATTCTTTCGTATGCCACACTTTATAAATGTCACTTCCATCAAGACTTTAAGGTATTACAAGAGTCATTTACAACCAAATCAGTCATATTTCCATTCAACTAAAAAAAGTGTCCTAAATTATTTAAAAAGCAATATTTTTAATTTATTTTTCGACGCAGTCAATAATAACATACTTCTTATTAATATTACACTTCCAATTTTTATTTTATTTTATATGTACTTTATGTAATAAGCCTATATTTGAGACTTAGAATTATAAAATTATTATATGACAACTTTTGGTTAAGTACTCTTTTCTCAAATGCTATCGAATACAATATTCTAATTTTTTCCATGATAATGAAAACACACAAGATATATCTAGTGAGACTAAAATATTTCTTAAATTAGGAAAAAATTAATATTTTACATATGCGATATTTTATATTGTAAAAAATAAAAAATTTTGTGTACGAAAAATATTTTTTTTTTAAATATAATTTTAAAGGTATATTGGTTAAAAAAAAAAAAAAAAAAAAAAATTGTTTGAAATAGAGGCTGTATTTGCATTTTCTAAATATTTTATGTAAATTTATTGAATGTGTATTCTAAAAAGTGTACTTAACCAAAGGCTGCCATACAGTAATTTTAAAATTTTAAGTTTTAAATAAAGGCTTATTACATAAAATATGTATAAAATAAAATTAGCAGAGTAATAACCATAACAAATATGTTATTACTGACTATGTAAAAAAAATAATTAAAAATATAACATTTTAAATAATTCAGAGCTTTGAAGTTGAATGAAAATACGACCGATTTGGTCGTTCAGGACTGCTGTCTTCCCTTAATTTGTTTTATTGAAACTGCATGGTAATTGTTGGGAATTACTAATAAGTGTTCTGCTGCCTGCGCGCATGCGTGGGAAGAAGATAAAACCCCTTCCCCTCCCATGTAACTCTCTCTCTGTATACGCAATTAAAATAGATCGGACGCGCGTCTAGGCGCTCCGTTCTTTACGGTGTTACCCAATAATAAATATATGTTTCATTTTTACGTGTTTGGTACCGTTGAACCCATACGACACACAACATCATCCTGGATTAATTAACAATTTATTTACGATTAAGAACATTTGGCATCCCTGCCGGGATGACGTTAGTACGTTTACTACGAATATAGGTACCTGCTACGAATTGAGTAGACATATTTTAATCACTTACGAACTGTTGTTTACGAATTTATGGATTACGAATATTTATGTGCGTAGAACTAGATTGCATAACCGGTTAACAATTACGAATTACGTGTCGGTGATACGGTTAATTGGATAGAATTACGCTGTGATCATCATGTCTCATGAAAATCTGAAGCAGAGAATGACGCAGAGAAGAGCGGCGAGTAGAGGATCTTTTACTCGTGCTCTGACCAAGTTTGATGGTCTTTTAGTGACCGAACCACCGGATCTAGTGCAACTGGAGATTTCCATGGACGTGCTATTGGAAAGAGCTGAACAACTGCGGCTAGCAGATGAAGCGGTTTTAGCAGAGATACAGACCACTGGAGTGGATCAAGTGCAATTCGAGACGGAGTACGATGCCATAGAGGAGTACAGAGAAAAGCTGTCTACGGCGAGAACAAAAAAGAAATTACTTCTCCAGCAAGTTAACCAGCAAGCCACCTTGTCCATCACGACCAACGAATGCCCTTCTAATGGCCCCAGCAGACAACCCCCTACGTCTCATCTACAACGGCTGCCGGAATTTGAAATAACCAAGTTTGATGGCGACCCCAGGAAGTGGATCACATTCTGGGCGCAATTTCAAAAAATACATGAAAATCCGCAGATTGATCCCGCATACAAGCTACAACTTCTTCTACAATCCACAAAAGAGCACTCCAAACCGCGAGAAATCGTTTCCAGTTTTCCTGGAAGTGGAGAGAATTACGAACATGCAGTTACTTATTTAAAAGAAAGGTTCGGGCAAGACAAAGTTTTGATTCAGGTGTTCATACGAGATATTCTGGAGCTTGTGATGAATAAGACCACTAATACGGATATTTCTACTTTATACGATAAATTGCAAACTCAGTTACGAGCACTGGAAGCTTTAAATGTAACAAAAAATAATTACGCTGAGTTTTTATATCCTTTAGTAGAATCCGCTCTCCCTAGTGAAGTGATAAGAGCCTGGGAACGTAACATAGGTAAGGTTGATGTTAATACTAATAAATCTGATCTTGATCTTTTGATGGATTTCTTAAAAATTGAAGTAGAAAGTGAGTCTAGAATACAAATGGCCAGATCTTTTAACACTCCTCTTACTGCCCCCTGCAATAATTCTAATAAAAATAATTATGTAAATTATAAGAAACAAAATAATAGAAATGTTGATAACTCCCGTAATAAAAATAATCCTGTAGCTCATGAGTTATTAAGTACGTCAGGAAAAAATAATGTGTATGATTCTAATGCATATAGATATAGAAAAATTGAATGTATTTTTTGTGAAAAGTCGCATGCTTCAGAGAATTGTGACACAGTTTCTGCCATGTCTTTGGTAGAGAAAAAGAATATTGTAAGGAAAAAAAACGCCTGTTTTGTTTGTCTGAAGTTATCTCACCATTCGGATAAATGTTTTCCTAAGCATAAATGCATTATTTGTAAAAAAAGACACTTTGTAGTGTTATGCCCAGATTTGCCCGTGAAAGAAACGGAAAATCTTACGTTGGAACCAGATCGTTCTACAATTACTACGTTAAATAAGGAAACACAATTCTCTGATGTATTGTTACAAACTTTAGTTGTTAGATTACATAATGGTAATGAAGAGATTTTAATACGTGCAATTTTAGATTCTGGAGCGCAGCATTCATACCTGTGTGATGATGTAATTAAAAGTTTAAATTTTAAATCTAAAAGTCAGATAACATTGCAACAATCTCTGTTTGGAGGTATTGAAGTACGTGAAAGAATATACGAATCTTTTCATATTGAAATAAGTAATATTGATAGATCTTATAAATGTATTATTTCTGTGTTAAATCAGCCACAGATATGTTCAAAAATAAATCGCATTTCCTCTTTCAGTATTGCGCAAGAATGCGAAAGATTAAATATTCCCATTTCAGATTTCGCAATAAACGATGGAGCCAAAGCAGACATTAAACTTTTGATTGGCGCCGATTACTTGTCAAAAATACTCACTGGTAAGGTTATAAATTTAACATCTGGCCCCATCGCAATACACAGTAAACTTGGATGGACTTTAATGGGATGTTTTGGAAATATGGGCACCAAACCGAATATTAATGAGGGCGATCATCAAAATACAGTCATTACTCACGAGAGTGTTATACAAACGAATATTGCATCTCATGTAGTGAATCTTTTAACGAAAGATAGCTTGTTGACTGATTTGTGGCGCCTCGATTCTTTGGGAATTTGTGATCCCATCTTGGAGGATGAGATCCGAATTTCTCAGGAAACTGAGAAATATTTTTTAAGCAGTTTACGAATTGATAAATTAGGTAGATATGAGGTAGCGTTACCATGGATTAATGATCAGAAACAGTTAGAAACAAATTTTCTCTTGGCAAAAAAAATTGCGATAGCCACCAAATGGAAATTAATTGCTTCAAATAAAATGAAGTATTACGGTGATGTTTTTGAGGAATGGTTATCCCTTGGTATTATTGAACAAGTGACTGATCAACATTTAGATGCAAATTTAAGTGGGAAACATTATTTACCTCACAGACCAATTTTTAAGGATAATTCCACTACGAAAGTTAGACCAGTTTTTAATGCGTCTTCTAAAACAATTAATTCTTTGTCACTGAATGATTGTTTAGCTACGGGTCCAAATTTGATTTCCCAAATTCCTTCTATTCTTAATAGGTTTAGAGAGTATAAATGTGCAGTCTCTAGTGATATACAACGAGCTTTTTGTATGATCGGAATTCAAGAGAGCGATAGAGATTTTTTACGATTCCTATGGTGGGAGAAAGACAATTTTGACCAACTGGTAACATATCGACATAAACGTGTAGCGTTTGGTTTAACCTCCAGTCCATTTCTATTGGCAGCCACTTTACGCTATCATTTGAATACGGTTTCCGATGATTTAAGAGAATCGGCTGAAATTTTAAGACCCTCTTTTTACGTGGATAATTGTTTGACGAGTCTTAACTCTGAGGTGGATATATATAAATTTATTAAAGAGTCCCAAATAATTATGTCTAAAGGACATTTCAATTTACGAAGGTGGCAATCCAATGTTCCTCTTAAGGTGTTGGAGCAGTCAGCACATGAGGATGAGGTCACTGTTTTAGGTATGGTATGGGATACGGATAAAGATACTCTTTCTTGCAAAATTGACCCAGTATCCGAGATACACGAGCAAATTACGAAACGAGTTGTATTGTCTAAAGCTCATCAAGTTTTTGACGTAATAGGATTTACCGCACCCTTATTATTATTACCAAAAATTATTCTACAAAAAACCTGGGAGTTAAAGCTTAAGGTGTACGTATATCCTACAATTCACGAAAATCGATAATTTTTTTTATTTTTTTTGTTATTATATCATAATATTTTCGGACACTTTAGCTTTCAAACAATACTAAACGTTTGAAAATATCTTTAATAGTTTTTAAGTTACAATCATTTATAGGTAGTACTTCCCCTGTTAGATACCACGATTTTAAAACTTTAAACCTGTTTTCTGACGAACTGTATTTTGATTATGTCACGCTTTATTCAAACAACGATAATTCAACAACAAAATGATCAATTATAATTTTTTTTACATCATAGTAATCTATATAATATGTTATATGTTTTGAAACTCATTTATATCATATTGGTTGAGAAATTGATTTTTGAGGGATTTTTAAAACTTAGAATTCTTTGAAAATGTGGATTTTTTTCATGTTTTCGCACAAAATAAATTGTAAAACAAAAACTCTTCTATATAAGAAACTTAATTGAGTTTCAAAACATTAAAAATACTATTTTGAATGGTTTCCAAGTAGAATTGCGTTTCTAAGTAAATTAGAATTTTATATATCATTGTTTGAAAAAGGTACTAATTATCTAATTAAAGCTTAATTAACAAATTAACAATTGAAGAAATTTGAATTTTTTTTATAAAATTATTTTAATCACATGGTTTCTAACTAATTTAAAAAAGAATTGGATTTTTAAACTCAGAATTTAAAAAAAAAAATTCTAGGGTATACATACACCTTAAATGGGATGATGTAATCCCCGAGAATTTAGCTAAAAAATTTAAGACATGGCTTGTTCAGTTGTATTTGCTTACGAATATACGGATACCCAGGTGGTTGAATATTGAACCGGGTAATCAATTATTAAGTTGTCACTTATTTTGCGATACAAGTCAATTAGCATATGGTTGTTGCATATTTTTGCGCATTGAATTAAATGAACAGGTTAAGGTCAATTTATTAAGTGCACGTAGTAGAGTTGCCCCTCTAAAACCAACCACTATTCCTCGTTTGGAACTTTTGGCTTGTTCCATAGGAGCTAGGCTTTTAAATTCGATTTTAAGTGATCTCCATCTTTCAGAGATAGCAATCCACTGTTGGACTGATTCCTCCACGGCTCTAAGTTGGATTAAACGTAATTTAAATTGGGGAATTTTTGTCCAGAATCGGGTTAAAGAAATCCAATCTTTAACTTCTCCTTTGGCATGGAAACATGTTCCTGGTATAGCCAATCCGGCGGATTTAGCATCCAGGGGTTGTTCAGTGGAACAATTAATCGAACGGCGTTGGTGGGAGGGACCAGATTGGCTTCTTCTAAGTGAGGAAAATTGGCCTAAGTCAAATGAAAACCCAGATGAATGCTTAGTTAATTCAGAAATGCGTAAAACAGTTGTTACGAATTTGACCAAATCTGTGGATGATTTAAATTGGTATTATAAATATTTTTCTTCGTATAAAAAGATAGTAAGAATGATTGCATGGATGTTAAGGTTTTATGATAAGTCAAAGAAAATTAATAATAACTGTGAGAAATATTTGTCTTTGAATGAAATAGATAGAGGAGAAAAATATTTGTTTAGACTCATTCAGCAAGAGTCATTCACGGGTTGCTCTGATCCTAAACTAAAAAATCTCAAACCAGTGTTAGACGATGATGGATTGTTGAGAGCTAAAACTAATATTGTATTTAGAGAGGATACACGGGATTTTAAGTATCCTATTATCTTGCCTTCAAAGCACCCCGTTGTGAAATTGCTGATTATTAGTGTACATAAGGATTATATGCATGCAGGCACTTCTATGTTAATGTCAAATTTACGCGAAAAATTTTGGATCTTGAAAGCTCGTAAAACAATTCGTGATTGTATCAAAAAATGTGTTAAGTGTCAGCGTTTTACAAGTGACCGAGGTGAGGCTCAACCTGGAGTTTTACCTGCGGACAGAGTGCGCGATGCAGCAATTTTCGAAATTGTAGGAGTCGACTTGGCTGGTCCTCTTTACCTTAAAGGCGGACAAAAGGCATATATTGTTCTATACACCTGTGCAGTATATCGCGCGATTCATCTTGAGTTGGTTACTCTTTTGTCTACTGAGGCATTCAGACTGTATAGACTAGACTTGGACAGTCCTATTCATGATAACAATGAACCATTATTTAGTAACAACATTTTGAAAACTAGAAGTGGCAGAATTTTTAAACCACCCTGCCGTCTGTAAAGTGTATCTGTGTTTCTTATATTAATATCTTAATTGTAGTTAAGAATGTTTTGTTTGTAAATTCTATATTGGTTTACTATATTAATATTTGATTTTAAGTTTGTATAATTTGTTTTATTGAAACTGCATGGTAATATTTGAAGTCGGCGGATTTTTTTATGAAGTTGCATTGGGTACAAAACATGAAATTCTACAAACATTGATTTTTTCCCCTCCACTTTTCTTTTATCTACACTATCTACCAATAAGTATTTGGACACCCATGCAATTGATGATGTCTGCAGTCCTGATTTACGTCACCCTTGATTCCAATTCATGGTAGGCTCAACGCTGACTACTACTCCACTAATCTAGATATCTATGTGCTTCCTACGCTGTGGCAATTTTATGGGTTGGATCATTGTTACTTCCAATATGACAACGCCACTTGTCATGTTGCGAGGTCCACCATGGATTAGTATGATGACAGCGGGCTGAACCGACTGGACTGGCCTGCTCAGAGTCCAGACGGGAATCCTATGGAACACCTCTGGGAAGAGTAGGATCGTCGAATTAAGGAGTGCAGCAATTGTCCAAAATAGGTGAAAGAACACACATGTCCACTCCAAGCCGAGTGGAAGAAAATACTACTGTCCATCATCCAAACACTTGTGGAAAGCATGCCCCGGAGTGTAAATACTGTAATTGCCTTAGGTGGAGGCTCAACCACTAATTGAATTTGAATAAATTGTGTTTCTCTTTTATCACAGGTGTCCAATTACTTATTGGTAGATAGACCTTTTAAAAAATAATGCAACTTTTGATAGTATTTAACGAGTGCCCTATATTTTATGTTCCGTTCCTTTCTTTTGATGAAAGTATTTATCATGATAAAAATTTAAAACAGTCGAATCTTTGAACCAGCAGTATTTGATTGCACGAAATATGTGGCGTATTCGAACGAATGCTTCCTTGAAAAACTTATTCAAAATGTTATAATATCTCAAATTTCAGAAAATAATTTGCTCTTTCGCTAAGTCCTTAACTAAAAAACACAGGCAGTTGACCTGCATTCTGTCTATTATCTTAATTGTCCTAAACAGTGCAGGGAAGAAAAAAATAATAATTTTGTTTACCTTTCCTTGTGATTAGATGAGATCGTAGAAACCTATATAAATTAAAATCCCAACACCAATCGTAATAAAAAAAAATCTCCAATATGATATAAAAATATAGACAAAGGCTAGAAAAAATAATTTATGATTTCAATAAAATGTGTGGGCCCTAAAATGTACTAAGTTCTTTATTACTATCATTATCGGTTACTACCCATCATAGTTTTAAATCCATCAATAAACTTAGCATTTTTTTTACGCTCTTGTTAATAAAAGGATTTGCCATGTGAAAGATACAGTAATAAAGGGGAATTGTCAAAATCAGCTCCGACTCTTGAAGAAAATCGTATTTTTTCCCCTTATGCTTCTAAAATGAAGTTTCTCACAGTTAAGAAGTACTTCCCAATTCTCGCTATGTTACAAGCTTCTAGCTCAGAGCATTTAGAAACTACTTCTATCTATCAAACCTTGAAATTTGGTGAAGAGTGTGGTGAAGTGGCATTTGGATAATTGTTCTCGCCCAAGATACTTCAACCACTTTTTTGGTGTTTATTAATTAATTTGTGAGGTTTTAATTTTGTGAAGTTTTAAATGTCATTTAATATTTATCTATTACAAATAAGAATTAAAATAGCAAAAGACAAAACCAGGTGGAGCCACTGCATATGCATTGACGTAGAGATTTCAAATATAAATATAATACATTAGACGCGACTTTTGAGTTTTGAATTTGTGTCACATCATTAAGTGATCATTTTCGTACCTAATACTCACCAAATTTCAAGGTTTTATACGTAGTAGTTTCTAAATGCACTGGGTGTTATTACTCAAATAATTGTTCGCAGTCACTGGTACATAGTTTATTGAAGATGACGCTCACACGCGTAACTACACACACAGGACATATTTCGTACATCTTGAGTAATTTAAACGCAAAATAATCGAATATTAAATAGCTTTTAGAATAAACGTAAGCCAAGAACAAAACCAAAGCAAATCTAAAATGTTCTGTTCTGTTGCCAGATTCACCAAACATAAATACAATATAAAGCGGAAGTTCAAAGTGTTAAACGAGTGGCAACACTGGGTTAAAAGTTTGTAACATATCGAGTAATGGGAATGATCCTTACTAGAACTTCCTGTCAATTTCTTTCCGTCGTTACTGAATAGCGTGGGCATCTCGGTAGACAAATCATAAAACAAATATTTTTGTTTTATTTTACGATTTTTTGGGCATTGTTAAATAGTGATATTCCAAATGATTTATTATAGGCTACTTTGCAACCCATTTCATTTCAATTTATGGGAGATATTTATCCGTGTTTTTAAATTGTTTGCAATTTGTACGTCTGTTGATCGTTATTTCCTCGAGCTCACCCCATAAACATTACACTGCCGATCATTTGAGTTCATTCTTTTATGGCGTTTAACAAGATATCCTCGGAAAAGAGATACTATCAGCAAAATTGTTCTATACTTTCGAAATAAATTCCTCGGGGTCACGCATAGGCAATAGATACGATATCGCTTCAAAGAGAACAAACAAGGGCGGGAAAATTACATTATCCGGAGCTTTCCCATAAAACCGACACTCAGCACATACAAATGCATCTAAACTCGATTAGAATAAAACAGGGGGGGAAAGAAGGGGGACTTTCGTCTGCGGCGTGCATGGTAAAATGTTCCAGCAAAACTTTCTGGAGGCTTTCCAAAACACCAAAATAATAAAATAAAGCAAAAGAAGGATACAATTTTATTCAGTTGCCACACGCGAAAGTGCGGACCCCAGGACCGTATTTGTGGAAGACTCGAAAAGCGAGCACTTACCATCACGTGATGTACTCTCTAACTCAGACCTTTCCATTTCACTGAGATGAGTCACGTATGTGTGTATGTGGGTTATATACTTATCTATATATATATATATAGAAAATTTTTACCGTGACGACTTCCATGGGCCATTTCTGACCCCCCCCCCCCCCTAACTTCTCTTTTTTAAAACTTGTAATTCTAAAAACGATGTCGATTAAAACTTTATCCGAGTTTAGTTGTGGGAAACAAATTGAGAAGTTGAGTCGAATTGCTGTGTGTGTTTGTAAGTCCGCTGTGTGTGCCCTTCTTTGTATGCGAAGTCTCGCTCTGGGCTGGTTTTTTAGGAGCAGCTTCCTTTTTTTTTATTATTATTTTCCTCTATTAGGTATATCCAGGAATTGAAAGTTTATGTTTTTTCAGCAGAATATTTTTTTTTTTTGTTATGCAGGTCATATACTAAATTTTTTTTATATATATATTTGGGAAAAAACCTTTTCCCAAATATCCATGAATATTTAAGTCCGAGAGACGACTGCAATTTTTGGACCCCATCGAACATCATTCTGAATTTTTTATAGAAATTAGAGAAAAGTGAGTAGATTAGGAATCCACTGGTCTGCCGTTGCAAAAATGGCCGAAACTGATCAATAATCGACTTGGAATGAGCTGAACTAAAATCCGATTGCCAAATATGTCATAACTTGGCGAAAAGAGAACAAACTTATTCGTCTGGCTGCCCACTTCATTTTGTTTTTCAATGAGAAAAAGGGCAAACGATTTCTGATCTTTGGCTCGGAAAACTTATATCTTTTAAAAGTAAGCCAAATTGGCGACATCAGTTACGTCATCAGTGACGTAATATTTTTTGCCATCATGGCTCCCTTTTAATAGATGCAAGTAAACCGTCGCCAGATATCTAAATCGTCTGCAACCTTCTTAATTGAAAATTAAAGAGTGAGAGTTACCAAATACAAAAAAAAATGCCCATTATTTGCAAGTTATGGCACATTTGGCAATTGGAATTAGTTCAACTTATTTAAAGTCGATTTTTGGCCAGTTTCGGCCCTTTTTGCCCCGGCAGACCAGTGGATTCGTAATCTACTCACTTTTCTCCAATTTCTATAAAAAAATTCAGAATGATGTTCGATGGGGTCCAAAAATTGCAGTCGCCTCTCAGTCTATTTGTATAAGTCATTGTACAAATGAAAAGGTAAAAAATATTACATTTTTCTATTCTATTATTGTGATGTCACTTTTGTAACCATAAGGATCCATTTGATTTAGTTCCCAATAAAACTTTCTAAAACTAAAGGTGTGGTACACAGCACAACTTTCAATTACGCTATAATACTGACGTGGATTTGTTTCATTTATTGTTTGAATGGGTGTTCGGTAGGACCTATATCCCTAATGTTAAAAGGCCCATTTTCTATGTGCCTTTTCTAAATAACTAACCAACGGATACATTTCAAATTTTCCCTGAATATTATTTCATCCTGCTTTTTTAATCTGAGGTTAACATTAAGAGAATATGTTTACTTGTTGTTGTTGGGTTTTTTTTTTCAAACTATCTCAAGTCATAAAACGCCAAAAATCTCTGAGAATCTCATTTTTTTAGAGCAAAATATTTTTTTAAAAAAATATTAATCAACATTTTTTTAAAAAAGTTCACTTCAGATTAAAATTTTATACATGGCAAATATAAGGTAAAAATTTCATAAAGCGAACTTTGTATCCGTTTTTTTTTTTTTCCAAAAAAGTACATAGAAGTTTGAAAATTGACATTTTGAGATAAATGCATTTTTATTCGAAGTTGTAGCATAGCAAACGTGTGTTTACGTATTTTAAAACTAACTTTTCTCCAGAACTAGAAAGAGTACAGGCCAAAACTATATTTTAAAAGAAGCAGAATAGTTTGAAATTTAAAGATATTCAATAATCAAGAAAATGGAAATTTTGAAATTTAAGCCTGCTGATCCCCCTTTAGTTTCATCTTTCGCTTAGAAAACATGGCCAGTTTGGCGAAATTTTTTGCTATAATTCTTACACGGATTATAATTTTTTTTTTTTTTCAAGCACCACTTCGCCAAAACGGGGATTTTGGCGATATACTTTTTGATAATTCTTATGTAAACTTTGCTTATAAGTGTACCTGGGGAAAAGAGAAAAAACGATCGTTGATGTGCTATGTTCAAGCGAAGAGAACTATGTGTTGAAGGTATTCGTTTTTCAAATTTTTACGCCGTTAAAGCAATTTTACGAAAATTTTGGAGGTGGGGATATTCATAACACCTGATGAGATATTACCACATCGATTTTTGTCAAAATTGTTAGAGTTGTTTTTTAGCAATCATTGAAAAACATGATTTTTTCAATGGCAGCTAACTTATGCACATGCGCGATTTTGACGAAAACCCTAATGGTAGGTCCCATGGCCACCACCAACCCGTACACCAAATTTGAACATCGCAGGTCAATTTGTTCGGGAGTTATGCTGACCACAGACACATTTTTTCTAGATCACTTTTTTGAAATCAGGATGTTCTAAAACTTGGAGAAATGCAAAAAGAAAAAAAAAGACAATCGATTTTTTTTTTACCAAATCCTATACTTGTATTACCCTATGTATACATATGGATAATTGAAAGTAATTAGTTACTCGAATAATATAAGATGCGTTTTATCAGTCCGAAAACAAGCAATTTAATCATAATTTGACCATTTAGTTGGTTGCTCAAATTTTAAATTATGAATATTTTATTACTTTGGAAAAACGTATAAGTATTCATTATAAATATTTGTATTGCTTTGGGAAAACGTATGAGTATTCATTATAAATATTTTTATTGCTTTGGGAAAACGTATGAGTATTCATTATAAATATTTTTATTGCTTTGGGAAAACGTATGAGTATTCATTATAAATATTTTTATTGATTTGGGAAAACGTATGAGTATTCAATATAAATATTTTTATTGCTTTGGGAAAACGTATGAGTATTCATTATAAATATTTTTATTGTTTTGGGAAAACGTATGAGTATTCATCATAAATATTTTTATTTCTTTGGAAAAACGTATAAGTATTCATCATAAATACTTTTATTGCTTTGGGAAAACGTATGAGTATTCATCATAAATATTTTTATTTCTTTGGAAAAACGTATAAGTATTCATCATAAATACTTTTATTGCTTTGGGAAAACGTATGAGTATTCATTATAAATATTTTTATTTCTTTAGGAAAACGTATGAGTGTTCATTATATTTTTTTTTCTGTATCCGAGACATAAAGTTTGAAAAAGTTTGACATAAAGTTTGAGAAAGCTGAAGAATCAGCATTTAAAAAACCGTTAATTTTTCCTGTGTATTGTAAATAGAGTATATTAGGATGGTCATTACTTTTTGACTTTTGAATTTCTTGCTTCCAACCCCTCAATATTTTTACTTTGGCTGTCATGAGAAGCTCAAGAAACAAAGTTGGAAACATTTATTTAATTGGTAACATGGTTCATCCCTTGATAAGAGACAAGAAATTATTTCCTAATCAACAGCTTTTATCAGTCTTACTTCAAAATAAGCAAGAGGTGAAGACTATCCGTGAAAGTAACATTCAAATACGATGCTTAATAGACAAACTGCTATGTACTTAGAATAACTGGAAAAGAAATGTATTTATTTCCGTTGTAGAATCACTACATTTATGAGCAGATGTTACAGAGGGTACTTAAAAATGATGGTAGCTAAAGTAACAAGCAGGTCGAACATAATCTTTACAAACACTTAAGATAAAATGGAACCATTGCAGTAAGGATAGTTTTCAAGATGAGAAAACATACTTACATGAGGCTTCCACAAAGAAAGAAATACAAAAAAAACTTCACAATTTTCAAAACGAACAAACACAAAAAAACTTCACTATTTTCAAAAAGAACAAACACAAAGTTCTCTAAAAAAGGATTATGGCAATTCTTTCGATTCTGCATCACAATTTTAGGGTTATATAATAACTCAAAACTAAAAAAAAAAAAAAAAAAATTACATGAAACATAATACTTTGCAAATTGGATTATAAAGTCTATTTATTCAATAAAAAGGTTGTTCAATTCTGAATTTCTGCTCAAACTCAGTAACGTCACCATCAAGAAAAATATTTTATTTCTAGTAAAAAATGTACTTAAAATTGCAGAAGAATGTACTGATGACCATTGAAACTTCAAATGGTGACGAGTTTTTTGTTAATATTATTGTTATTGTTATTAAATGTTAGTATAATTGTTATTATATTATTTATAATAATAATAATTATAAATTATAATTATAAATTATAATTATAAATTATAATTATAAATTATAATTATAAATTATAATTATAAATTATAATTATAAATTATAATTATAAATTATAATTATAAATTATAATTATAAATTATAATTATAAATTATAATTATAAATTATAATTATAAATTATAATTATAAATTATAATTATACATTACAATTATACATTACAATTATACATTATAATTATATATTACAATTATACATTATAATTATACATTATAATTATACATCAAAATTATACATCATAATTATAAATTATAATTATAAATTATAATTATGAATTATAATTATAAAATATAATTATAAATTATAATTATAAATTATAATTATAAATTATAATTATAAATTATAATTATAAATTATAATTATAAATTATAAATTACAATTATAAATTACTATTATAAATTATAATTATAAATTATTAATATAAATTATAATTATAAATTATAATTATAAATTACAATTATACATTACAATTATACATTACAATTATAAATTATAATTATAAATTATAATTATAAATTATAATTATAAATTATAATTATATATTATAATTATACATTACAATTATACATTACAATTATACATTACAATTATACATTATAATTATATATTACAATTATACATTACAATTATACATTATAATTATACATCAAAATTATACATCATAATTATAAATTATAATTATAAATTATAATTATACATTATAATTATAAATTATAATTATGAATTATAATTATAAATTATAATTATAAATTATAATTATAAATTATAAATTACAATTATATTACTATTATAAATTATAATTATAAATTATTATTATTATAAATTATAATTATAAATTATTATTATTATAAATTATAATTATAAATTATAATTATAAATTACAATTATACATTACAATTATACATTACAATTATAAATTATAATTAAAAATTATAATTATAAATTATAATTATAAAGTATAATTATAAATTATAATTATAAATTATAAATTACAATTATAAATTACTATTATAATTTATAATTATAATTTATTATTATAAATTATAATTATAAATTATAATTATAAATTATAATTATACATTATAATTATAAATTATAATTATAAATTATAATTATACATTATAATTATAAATTATAATTATGAATTATAATTATAAATTATAATTATAAATTATAATTATAAATTATAAATTACAATTATATATTACTATTATAAATTATAATTATAAATTATTATTATTATAAATTATAATTATAAATTATAACTATAAATTACAATTATACATTACAATTATACATTACAATTTTAAATTATAATTATAAATTATAATTATAAATTATAATTATAAAGTATAATTATAAATTATAATTATAAATTATAAATTACAATTATAAATTACTATTATAATTTATAATTATAATTTATTATTATAAATTATAATTATAAATTATAATTATAAATTATAATTATACATTATAATTATAAATTATAATTATAAATTATAATTATAAATTATAATTATACATTATAATTATAAATTATAATTATAAATTATAATTATAAATTATAATTATACATTATAATTATAAATTATAATTATAAATTATAATTATACATTATAATTATAAATTATAATTATACATTATAATTATAAATTATAATTATAAATTATAATTATAAATTATAATTATAAATTATAATTATAAATTATAATTATAAATTATAATTATAAATTATAAATTACAATTATAAATTACTATTATAAATTATAATTATAAATTATTAATATAAATTATAATTATAAATTACTATTATAAATTATAATTATAAATTATTAATATAAATTATAATTATAAATTATAATTATAAATTACAATTATACATTACAATTATACATTACAATTATACATTACAATTATAAATTATAATTATAAATTATAATTATAAATTATAATTATAAATTATAATTATAAATTATAATTATAAATTATAATTATAAATTATAATTATAAAGTATAATTATAAATTATAATTATAAAGTATAATTATAAATTATAATTATAAATTATAAATTACAATTATAAATTACTATTATAATTTATAATTATAATTATAATATAATTATAATAATATATAATAATATAATTTTATAATAATTATATAATAATATAATAATATAATAATATAATTATAAATTATAATTATAAATTATGATTATAAATTATATTTATAAATTATAATTATAAATTATAATTATAAATTATGATTATAAATTATAATTATAAATTATAATTATAAATTATAATTATAAATTATAATTATAAATTATAATTATAAATCATAATTATAAATTATAAATTACAATTATAAATTACTATTATAAATTATAATTATAAATTATAATTATAAATTATAATTATAAATTATAATTATAAATTATAATTATAAATTATAATTATAAATTATTATTATAAATTATAATTATAAATTATAATTATAAATTATAATTATAAATTATAATTATAAATTATAATTATAAATTATAATTATAAATTATAATTATAAATTATAATTATAAATTATAATTATAAATTATAATTATAAATTATAATTATAAATTATTATTATAAATTATAATTATAAATTATTTTTATAATTATAATTATTATTATAAATTATAATTATAAATTATTTTTATAATTATAATTATTATTATTATCATTATTATTATCATTATCATTATTATTATTATATTATTATCATTGTTATTATTAGTATTATTATTATCATTATTACCATCATCATTATAATTTTTATTATTATTATTATCATTATGATCATTATTATTATTATACACACTCATTTCAGAGAAAGCTCTTAATGAGTTCTGTAGCCATTAGTTGATATTGTCACTTTGTTTTGAGGAGATTGACTGCAATACTAAAACACAATGGGTAAAAAATTTGGAGAAGAGAAGCTTGGGAACAGAGATAACTTTTATTGATCCTGGGGAAGTTGTACTAGTTCCTTTTTACATTTACATCTTATTTTAATTCAAACCTTTACCAAGGAGTCAAATGATTATTTTGTACTTGTAAAATTAAAAAAAAAACATTATTTCTATTTCACATCATAATTGCATAATTGCACTTTTTTATGATTTATTAAAAAGTAATTAAAATCTGCAAAATCTGATTAATGTTTAATAGATCTATCCTTTTAGGTAAAAGAAATATTGAGTTTTTTTCAGAAAAGTTTGAATCTTTTTCAAGAACTTAAAACCATTTTGGATTTTTGTATGGATTACCTTCGTATTAGGGAGTTGATATTTCTTTTAAAAATGTGAAAAGGACATTTAAAAAACCTTTCGTGTTGTAAATTACACTAGAAAGAAGACTAAAGTTGAAACAATATTTTTCTATGGACTTTTAACAGTTAATGAACAACAAAAATCAATGCGTTTTGCGATGTGTGAACGATTAGCTATAGCAGTACTTAGATTGTAAAAATAAAGACATTAAAAAGGAAATATCACTAAAAATACAACATTTTCATTGAAAAAGATTTAATTTATTTGTTTAATTATATCAATATTTTTATATATAATAAATATAAGAATTAAAATTCACACTAATTTTGGAAAACTCGGGGATGTGAAATTAAACTAGTAGTCCGAGAGGCGAGTGCAATTTTCGGAACCCATCGAACATCATTCTGAAATTTTTATAGAAATTGGAGAAAAGTTAGTAGATTAGGAATCCACTGGTCTGCCGTGGCAAAAAGGACCGAAACTGATCAATAATCGAATTGGAATGAGTTGAACTAAAATCCGATTGCCAAATATGTCATAACTTGACAAAAATAGAACAAACTTATTCGTCTGGCAACCCACTTCATTTTGATTTTCAATGAGAAAAAGCGCAAACGATTTCTGATCTTTGGCTCGGAAAACTTATATCTTTTAAAAGTAAGCCAAATTGGCGACATCAGTTACGTCATAAGTGACGTAATATTTTTTGCCAACTTGGCTCCCTTTTAATAGATGCAAGTAGACCTTCGCCAGATATCTGAATCGTCTGCAACCTTCTTAATTGGAAATTAAAGAGTGAGGGTTACCAAATAAAAAAAAATGATCATTATTTGCAAGTTATGGCCTCATTTGGCAATTGGATTTAGTTCAAATTATTAAAAGTCTATTTTTGACCAGTTTAGGCCATTTTTGCTACGGCAGACTAGTGGATTCGTAATCTACTCACTTTTCTCTAATTTCTATAAAAAGTTCAGAATAATGTTCGATGGGGTCCAAAAATTGCAGTCGTCTCTCAGTCTATAGGAAAACTTTTATTTTTTCAATAACTTCCAATATGTGGTCTTTTATCAACATCACGGGTTAATATCAATTTATCAGAATGATTTGTAGTATACAATAGATGAAAAGAAAAAAAAATTAATGAGTAAGTGTTTAAATTAGATGAAATTTCACTTTTGATCAGAAACAATGACAGATTCCCCTTAGTGCATGCATCATTTTAAATTTCTATTCTCCTCAATAAATTTATAAGCATCAATAACATAAGCTTGTTAGTGTTGGCAACAACTAGTGGTCAAAGTGTCCATTGCAGATACCCATCGAACATCATTCTGAATTTTTTTTTAAAAAATGTATATTCATGGTAGTAGATCATGAATGCACTTTTCTGCCAGGACAAAAATGAAGGATACTATTCAAAAATCGACTTTAAATGAGTTGAGCTAATTCCGATAGCCAAATACGTTATAATTTACCAAATAATGAATATTCATTTTTATGTGGTAATCCACTGCTCTTTAATTTTCAGTGCGAAAGAGGTCAGACGATATTTATTCTCTGGCGAAAAATACTTCCATCTTTTAAAAGTGAAACGGGTTAGCGATAAATACTACGTCATTGCTGAGGTAATATTTACTGTCAACTTGAGTGACTTTTAAAAGATCATAGGTCTTGGAGACAGGAAAGACAAATCGCCTACAACCTTCTTAATTAATAATCGAAGATAGTGGTGGATTACCAGACAAAAAAAGGTGATAATTTTTTGGCAAATTTTGACATATTTGTCTATGATATTTAGTTCAACTCATTCAAAGTCGATTTTTGAATAGTTTGGGCCATTTTTTGCATGGCAGACCAGGTTATTCATGATCTAGCAACATTTCTCTACTTTTTATATATATTGTTACGAATTTTTGTATATTTGTAAATATTTCGTAGTGTTAATTTGGTAAATAGGAAAATGTATGTACATTTCGCATAAGGCAGTGCAATAGTTCGTCTTAGCTTGGCTTCCCTGCAATATGGGTCTTGATGCTTGATAACGAATTTTACAGAGATAACCCTGGGAAACGAGTTTTACAAGGAGCAGGGCATTTAACATTATGGTAATATCAATCTCGCCAAATTGGCGAGATAGAATCAAGTTGGCGACGGTTTTGGTGACTAATTTTGGTCGCCAAATTTGGCGTCCATTTGGCGACATTTTCGGTCCCCATGCACATGTATAGGACTTTTCGACTACGATCTGGAAAGTTCTTCAAATATCTATCTCTAGAAGATTCACGAAGTATTGACTCCTAAATAAGACCGGCCGTGAGTGGAGTTGGTTGGTTAGTCAGTTAGTTGACTGGAATTACTGAGTTGTGATACTGAGTCTCAGTGAGCATTCAGAGTAGTTCCGAAAGCGAACTGTATTGCATTGTCTTTTGCGTCGATTTAGAAGTTGTGTGTCAAATTTAACTGCTGTTTGAGCTCTATTGTTGTGTATAGAGCTGTATTGAGTCTACTAGAACGAGAAGTTCTGGAGTTGTAAAGGAATCTGCGAAGAGTTGTATTGGAATAAATTTCTGCAAGTTTTGATCTGCTTTGGCTTCAAATCTTTCGAACCCCCACCAACGCAACAATATATATGTAAAAAAAAAAAAAAAAATCAGAATGATGTTCACTGAGGGACCTGAACTTGCAGTCGCTTCTCAATCAATCTGAGTTAATCAACAACAACAGCAAAAAAAGCGATATTTTATGCGTGTGCTGGTTTTCAGATCTCCCGATCACCAGACTCTCTAGATCTCTCGGGTAAGATATATATCTGCTGGCGGATTTAGAGCTGTTTTATAAAAAGCTATAGATTCATTCCCTTTTTGTTGAGTCTGTTTATTATCGCTGTGTTTGTTGAGGCTGTACGAGCTTCTTTTTGTTAAAGTTTGGTGGTGGGTTTGCTGCTGCACAAAGAGCATTTGATAAAGAATAAATAATCAGTTTGATTTCGCAAAGCTGTGCCAAAATTTCCTCCGGAAAATTCATAACAATAGAAAGAAGATCTATCATAAAAAAAAAAAAAATAATGTTAAAGAGCCTTGTATAATGTAGTATCGTGTACCTCTAGAAAAGAAACGAAACACACGTACTATGGCACTATCATAACCTGATAAAATATCCTTTATTTCTGTTAATTTCAAAATTCATTCAAAATATAGTTATTTAAGGTGAACTTTTTATAAACTACCAACGTTCGATTCCCAATTTCTCAAAGTTTCACCAAATATAATGATAAGAGATTGATCTTAGTATTGTAGTTAATGTACCTATGGTTAACAAATTTATGGTTTAATAAAAATATAATAATAATAATTAATTAACCAATATATAAATTAAAAAAAGGTTTTGAAACACCGCTCTACAGTCATCTTCTTCAACTACGACTTTCTTGCACTATTTTTATCCTAAGATATACTGCGCAATTTGAATTGTAAAAAAAAAAAAAAAAAAAAAAAAAAAAAACAGCTGGAAAGGAAACCAGGTCTGGGGACATGGAAACCAAATTAGGAATTCATTAAAAATATCGATTAATATTCTCCATTTTCTTCCTGTACAGCAACGGATAATTTTATTAAAAAATACAATGCGCTGGAAAATTAAGAATTTATTAATTGCTCTTCGAAAGGGAAAAAGGACAAAATGGAACAGTGCGCAGGAAGAAAAAGTTTTGAATATGCAATTGGGATTTCCTTTTTTGGAGCTCGTCATGTTGTCCTGGCTACAATCCAGGCCACTTTCTCTTTTGTGTTTCATACTTTCCACAACAAATGAACCTTCAAATTCCGTTATTCAAAGGGGAGACGTTATTTGGACCAATGGGTATACAGCGCCATCTATCGGAATGTCTGTTTCAAAATCGATGTAATCGTTTCCTCTTTTTTTTTTTTTTCACCCCTTTTTCCCCTTCGTAGTTTATACGAATAAAAGTCAATCTAGAAATGTGGAACGTCGCACAACTTTCAATTAAACTATACTACTGGTCACTGAAATTATATTTGACGTTATGCCGTTGCAATTAAATTTGACGTATGATGTTAGGTACCGCTTCCGCTTTCATTAATTTAAAAAGATGGACAGTTTAGCAATACAGTAGAACCTCGATTAACCGACTTAATTCGGAACAAAGATAGGTCGGATAAGCGAAAATGCCGGATAATAGAGAGTTGTAAAAATTAATAAAAAGTAAATTAGTCTTAATTAATTGAATGCAGGGGTTTTAATGTTTTTTTTTTTTTTTTTTTTTTTTTTTTTTTTATGACATAATTGTTGGAAATGAGTTTTTGTTGTAATCTGGATAATCGTTGTTTCGCTGTTCTATCCCGAAATCTTTTTAAAATCAATAGTTCAGTTTGATCTGCATATGATAATTGCTCTAACCATGCCAGTTCTTTTGAAAAACGGTCAGAAGCCTCACCATTACTTATGCAAATTTAGTGTAAAGGAAAATATTCCGGTTTTAAAAAGGGCAAATGATTTATTACTCATTTGGGAGATTTTCGATATCGACTAAAGGATGGTCGGTTAACAGAGAGTTCCGGATGAAAGAGGGATGGTTAATCGAGGTTCTACTGTATTTTTAGCCGATAATTATTATAGTAACCATAAAAAATAGGTACAAAAATGTAATGATAAACTGCCAAAATGGCAAAATTGCGATAATTATCACTTTTTTCCTTTCATATACGTGAAACAGAGTAGCAACAGTTAGATTTTGATGAGCGATGTTCAAAGGAAGTGTATTTATCGGTGAAATTTCAGCTCGGTATTCGGAAGATAGAAACGTGTGTAAAAGTGACCTTTCAGTGACTACCCCCCCCCCCCCCAAAAAAAAAAAAAATTAGTCAGAATGCGTCGTCATCGACATCGTATCAATCTGCCAAATTCCAGCCTGATTAGATTACGGCAAGTGTGTTAATATGGCCTCTGCAGATTTGCCCAGTAGGCTCAAACATACACACCCATCCATCATCCACATACACACACACACACACATACACACACACACACACACAAAATCGAAGTTAGTATGAATTATTTAATAAAGCTATAATAAACTAAACTAAATAAAACTAACTATTTAAAGAAAAACAAACTAACTAAAGAAAAATGATCGAAAACAAAGAAAAACAATTGTTCTTCAAAATACTGCTGAAACTGATTAACAAAATCTGAATAGCAAAAGTTATTGTTTTGATCCATACGACTCTAACGTTATTGATTTACCAAAGCAAAGTACAAGGTACTTTAAGAAACTTTATAAATAAAATTATTAACTAAGCCAAATTCTAAACAATTATATTAATGCAAACGATTAACAGAAATGCAAATAGCAAATGTTAATATTCGAATTCTAGATTCCTTAGAAATAAAATTTACGCCAATGCGTAAAATTTGTAGTTTTCTACTTTAAATAATTATTTAAAATAAACTAATACAAATGTTTAAATTCTGCTGAACACTTTCGCAATGGCAGATTATTTATTAATTATGAAGAAAAATTGATAGTTATCTGAACAGAGTTGTTCACTCAGACAATCTATCAGTAACAAATGCACAACAAATAATTATTTTTCTTCGTATTAGAAAAACGACCACATTTTAAAAAGAAGTCCTAGTAAGGATCATTCCCTATAATTGCTATGTTACACTCCTCTAGCCAGTGCATTTAGAAACTACTTTTTATGAAACCTAGAAATGTGATGAGTCTGTACGAAAAAATCACTGAATGAAATGACATAAATTAAAAACTCGAAAATATTGTCTAATGTACTTTATTTTATATTTGAAATCCTTACGTCAATGCGTATGCAGTGGCTCCACCTGGTTTTGTATTTTTCTATTTTAATTTTCATTTATATTAGATGGACATTAAATGAAAACTATTTATGGTTAAGTGATCTTTTTCGTACCTACTCACCAAATGTCAATGTTTTATAGAAAGTATTTTCTAAATGCACTGGGCTAGAAGACTGTAACCCAGCAAGTATAGCGAATGATCCTTACTAGAACTTCCTCTTAAAAGTTAATTAAAACAATAATTAACAAATTAAAAGAGAGAAAGAGAGAATGAATAAGAGAGTGAGAGAGATAGAAGCTTAATCAAGATCTTAGATCATAAATAAACTTTATAGTGCTTGCCTTATTGGTTGGCCATTACTACTTCATCTCAGTTAGTTCCCAATTGGGGAATAAGAAAGTAAAAACCAATAAGGCGCTGAGTGCTTGGCATAGAAAGGAACATGCAGGGGGAGGCTATGCAGATGCTCGTACTAAAGTAGAGCACATGGAATCACATAAAAGGACAGGGCATATTTGTCGAAGCTGTGACAGTAAATTAATTAAAAAAAAACATGTATATTTCAATGACAAGAATACTCAGTTCAAAATTTTGCATGGCCTATGCCTTAACGAAAATATAAAATAATAAAACCAAAAAAGTACAATTCTGAAATGTTACATCAGCTATTTGGTGAGTTTAAGTTCATGACAATTCACTATGATGGACTGTGATGAATTGCCATTGGTCTCTTGAACTTCAGCTTCACAATAAGATCATAATTAATGTGGGGGTGAACACTGTTTTCAATTTTAACATGATGATTGTGCGATAAAGTTAAGATTACGCTGTATCAATTTTAAAATGGTCGCCTTTATTATCGAAATCGGAAAAGAAAATTACTGCTGATTTTTCCCAGTGAATCCATAATCGCAGTTGCATGTCTCGACGTGGACACAATTAGGAAAATTTGCAACTACAACGCAAGCAAAATTAGATATGCCTTGCCATCAGGGCTGCAACTTTATTACATGGATTTCTCCCTCGTGGATACTTAGCTTTAGTTGTTGTCTGCACAGATGCCTGGTTGAGTACGTAGGCTATCAAGATGGTAGGTCGCCGCAGCAATGTTGCCCGACTCTGTCTTGGCAATTTTGATGATCGAAGATGCAGACGCTACTCTCATCACCTGCAACAAGCTAGCTAGACTTCGGCCACTTTTGGTGATGCGTAGTTGTCCTACAAGGTCTTGGCCGAATCCATCGATGCTGAACTAATATTTGCTATTTGATCCATCGCCAATAAGCTCTGGGCGCAAAGCACCAGCAGTGTAGGTAAAGCGCAAATCGAATAGACCTATTAGTGATTGGATAGCTTTGGATTGCATTGACTGAGAGTGATTTTCAAGGTTACAAGAGTATCTTACAAGCTCAAGCGAAGTTGTTTAGGTATTCCGAATTCGTGAGGAATCGGCCGGATTAGCCAACACACTTTGGGGCTTTTCTTTCTCGTTCACTCATTATACACTGTTAAAAATTTAGATCCACCATGCACCAAAAATTGGTTAGCCGCAACCAACATTTGGTGCTTAGTTTCACGATTTAATGGTGCAACCTCGATTCGTAAGCACCATTAAATCGTGAAACTAAGCACCAAATGTTGGTTGTAGCTAAATGGGAACCAATTTTTTGGTGCAAGGTGAAACAAAATTGTTAACAATGTACAAAACAACAGCACTCAGTATCTATTGCAGAAGTTTCTGACGGTAGCTGTTGTTTCAGCTGCTCCACTGATGTAATGAAAATGAGGACGATTTCACTATCATATACCTTTATATTTATCAGATTTCAACACATGATTCAAGTATGGAAAGGTATATGTTTCAAGTGTCACGAAATGCATGCTTTAGTAAAAAAAATAAAAAATATTTCTAAGTTACATTTTCCGATATCATACTTTTAAGCAATCGGATAAGTCTCATGTCTTACAGGACATGTTTAGGGAGCTAACGGTTCTTTTCAGTTTACGAAATCTTGTTGATAGCTATATGCTATACCTCGGGACAACATTACTTGAGCCTTGAGCATACGTTGTAGGATAGATCCTTCCGCGTCAAGATATAGTTCCTGACTACTCACAACTTTTATAATAATATTGATAACCTGCGCACATAGTTTTGTATTGAACTTAAATATATATTGATGATAAAAAGAAAATAATTAATAATTAAACTTAAAAGCGTTTAATAGTTAAAATTTTTAGCAACGGATACTATAACAGTTTTAACAAATCGGCCACACTCATCGATATCGATGCTATATATCGTTCCAATCAACCAATCAGGACGTACGGTTCGCAAATCGTTGTAGCGTATGCAATGAGCTCGAGTAAGCGTGTCTCAATGTATAAACATTGGAACAGGATTACTTGACCTCATCGAATACGCTACAGCAATGTGTGAACCGGTGTTACTGCGCCCTGATTGGCTGATTGGAATGATGTGTGAACGATGATTCGTTTATAGTATACGTAGTTAGAAAAGTCAAATACTAATTAAAATTTTAACTGAAAAGAGCTTATTTTCTTTTTGTTGTCAACATATATTTGAGTTTAATACAGAACTATGTGCACAGATTATCAATATTACTGTAAAAGTTGTGGTTTGTCGGGAACGATATCTAAACGCGAAAGTATCCATTATACAGAGTATATTCAAGTCTCAAGTATTGTGGTCCTGAGGTAAGTAGTAAACTAGTTTTTGTTATAGACTGAGAGGCGACTGCAATTTTTGGACCCCATTGGACATCATTCTGAATTTTTTATATAAATTAGAGAAAAGTTAGTAGGTTACGAATCCACTGATCTGCCGTGGCAAAAATGGCCGAAACTGATAAAAAATCGACTTGTAATAAGTTGAACTAAATAATACTTGCCAAATAATGAGCATTTTTTTTTTATTTGGTAACACTCACTCTTTAATTTTCAATTAAGAAGGTTGCAGACGATTCGGATGTGTGGCTTTGGCTTACTTGCATCTTTCACAAATGAGCCAAATTGGCAATAAACATTAGGTCACTGATGACGTAATTGATGACACTAACTTGGCTTACTTTTAAAGGATACAACTTTTCTGAGCCAGAGATCAGAAATCGTTTGCGCTTTTTTTCATTGAAGATCAAAATGCAGTGGGTAGCCAGACGAGAAAGTTTGTTCTCTTTTTGGCACGTTATGACATATTTGGCAATCGGATTTTAGTTCAACTCATTCCAAGTCGATTCTCGATCAGTTTCGGCCATTTTTGCCACGGAAGACCAGTGGATTGCTAATCTACTCACTTTTCGCCAAATTCTATAAAAAAAAATCAGAATGATGTTCGATGGGGTCCAAAAATTGCAGTCGTCTCTCGGACTATTACACTTTTCAAGGAAATGCATCACTCTCAAAAGGTCAGCCTCAGTACCTAGCATACTGAAACCGTTCCTCGTAATAAACTCCTCCAGCACAAAAACTTTCAGCCCTCACTTAATGAGTCATTAAACACAGCACTCACTAAAAATGGAGCATAAATTAGAGTTATTTATTATTTTTTTTTTACTACTTCTCACGGAATAAATTTAAAATGCAACCTCATCTAACCTAAGCAAAACAGAAAAAAAAAATCGCTTCTGGCTAAAACCTGAGAAAAAAAAAAAAAGATAACACCTCCATGTAATCGAAACAGAATGATAAACACGGCAGTTATTTAAAATTCATTGTTGGAAATGGAATATTGGACGAAACAAAACAAAATGGCAGGAGGGGTGGAAAGAAATTACCTAAAAATAAATTAACCTTCGTTTTATTCCCTGTCTTCCTTGGGGAAAAAAAAAATCTCGGTTTAAGGGTGCCGTAACAAAGAGAGCAATCTACATCGCAGCCAATCAGGGCGCCCGGGTGATGTCACATGACCGGGGCAATAATCTCGACGAAGAGGGGTTTTATTGTTTGTCATCAGTAGTGTAGAGAATTTTATTACGCTCTTCCACTTTCTGTTTTTACGGCTATTTTTACGCACCCTTTTGTTGTTTTTTTTCTTCTTTTGCTGATTTTCTTTTTTTCCCGATTCAATTTGGTGTCCGTAGAGAAATACAATTGAAGAATTGTGAGCGATGATGGATTAGCCATAGTGTAGTTTATGCTTTTTAAAGTTTGGTGCGCAAATACCGGGTGTTGGGCGATTTTTAATAAGGCTTTTTGGATAATTTACACAAACTGCTTTCAACTATTGAAAACAGCCAAAACAAGTGAATCGAATAATATCGTTGCAACTGCATTTTGCAGGCAAAACAATAACATACTGTTGTTGAAAGAAAAGACGAATTATTTCCCCCACTCCCCTTTCCTGTTAAGGTGTATATATACCCTACAACATTTTTTTAAATTCTGAGTTTAAAAATCCAATTCTTTTTTACATTAGTTAGAAAGTATATGATTAAAATAATTTCATAAAAAAAAATTCAAATTTTGGCAATTGTTAATTTGTTAATTAAGCTTTGATTAGATAATTAGTAACTTTTTCAAACAATAATGTATCAAATTCTAATTTACTTAGAAATGCAATTATGCTTGGAAACCATTCGAAATATTATTCTTAATGTTTTGAAGCTCAATTAAGTTTCTTATATAGAAGAGTTTTTGTTTTACGATTCATTTTGTGTGAAAACATGAAAAAAATCCACATTTTCAAAGAATTGTAAGTTTTAAAAATCCCTAAAAAATCAATTCCTCAACCAATATTATATAATTGAGTTTCAAAACATCTAGCATATTATATAGATTACTATGATGTAAAAAAAATTATAATTGAACATTTTGTTGTTGAATTATTGTTGTTTGAATAAAGCGTTACATAATCAAAATAACGTTCGTCAGAAAACAGGTTTAAAGTTTTAAAATCGTGGTATCTAACAGGGGAAGTACTTACCTATAAATGATTGTAACTTAAAAACTATTAAGGATATTTTCAAACGTTTAGTATTGTTTGAAAGCTAAAGTATCCGAAAATATTATGATATAATAACAAAAAAAATGAAAATTGTTATCGATTTTCGAGAATTATAGGGTATACGTACACCTTAAGGTTTAACCTTTGAAGTTGACTTTGAATTCCTTAAGTCCCATATCTTCATTTGGAGAGGAAAATTTGATGTGAGATGTTTATTTTTCCTTTATACATTATTTCTCCACATCATAAGCAGTAATCAAATATTATAAATGCGCGTTCAATAGAAAAGGCTATATTCGATTTTTAATAGTTACATTTTAATTAAGACTACTAGAAGGTACTGAAAAAGTTAACTTTAAGATAATTTCTTTTAATTAATTTAAAGATGAAATAATACAACACATGAAAACAAAAATTTTAATATAAATCCTTTATATGCATTGCCAATTTTTATATTCATTAACATAGAGCCGATTCTGTAAGCAGCGCGTGCTTGGTGTTTGCATATAATTTTAAATATCAAAAATATTTTGATTTATCGGGAAAATATGCAACCTACGTTTCAAAATTTATTTATTAAAAATGAGCTCGAATTTGTCCCATCCAAATATCTTTTATTTATTCTGATTAAAAAATGTGTATTATTTATTTATTAGAATATTTTTGGCAACAGAGGAAAGAGTTTTTTCAATGTTGGATTAAGTATTATTTTAGCACGATTAGATGACGGCAAGTTTGTTTATTAGTAGTTCATAAAAGCGACATTTTAGTGATAGTCACCGCCCCAAATTTTGATAGAATGCATTTTCATCGACATATGCATTCTATCAAATTTTGGGGATGCATACGTCGATTTTTTTTATTTTTTTATTAATGATTTTTCATTATTTGATTTTTAATCTGTCTGCCAAGTGTCCGGTTTTTAGGACTTCATTATCGGAAGATGTGTGTATTGCGATTTTACACCTTAAGAAACTCTCTTAGGAACTAATACTTTTATTATACATTCTTACAACTCGGGAAGTTCCCGTTAGATTATAATTACAATAAGAATTTGAGGTGGTGGTGGACTCCCGTTCGATAGAGTAGCGTGGGTAGAAGATAGAGTGACGTCATTCCTTTATGACACCAAGTTTCAGTCTGATTGGATTACGGCAAAGGGGTTAATTAGGCCTCCTCAGATTGGCCCACCCTCGACAAATACAGCTACAAACATAAAGACAAAATCGAAGTTAATATAAAGGATTTAAAAACACGATCACTTATAAACTACATACAAAACTATTACCTAAACTCTGTTTCAGAACTGCGTCAGTCTAGCAATACACCCAGTCTATTAAACCTACAAAACAAATTTCAATCTTCGATACACCATATCAGTCTTCTGAAGCAGCTAACGTATAAAATCCGCGTCACTAAGTCGGCACCTAAGCTACACAAACCTACTCTCCACTCCGTTCTCAACAATAAGCCCACAGTCTAAAGTGAATATGAAGCTCTGCACAACCTGATAAACAACAAGACATGATTAACGAGCAATTTCCCAACACCATAATGAACCAACAAGTCTCGCTGTCTTCCCTAAACCGCGAGCTCTTATTACAAAAGGTTTATATTTTAACACCCACAGATTCCAGAATTAAAGTTTTCCCTGCACGGAAAGCTGCACGGAAAGCAGGAAATCCAAGTTGATCGATCGATTTACCAAGTTTGTCGGAGAGCTAAACTATCAACAAACTCACAGAAGGGGGGGGGGGAGGCTTATTATTGTTATTATCTTTTCCCGAAGTTGTTCCAAACCCTAATCCGATTTGCTGGAGTAGGGAGATGTGGAGGAATCTTTCCCCAGCCTCCTCCGCATTCGCTTTTCCTTTTAAAATGAAGTGACAAATAGACGGAGTTGTTGTTAAACGCTGTTTGTCCAGTTAAATGTAGAAGACTTTCCCTTTGAAGTGCTTTCGTAGGACCATAAGGTTGGTTCAAGTCCAAAGTGGTGTTTGTCAGTGATTTATAGTGTCCAGGTTATCTGCGCCAACTTACATTTCGGGGTACCTCCTCTGATTTTAAAATTGAATAACTCAAAAGTAAAGATCGATAAAAGAATGAAACGAAAAGTATAGTTACTTTGAAAGCTGTGCAAATCTGATGCTAAATTTTCAAAATTAGGTACAAAAGTTGCCAGCAGGTGGAGCTGCACATTGTACTCGGAGCGATTAGTCTTCGGACAATTCCACTGTTTAAACTTGAATGGAAGCTAGCGCGATGACAGCGAATGATGGCAAAGGACAAATTTAGAACATATTTCGAGAATTTTGCGACTACAACGCTTTCTGTTGACAACATTTGGGACTAATTTAGAAACTTCTTTTTTTCAGATTTTTACAGTTTTCGAAATAACTACAGTTTTTGTTTCATTCTTCTATACGTTTTTGTTTTTGAGTTCTTTAATTTTGAAATCAGGGAGTCCATCGCTGAACACATCATGTACCAACCTGAAGACTAACAAGAGGTTCAAGCTCTAACAGGTTTGATCGAATTTACAGAATAAATAAAAGAAAATAACTCATTTACAGAATATCTAATAGAAAATACCGAAATGGCAGAATACGTAGAAGAAGTATATACATAGTTACTTTTACAAAATTAACAAAATATTATTACATACGAAACTGATAAAGTTACAAAAAGAAACAGAATACGAAACTGATAAAGTTTACAAAATCATATAGTCCAGTCATTTTAGAGATAAAACATCAAACAAAATGCGACAAAAGGTTTTTAAGGATCTGTAGACTTAGAAAAATGTCCTGAGCTTCAAAAGTCTAGAAAAATCTAAATGGCGGAAAGCCGCCATCTTGAATTTCTGTCGCAACAGTAAAATGCCCATAATTACTGTAACAAGGCTCCGATTTCATTCAAATATGTACCAAATGAAATGGTTTTTAATTCTTAACCTTTTAAACTAGAAACACATTCTGTTTAAATAACTTTTTGATAGTAATATCATTGAAAATACCTTTATTTGCTTTTTTTTATTGTAGTCCAGTCATTTTAGGGCTACAAAAGACCTAACATCCAATACAAACGGTTTTTTAGACTCAGAAAAATGTCCTGAGCTTCATATCAAATGTGTTGAAAAAATTAAGCAATGGAAGCTTGCCAAATTGGCCATTGGTCGCCGTCTTGAATTTCTGTCGTAATAGTAAAATGCCCATAAATAATGCTACAGGGTCCGGATTTCCTTCAAATATGTACCAAATGAAATGGTTTTTAATTCTTGAACTTTTAAACTAGAAACACCTTCTGTTTAAATAACTTTTTAATAGTAATAGCATTGAAAATACCTTTATTTGCTTGTTTTGATTGTAGTCGAGTTATTTTAGTGCTAAAAAAGACCTAACATCCAATAAATTGCAACAAACGGTTTTATAGACTCAGAAAAATGTCCTGAACTTCATATCAAATGTGCAGAAAAAATTAAGCAATGGAAGCTTGCCAAATTGGCCATTGGTCGCCGTCTTGAATTTCTGTCTTAATAGTAAAATGCCCATAAATAATGCTACAGGGTCCGGATTTCCTTCAAATATCGATCAAATGAAAGGGTTTTTAATGCTTAACTTTATAAACTAGAAACACTTTCTATTTAAACAACTTTTTGATATACTAAACTTCAACTTAACTAGACATCACTTAGACGGTAGATCGTCACAGTGCTCATAGGTATTTAATCCATTTTGGCGAAGTGAAGACATAATTCTCGCCAAACCTTATAGCCTTTTGTTCTCTATAGGGTTGTGGTTTGGCGAACATTATGCTTTCACGCCGCCAAAATGGATTAAATACCTATGAGCACTGTGACGATCTACCGTCTTAGTGATGTCTAGTTAAGTTGAAGTTTAGTATAGAAATAGTTTAACAAATACTTTTATTTGCTTGTTTTGATTGCTTATTAAATCACAAATATATTAGTATTTCAAAAAATTTGACTGACTCATAAAATTTATTGCATTTTATAGCATTTTCAAACATGGAAGGTCAAAAACTACTCATACTAATTTTGATATTTATTATTATTTTATTATTTTTTTATTAGGTTGGTTGTTTTCAGATTATCTGGCGCCGTCAGCAACACGAGGGCTATAATGCGCCGAAACATTCGTCATTAGACAAGTCAACATACATTTACAAACACCCATGCCTTACACTGGTCTCGAACCCGCAACCTCGCGGTCCGGAAATTTTGATATTTAAAAATAGAAGCAGTTTGATGCTATTTATAACCGAAAAAAGAAAATTATTTTTTTTTATTCAATTTTTTTGCAATTATATCAATTGTACACCAAGGAAATAGTTTAAATGAGTAAATGAGTTAGTCCCAATACTTGGTGATTTACATAATAAAGGGACATTTTTGGGTTGGATTGGTCATTTTATGAGACAATTCGGAGTAAAAGGAAATTTTGGACGAAAGTTTGGCAGCTATACAATTGTCTATATGTTTAGTAAGATGGCAGTAGCACAAATTATAAGAAGGTATATAATTTAAATGTTCTGCCTTGAATGTATTAGCAACTACAGAGGCTTTGAAAGTATCATGGCCACTACAATAGACTATTTTCACTAATTCAAAACAATCAGACAAATAATGAGTTTCTTCCAAATACAATAGAATTCTTTGGATGTGATTAACTTTTTGCTTCCTGAGATATGATTACTGCTAGAGCAAAAATATGCACGAGAAAATATTGTCTTGAATTGGTATAATGATTTTTGTATTATATATTACTTGATGTTAATAACGAAATACTCTTTGTGAACGAGTTGATTAGTTGAACTATTAGATTCTGAATTGAGTACGTAAAGAATGGTTGATGTTTAATGAAGTATCTCCGAGCAGAATGCTCTAGGGAAATGGAATCTGCATTTGCTAACTCTGAAATAAATGCAGCCATATTTTCAAAAACGATAAAATTCATAAACAAAATCGCACACCCACTCTAATAAGTCGATAATTCTCACATCGAATCGTGTATAAATTTTTTCAAAAAAGACTACTGGTTTTTTGTCATAGCAATGAGAATTTGGAAATTCTTGCCATCGGCTTTGTTATATTGAACCACGACACTAATGAATTGAACCATTATATAGAAACGGCATTAAGAATTATCACAGGAACAGAACGATTTACTAAAAGAACAGGGATACCAGAAGCACAGTGACGACTTGGGGTTCAATCTATGATTCCATGGGCACATGTCAATAACGCCATATATGTATTGACTAGCGTCATGCGTCACACTCGTTAAAAAATACAAAGAGGTTTCATACACCAAGAAAAGAATAAACAGAAAAGATGCCCCTGACGTTTTAAATAAAAAAAAGCTCCTTCACTCTTGATCCACCTTTGTGTAGGTAGACATCAGAATCACATGACAATATTCACAGAGTAAAATAAGTCGGTGAACTTGTTCTTATATTTATACACTGGTGTGCAAAACTTAAGCAACAGTGTAAAAATTTAGCAGATAGTCATGAAATTGCAGAAAAGGAGGTCTGGAGATCAGTACAATGAACACGTAAGTCAGTAGAAACGACATGAGTATGCAAATATCAGGAACGAAACGTCAGAGGCGACGTGAGCGTACGCAAAACGCGTGATGTCGGCTCGCGCAGCTCAATAGTAGAATAAAAGGAAGGACGGAGACGCAATTCAACATATTCGCTGCAAGTGCCAGTGAGTCAGTTCGTGAATTATGGCTTGAAGAAATCATCTGGACGATTTCACACGTGGAAGAATGATCGGAAAGCTGGAGGAGGGGCGTACTGTCACCAGTGTAGCTGCAGAGTTCGGAATCAACAAAAGTGTCGTTTCGCTCGCTTGGAAAGCATTCCAAACCACAGGTACAGCTGTTAGAAAGGTTAGTGGTGGCCGCCCGAGGACGACAACTGCAGGGGATGACCGATATATCGTCCTGCAGGCGAAAAGAGGCCGACAGCAGTCAGCTAGGGCCATTGCTCAGCAACTCTGTACAGCAACGGGCTGACAAGTGTCGCGGTTTACTATGGCCAGACGCCTCCATAAAGGGGGCCTATTCGCCCTCCGTCCTGAACGCTGCCTCCCCTTAAAAGTTGGCCATCGACGCCACCGTTTACAGTAGTGCAGAGAGCACAAAAATTGGACAACTGATCAATGGAGTCGTGTGCTCTTTACGGATGAGAGTCGGTTCAGTACCGGAAGTGATTTTCAACGCGTTTTGATTTGGAGAGAGGTAAGGACCCGGTTTTATCCCAGTAACATCAAGGAAAGACACCTTAACGGTGGTCCTGGAGTTCTTGTCTGGGGAGGCATTTTGCTGAACGGGCGAACTGAGCTCCACGTTTTCAACAGAGGGTCTGTAACCGGGGATCGCTATTGTGAGGAGGTACTCCTTCCCCATGTGCGTCTAATCCGAAGTGCCATTGGCCCAGACTTCATTTTTATGGATGACAATGCACGGCCACATCGGTCTCTTGCTGTTGAGGAGCTACTGGAAAGTGAAGATATCACTCGAATGGATTGGCCAGCGTACTCCCCAGATTTAAATCCCATCGAACATGTGTGGGATGCTTTGCGGAGAAGCATTGCAGCACGCTTACATCCTCCGGAGAACACCCAACAACTCAAACAGATGCTGATTGAGGAATGGGCACTCCTACCGCAAGAAATGTTACACCAGCTGGTTCTGAGTATGCGGAGACGGTGCGAAGCAACCATTGCAGTGAGGGGAGGGCATATCCCATATTAAGGAACATCTGCTTGTTGTTCTTCCTCTTGGATAGACAATCATGAGTCACGATACTATGCGTTCAATAAAGCTTGTTTTTGTTTGATTCCATACCGTATGCATTGTATTCCTTTTTCAGGGCTGATACTTTCGTCTTCCTTTACGTACATAATATTCTCCCTCATTTCTGAATTCCATGTCTCTCAGATGATTTCTCGTGGAGTCATGGCAAAAAACCCACCTGTTGCTTAAGTTTTGCACACCAGTGTAAATGATAAGAATATTTGATCTCACTATTCATTGAAAAAACTTGCACAGGATATTACAGCGGCAAAGAAGAAACTTTTAAACGCTATAAGACTTTAAATGCCCTGTATTGTTGAAAGACAACTGCATCATTGGATCATCGATGACACAAACGCTTTCATGAAAAGTCGGCTAGCAAAAATACAGCCATGTATTTTTGCTCGTACTCAAACATAGTAATTTCCTTTAACATCATCTGGGCAATTCTCTGCTGTAAGCACGAAACATTTCAGCTCTTTTTTCTCGTAAACAAATTAGAATTCTAAAATTATTACGAATCTAGCAATTATGCTTTTGTTTTATATAACTCTACCTAGTGACAAATATATATGGAAAAATAATTACTTTAATCAGGTCAAATATGCATTTGTATCGTCTGACGCACGGGACACGGACGTGTCCCATGCGCCAGACGACACAAATGCATTTGTCCATGTAACTTTGTCACCAAGTAGAGTTATATAAAACAAAAGCATAATTGCTAGATTCGTAATAATTTTACAATTCTAATTTTTTTTATGAGTAGAAAAAACAACAAAAATGTCTCGTGCGGCAGCCAGAGAATTGCCCAGATACTATTACATATACAAACTTTTTTAAGACTCGTTTCAAGCCAAAAATCCCCTTCTATCTCATGACTGGTTTAGACATTACAAATACAAAGAGATGAACTTATACCCATAATGACTGACATCCAATCAGCACCATTCCAGCTATTGGATGTTACTAGAAGCAAATTCAAGATTAACTGCACTACTTTAAGGTTCAACTGAAATAACTGTGCATAAAAAATTTCAATTGAAAGAAGTAATCTTGAAAGAATTGTTTAATGAAAATAGATTTTCTTTGTGTCACCATTACATATTTTGGTTATAAATTGCATCAAATTGCTATTTTTAAAAATCAAAATTGGTGGTATGATTAGTTTTTAGCTTCCATGTTTAAATTATTTCTAAAATGTAATATATTTTGTGTTTTAATTCAAATTTTTTTTAAAGAAATTTATATTTATGACAAATAACAGAAAAAGAACATTTTAACTTTTTTTTTAAGTAATAAAAACAGCCAAATAAAACTACTTTTTTATTCTATTACTGTCAAATAATTGTTTAAACAGGAAGTATTCCTAGTTGATAATGTTAAGTATTAAAAACTCTTTCATTTGGTACATATTTGAAGGAAATCGAAGCTCTGTAACATTAATTAAGGACATTTTGCTATTACGAGAGAAATTCAAGATGGCGGCCAATTGCCAATATAGGTTTCCGGTGCTTAGATTTTTCTAGATTTGTAATATGTCGTTCATGACATTTTTCTGAATCAAAAAATTCTTTTATTGTGATTTATTTGATGTTTGGCCTTTTTTAGCTCTAAAATGACTGGACTGCTATCAAAACAAGCAAATAAAAGTATTTTAATGCTATTTATATCAAAGAGTTATTTAAATAGGATATATCTCTAGTTGATAAGGATAAGAATTAAAACCCTTTCATTTGGTAAATATTTGAACGAATTCGAAGCCACGTAGCATTAATTATGGGCATTTTACTGTTACGACAGAAATTCAAGATGGCGGCCAATATAGGTGACCTTCTGCCACTTAGATTTTTCTAGACTTTTGATATTTTTCTGAGTCTAAAAAACCTTAAGAACCTTTTGTCGCAATTTATTTGATGTTTTCATCTAAAATGACTGGACTAATACCGGAATAATACAATACACAATACAAAGTTGACACAGCGTTTGATAAACAATCGTCCTGGAATCTATAAAACTAAGTTGTCCGTACGTCTGAACCTCATACAAATCCACAGTTTTGACCCTAAAGGTATGAAATTTGGTACATAGAAGCTTTAGTACATGGAGATTGTAGAGAACAACTTTTAAGTTCGATTAAAAGTTACTTTCATTAAAATTTATTGACATGAAAAAAATCTTGGAATCAGAAAAATCAGAAAAAAACTAAAGGTTATTTTAAAAGATTCCCCTTATTTTTCAGATTATTTTTATGTATTACAATCGTCTGTTCTATAAGCGGTTCGAATATTATTATAATTTTCCATATATTTACTGCAAATTGACGCTCTGCGCATGCGCGGTTTTAGCATAATTCTAAGTAATAATCTGAGTATAAACATGACTGCTAAAATTATTGAAATTCACCGAAAACTTTCAAATCATTCAAACATTTATAAATTTTTCTTTTTATTTCAAGGTAAATATTTATTCGTTTTCTTTACCCAGAATATCAAAATTCCTTCTTTTGATTGATTTTTATTTTTTGTATAGTGTTTTTGTACTGTGTATCCAAGTTCTATATTATTTAATCTAGATTTGAATAAATTTTTTTGTATTATACATGTTTTATTATTTACACCAGACTATCTTACAATTTACATCAGACTATCTTACAATTTACATCAGACTATCTTACAATTTACATCAGACTATCTTACAATTTACATCAGACTATCTTACAATTTACATCAGACTATCTTACAATTTACATCAGACTATCTTACAATTTACATCAGACTATCTTACAATTTACATCAGACTATCTTACAATTTACATCAGACTATCTTACAATTTACATCAGACTATCTTACAATTTACATCAGACTATCTTACAATTTACATCAGACTATCTTACAATTTACATCAGCCTATCTTACAATTTACATCAGACTATCTTACAATTTACAACAGACTATCTTACAATTTACATCAGACTATCTTACAATTTACATCAGACTATCTTACAATTTACATCAGACTATCTTACAATTTACATCAGACTATCTTACAATTTACAACAGACTATCTTACAATTTACATCAGACTATCTTACAATTTACATCAGACTATCTTACAATTTACATCAGACTATCTTACAATTTACATCAGACTATCTTACAATTTACATCACTCTATCTTACAATTTACATCAGACTATCTTACAATTTACATCAGACTATCTTACAATTTACATCAGACTATCTTACAATTTACATCAGACTATCTTACAATTTACACCAGACTATCTTACAATTTACACCAGACTAACTTACAATTTACACCAGACTAACTTACAATTTACACCAGACTATCTTACAATTTACACTAGACTATCTTACAATTTACATCAGACTATCTTACAATTTACATCAGACTATCTTACAATTTACATCAGACTATCTTACAATTTACATCAGACTATCTAACAATTTACATCAGACTATCTAACAATTTACATCAGACTATCTTACAATTTACATCAGACTATCTTACAATTTACATCAGACTATCTTACAATTTACATCAGACTATCTTACAATTTACAACAGACTATCTTACAATTTACACCAGACTATCTTACAATTTACATCAGACTATCTTACAATTTACATCAGACTATCTTACAATTTACATCAGACTATCTTACAATTTACATCAGACTATCTTACAATTTACACCAGACTATCTTACAATTTACACCAGAAACTTAGTATTTAATTTGCGATTTTATTTCTTTGATGATTTATTTTGTTCGTAACTATTAAATTGGTAAGGGACCGGTTCTTTTTAATTTACTTCTTTTTGATAGTAAATAGTGTAACTACTTTTTTCTCTGTGTCCCAAAAAATTTTGAAGAATACATTTTTCCCCCCTTTTTTTCTTTCTTTTTTTCTTTATTCAGATGCACTATAAGACATTTCTTTGGTGCTTTTTACAGATAAGTGCGGTTTCTCGCAACGGTTTTTATTTTCAATTATATTTTAATTTTATTATAATTTATAATTGAACTTAAGTTGGTACTAATCCATTAACCGGGTACGAGATAAAATTCGCCAAAAAGAAGCCTAAATAATCCAAAGTAACAACTTTCAAATACTTTATAATTTCTATATATAGAATTGGCAATACATTTACTCCCATATATATGGGTAAAGATTTGGGCTTGACTCCAACTGGAAAAGTACCCTTAATTTTTATATATGATCGTGTAACTGTCGTATGCAAGTTGTTTTCTATTTCTATATACGTGTATATATATATATTTACTCGACCAACCCTGTTGGGCCTTGAGCCTGTTGTTGGTCTTAAGATTTGTATTTGTATTTGTAACTTAATTTTATTATTATTTATGTTTTAATTTTCCTTTAGTTACTATATTTTTGATTTTAGAGATTTTTCTTATCGTTAAATGAAAAAAAAATCACCAAATGCCCTTTACTACATCCGTTCAGCTTCTTCTAAAATGTAAATTTCTATGTCTTTCAACGGGCCCCCAGCAGAGCGGGCCCCCACACAGCTAGTAATCAATATTTGTAAAAATGAATATATGTTTGTCTGTTTGTCCTTTATGCATTACTACACAATTCATCTGATCGCTTTGAAACTTCGGGAAATTGTTGAGTACGCACTCGCGAAGGTTTCTGGCATAAAAATTTAGGGTGGAAAAGGGGTCAAATGTTCCAAATTAGGAAAAATCGAATGTCCCACTTCCAACGTAGTCACAACTCTGAAAATTGGTACTAATATAAAAAAAAAAGACTAACATAGAAAAAGTAAGCTATTCCGATCTCGATAAACTAATAGATTGAGAGGCGACTGCAATTTTTGGACCCCATCGAACATCATTCTGAATTTTTTATGGAAATTAGAGGAAAGTGTTACAAATCCACTGGTCGGCAGTGGCAAAAATGGCCGAAACTGGTCCAAAATCGACTTTTTATAAGAACTCGACTTTTAATAAGTTGAACTAAATCCAATTGCCAAATGAGCCATACCTTGCCAAATAATGAGCATTTTTTTTTAGTTGGTAACCCTAACTCTTTAATTTTCAATTAAGAAGGTTACAGACGATTCAAATATCTGGCGACGGTCTACTTGCATCTATTAAAAGGGAGCCAAGTTGGCAAAAAATATTTCGTCACTTATGACGTAACTGATGTCACCAATTTGGCTTACTTTTAAAAGATATAAGTTTTCCAAGCCAAGATCAGAAATCGTTTGCGCTTTTTCTCATTGAAAATCAAAATGCAGTGGGTTACCAGACAAAAAAGTTTGTTCTATTTTTGGCAAGTTATGACATATTTGGCAATCGGATTTTAGTTCAACTCATTCCAAGTCAATTATTGATCAGTTTCGGCCATTTTTGCCACGGCAGACCAGTGGATTCCTAATCTACTCACTTTTCTCCAATTTCTATAAAAAAATTCAAAATGATGTTCGATGGGGTCCAAAAATTGCAGTCGCCTCTCAGACTATAACTTTACGGAGTCAAACGTTCACAGTTATTGATATTTGAATGTCGCACTTACAATGTAGTTACAGCTCTGATATTCGCTAAAAATGTCAACAAGAGCAAACATAGAAATAGTAAGCTATTCCAATATCGATTCACTAATTTTAAAGGATTGAAAATGGGTCAAAACGTTCCAAAAAGGAATATTCCAATGTTCTACTTACAGTGCAGTCATAACTCTAAAAATTGGTACAAAAGTCAACAAATGACAAGCATAGAAAAAGTAAATTATTCAGATGTCGATTAACCAGATTTAAGGGGTCGAAAAGGTGTAGACGTTCCAAACGTAAAATATTAGAATGTCCCACTTGCAATATAGCCACAACTCTGATATTATGAACAAAAAACAATAAGGACAAGAATGAAAAAATGAAGCAATTGCGATGAAAATTAACTAATATTAAAGGCTCGCAAAGGGGCTGAACAATCCAAACGATTAATATCCCAATGTCCTAGTTTAAATGCCGACCAAACGGTATAGTGGTTAGCGTGCTAGCTTCTAGACCGCGAGGTTGCGGGTTCGAGTCCCGTGTTAGGCATGGGTGTTTGTAAATGTATGTTGGCTTGTCTAATGACGAATGTTTCGGCGCATTATAGCCCTCGTGTTGCTGACGGCGCCAGATAATCTGAATACAACCAACCTAGTTTCAATATAGTCATAACTCTGAAATTTGATACCAAGAGCAGGCATAGATAAAGTAAGCAATTCCGATCTTGATTAACTCATTTTAAAGGGTCGAAAAGAGATCGAAACTTTCGATACGAGGAATAGCGCAATGCCCCATTTTCAAAGAAGTCACAATTCTGCAATTTGATACATCTGCCAATAAACTAAGCTATTCCAATATCGTTTTAACTAATTCTAAGGATTCGAAAGGGACGTTCCAAACGAGTTTTACTTACAATGTTGTCACCTTTCTGTAATTTGGTACATTTATCATCAAAGCGAAACATAGAAAAAGTAAGCTCTTTCGATCCCGATTAATTAATTTTAAAGGGTCTAAATGTGATCAAAACGGTTCATATGTTAAGAATATCCTTATACCTTACTTCCAATATAGTCAGAGTTATAAAATTTGAGACAAAAGTTCTGTTTTCGGAGGTCGAAACGGGATCGAACACCCAAGATATGGAGTGCATGAATGCCTTTTGATTGTTAAATTGCACATTGTAAAATTTCGTAGCGGGTATTGATCTAGTAGTATATATAATACAAAGTTTGCACTTGAATACTTCTTACAGAGTAATAGTAGACTACTGTTTGAATTAAGAGATTCAAACAAAATTCAGATAGCTCGAAAAATATTTTTTTTAAATTCTTCGATTAAAAAATTATTTCTTGAAATACACTCTAATTCAATAAATGCCTTTCTGCATGTATGCTAGAATTTGTTAAGAATTTTTTTATAAATAATTATAAATAATTTACTTGTGAAAACAAAATCACTAGATACTAGATCTGTAATAAGTTGTTCATCAGTTGTGTATTTCCTATTTTTATATGTTTCATTCATAAAAATAGAAAGTGTTCTAAATACAGATAAATGATGGTGGATAGATGGTTAGCACAAATGACTAATTTTATTTCAAAGAAATTTCTTAAGAAAGTTAAGATTTGTTAAATGGTTACAGAGTGTAGAGTGAAAATTAGTATAATTTTGGGAAATCAGTAGGTAATGTTATAAAAGCATTTATACATTTTTGCTTTATAATTTCACAATGTAACAAACTTATTTTTAATATCAGTTCTGTTTATGGTGAATCATTAGTGTAAAATATGTTCTAAGACTCTTGTTTGTAACATCTAGAAGGAAATTAAGTATTGCCATAAATCCCAAAATTAGAAGCCACAAAATGATGTTTTTTTTATGTTTTTCCATTATAAAACGCAATCAGTTACTTCGCATTGTTCATCTACCTTTCATAATGAAGTTACTGAATACTTGCTACAAAACTTACAGGTGCATTTTTGTTACATTGAAAAAATTTTATAAAAAAATTTGCAATATCATGTAAGATTACAGTAAATTGCTTACGGTTTGTTAATATGCTTCTAAAAACCCTCAACAAATTTATTTACTCACAATTTTTCTGCCATGGAGAACAGTTAATGAACATCGTTTTAAATGCATATCAATTAGTTCTACAAGAAATGCACTTTTAAGTTTTTACGATTAAGTAGAGCACTTTTTTATAAATTAACTACACGTCCTAAAACTTTCGTACGTAGTAATTTATTTTATTGTAAAAAAAAAAAAAAAAGTCTAATGGAACATGGAGCTTCACTTTAAATACTCTAAATTAAGCCCGGTTAATTACGTTGCAGAAGATTATATTACCCATCTTCAACAGAGCATTTTAATGCATATTAGAAACACAACGCCAAACATCTTGAAGCTGATATTCACCACTACAGCTTCCAGCGGCCAATGTATCATTATGTTCCCTGACCATTGCTGGGTTTGTGAATGCTTGGCGTTATGGAAAACACTGGCAATCGTTGTGCAATATCCCCAGTTGTTTGGCTGCAGTTCTCTTTTGATGGACCCCAACAAACCGCTTCGCTTTTAATGTGTGTGCACACAACGGAATGTATGATGCTCTGGACTTGAGCCCTTTACCGAAATTCCTCTTTCAGTCGAACTGAATCAATCGATACATGGCGGAGGGCATGTATTGATTGGAAAGCTGGATACAAAGGGGGGGGAGGGGTATAGATTGATGCTTTCCTGAAGTGATGTACGTTGTGTTTTGTTTGTGTGCCTTGCGGGAGAGGGGGGGGTGTCCTTATCGATTTTTGAATTGTTTGAAATGCTGGAGGTTGGGATGTGGTAGCGTTCCTCAGGAAATGGAAAATATGCTAACCTAAGCCTGGAAGTCGTGTGCAACTCACCTTTCTTTCATTTCAATAATATTAATTAGTTAGGTCTTGTAGGTCTATGATTCGCGGGATTTTTTTTAATCTTTTATATTAACTTAGATTGTGTGTGTGTGTGTGTGTGTGTGTGTGTGTGTGTGTGTGTGTGTGTGTGTGTGTGTGTGTGTGTGTGTGTGTGTGTGTGTGTGTGTGTGTGTGTGTGTGTGTGTGTGTGTGTGTGTGTGTGTGTGTGTGTGTGTGTGTGTGTGTGTGTGTGTGTGTGTGTGTGTGTGTGTGTGTGTGTGTGTCGATGGCGGACAAATCTGTGGTGGCCAAATTGAACCAATTGCCGTCATCCGATCAGTCTGAAACTTGACAGATAGATTCGATGTCGAAAACAATGCATTCTATCAAATTTTGGCTACTGTTGTCACTATCACTAAAAAGTCTCTTGTAAAGGAATACTAATAAAACCAACTTGCCATCATCCAATCACGCTGAAATATCATTTTACTGACCATTGAATAAACTCTTTCCTGTTGCCAAAATTGTTTCAATAAATAAATAATAAAAATATTTTAATGAGAATAAATAAAAGATATTTGGATGTGAGTGCATAAATTCGCATTCAATATCAATTTAAAATTAAATGCCAACACCAAACACAAGCTGGCAACATAGACGACCCTTTTTAAATGAATATAAAAATTGGCGATGCATATAAAGGATTAAAAACATTGTTTTTATGGGTTATATTACTTAAGAGTTAAAATTTCTCAGAAGATTGAAATTCTCAGAAGTATATATAGATCATCATTATAATAAATATCGAAAAAATTCCCACATTTTAATATATTAACTACGGCTGGCGAGAAAATCATACCATAAGTATATTAAAGTCGCAGTTGATGTATTAATGCAATTAGAAACGCATTATTATTGAATTTAAAATGTCAAAAAGTATTAATGGCATGCAAAATTTTGCTATATAATTACTATTATTATCATCATAACATTCTCAACGATTCCCATTAGTAGGTTTTCGATTATTATTTGGTGAACGAATATTTATGATAAATTTTGATCATTAAATTTGACTGGAAATGGTCATAACTGTATTGGGCAATTCTCTTCTGTAAGCACGACACATTTTGGCTCGTTTTTCTTTCTATTCGTAAACAGTTTATATTGCTTAAGGGGGTCCGGTACCGAAAATAAAAAATCTTTATTTATGTACATTTTTATGTCAAAAATTTATTTTATGTGTGAGATACTATTTATATATCTGTGAGAAAATGTTTTTTTAAATATTGTGTTATGTTATTTAAAAAAAATTTAAAAACCAAGAAAAATCCATAATAATTGATGTTTGCGTATTTTGATATAAGTCAAGAAAAAATAATTTTTTTTTCAAAATGAAAGCTTTCTGAAATACATAATTATGTAAAGAAAATTTTGTCTTCACAGAATTTTAATAGGTGAATTAAAAAAAAATTAAAAAAATTCTCAAAGTTAAAATATCGAAATTTTTGCTTTTTTTTATGTTATCTTTTACGCTAAAAATTATATTTTAAAACAGAATTAAAAAAATAAAATTCTGTGAAGACAAAATATTTAAAACTATATAAATTAAATGCTCCAAAAATTTGAATAGCCAATTGTTAATGGTTCTGAAGATATATCGATTTGAATATGCAACATCTGTGAAAAACACTAGTGCTCGAAAAACGCACTTTAAGCAGATGCTTCAAGATGTTACGCCCATTAGTGATGTTTAAATCACAGGTAATTTTGTGGCGTTCTAATCACCGGAAGAATAAAATAAAAACATCATTCTCTTCAGGAATGTATGAACTATTTTTTAAAATCATAAAAAAAAATTTGGATTTTTGAAGAAATTTCGGTACTGGACCCCCTTAAATTATGATAAATCTAGTAGCTAAATTTTTTTAATACATAATATTAGTTTGTTGCTACGTTACAAGGAAAATAATAATTTTAACTAGGCCAAATGTGCTTTTTTTTAACACCGACGCATGGGATGTGTAATTAATGTGAATTCGATTTAGTATCGGTAAATGTGTATTTGACCAAGTTAAAATTATTATTTGTCCATGTAACTTTGCCACAAACTAATTCAATAAGAAACAAAAACATAACTACTAAATTAATCATAATTTTAGAATTCTAATCCATTTACGAGAAGAACGAAAATATCCCGTGCGTCATCCATAGAATTGACCTATTTATTCTAAAACAATGGAAAAATTAACTTTTATCGCTTTAAGTTAACCTTTTTAATTCATAAATAGGTAGAAAATTTTGCAATTTTTTTTTTTTTTTTAGTTGTTCAAAGAAAACGTCTATTTTTGATTTTTTTTTCTTTTCTAAAAATTCTCATTAAATACAGGTCTAAAATTGTGAACATAAAATCTCCTAGGACAATGATTCTTTTACGGTACTATAATGTCTTTCTGACTTAGTTTTTAGTGAAAATATGACATTGCAAGAAGTATTAAAAGAACGAAGGAATGAAATCAGCTTGAAAATGATGAAGATGCGAACTTTCACGGTAAAATTGTCCATGACTCGTCCCACTGGTGCAATTATGTATTAAAAACCTACTATATAAAAAGAGAGAGTGTAGTCAAGCAATACAGTCAAACCCCATTAACGCTAAATCGCATAAGGGGTGCCCGGTACTAAAAATAAAAAAAAAAAACTTTATACATATTTTTTTTATCAAAAATTTATCTTATGTATGAGATTCCATTTATAAGTCTTTGAGATAACGTTTTTTTAAATAATGTGATTATGTATTTTTAAAAAATTAAAAATAAAGAAAAATCCATAATAATTGACGTTTGCGCATTTTGATATGTCAAGAAAAAAGATTTTTTTTTTTTTTTTTTTTTAAATTGAAAGTTTTTTGTAATACATAATTAGATAAAGACAATTTCGTTTTCACAGAATTGTAATGGACGAGTTAGAAAAAATTCAAAAAATTCTCAAAGTTAAAATATTGAAGTTTTCGATTTTTTTTTCATGTTATCTTTTATGTTAAGTGTTATATTTTAAAACAGAATTTAAAAAGTAAAATTCTGTATTTATATAAATTAAATTCTCTAAACATTTGAATAGCCAATTGTTAATGGTTCTGGAGATATATCGATTTGAAATTGCAACATCAGTGAAAAACACTAGCGCTCGAAAAATGCACTTCAAGCAGAAGCTTCAATGCGTTACGGCAATTAGTGACATGCATTTTCATTGCTTTCTAATCACCGGAGGAATAAGATAAAAACGTCATTCTCTTCACGAATGTATTAACTATTTAATTTTTTTTTTTTTTTTTTTTTTTTTTTAATGTGATTTTTGACGAAATTTAGGTACTGGTCCCTCTTAACACGAAATCCCGTATAACGCAAAATAAAAACAGTTATTCGTATGGTGAAGCTAATTAATGTTAATTTATTTATTTATTTAACATGGAATATCGTCGGATGAAATCCCGCTTAAGACTTAAAAAATTTGCTCTTTAACTACTTTTCGTTTTAGATGGAACCTTACAATGTTTTCTAATCCAGCGGTTGACTCATGTGCTTAAAATATATATTTTGTAAAATATCGAATGCTCATGATGAATTTTTAAAATAGTAAATTTTAAAGAACTTGACAGATTTTTTTTTTAATGTTCGATTAAAAACTTAAAGCAAAAATCAGTAACAGTCTTCTAAATAAGTCAAATAAATAATAAGTTACTGGTAAACACAATTATCTTGTTAAAGTATTGTACTAAATATAAGCCTTGCAATGTAAATGTTATAAAAAACAGCAGTATTAAATAATCATATAACTAGTAATTTTAAATCTGCATTAATTAGATTAAAAAAGTTTTTAGACGGTTGCACGAAATTCGGTTAACGCAAAGATTTCTGCGGCCCCATCGATTTCGCGTTAACGGGGTTTGAATTTAAAAAAAAAAAAATTCTTCTTATTTGTAGCAGTGGTGCTAAAAATAAAAGTGAATTATTTTCTTCGTAGACTTCTGTCCAGTCTGCGCATTTGAGATTGCTTTTAAAAATTACTTTCTTAAAAGTTCATCACATATTGCATTCTATTACTGAGAGATTACAACTTAATTTAGGCTTCTTCGACGAGCTTAAATTCTATTTTCTATAGTGTCGCCATCTGCTGTACTAGCACAACTTCCCAAAATTTGCAGAAGATTTCTGATTTTATAACTTCAATTTATAATTGACTGAGAGGCGACTGCAATTTTCGGATAACATCGAACATAATTCTGATTTTTTTATAGAAATTAGAGAAAAGTGAGTAGATTACGAATCCACTGGTCTGCCGTGGCAAAAATGGCCGAAACTGGTCAAAAATCGACTTTTAATAAGATGAACTAAATTCAATTGCCAAATGAGCCATAACTTGCCAAATAATGAGCATTTTATTTTATATGGTAACCCTCACTCTTTAATTATCAATTAAGAATATTGCAGACGATTCAGATATCTGGCGACGGTCTACTTGCATCTATTAAAAGGGAGCCAAGTTGGCAATAAATACTACGTCACGGATGACGTAACTGATGTCGCCAATTTGGCTTACTTTTAAATGATACAAATATTCCAAGCCAGTGATCAGAAATCGTTTGCGCTTTTCTCATTGAAAATCAAGATGCAAGGTTGCCAGACGAAAAAGTTTGTTCTCCTTTTGGCTAGTTATGACATATTTGGCAATCGGATTTTAGTTCAACTTATTCCAAGTCGATTTTTGATCAGTTTCGGCCATTTTTGCCACGGCCGACCAGTGGATTTCTAATCTTTTCTCCAATCTCTATAAAAAATTCAGAATGATGTTCGATGTTGTCCAAAAATTGCAGTCGCCTCTCGGACTATAAGCAAATAACAAGCAATGGACAAGTTAAGAATTTTTTTTTAAATTTTTTATTCTTTTAAGAATGACGAAAGACAACCAAAACAAGGGACAAAAAATATATTCTATATCCGTTCAGTATTTATCGAGTTATACCCGTTTCAACTCACATTTTGGCAGAGAGGACAATTTCCTCCATCTTATAGCAATTTACAACTATGTCATACTGTTTGGTTTTTACTCGATGAGTTTTGGTTACTTTCCCTTTCACTGTGCAAACTTCTTCCTCTCTTTTAACTTGGACATAGTTCACAGCATAGTTTACATATATTTCCTTTGCCAAAAAGATGCAAAAATAATATTCATTATTTTAAAACCATACCGGTACAAATATTTTTACTATCTGAACTATTACAGGCTTTATGAAAATTTTAAACAACTTTTGAAAGATAATCCTTTTTTTCTTCTTCTTTTTTTGTTGTTGTATATTATTATAATCCTGTATTAAAATAAATATAACATTAACTATCTAATGGCAGAAGCTATATTTACCTAAATATTAATATGTAGCCATATACATTATATTTACATAGCTATTTATAAAAGTAACTACAACAACATCCATAAGGTTGTCTATGCTTGTGATCTTGAGTATATATAATTCATTAAAGTGTATAATGCAAAATAAAAACACATCTTACAGGTATATAGTAAGGAATAAAATAAATATGAGGGAAAAAAAAGCCTTTTAAGCTTTAAGAGTTGTGTGCGAACCTTGACTGTTCTTACTAAACTAAAATTATTTTAAGAAGTTGGTCAAAGAAAACAGAACCAGCGTTTTAATTGAATAGCAATACATCACAAAATTAAATTCTCATTGGTTTATATTCTGCTTTAACAATTTGAAAGAATTTGTTGAAACGAACCGGGTTTTTTTCTTGGCAATAAATATTGCCAACTTTATGAATGATATGTATCCAAGTTGTTCAAAGACGTAACCAGTGTTTTTGAAAGTGGGAAAATAAAATTTCTAGCAAAATATTGTTACGTGGACGGGTTCGAAAGATTTGAAGCCAGAGCAGATCAAAACTTGCAGAAATTTATTCCAATATAACTCTTCACAGATTTCTTTACAACTAAAGAACTTCTCGTTCTAGTAGACAGAATACAGCTCTTTTCACAATAATAGAGCACAAAACAGCAGTTAAAAAAAACTTGACAACACAACTGCTCGATCGCCGCAAAAGACAATGCAATACAGTTCGCTTTAGAACTACTAAGTAATTCCAGTCAACTAATGGACTCAGCTAACAACTAACTCATTGACTCAAAATCAGTCAACTAACTAACCCCACTCACGGTCGGGCTTATATAGGGGAGGCTGCGAACCTTCTTGAAACTTCTAGAGGTCGATATTTGGAGAACTTTCCAAATCGTAGTCGAAAAGTCCTATACATGTACATAGGGACCGAAAATGTCGCCAAATGGTTTGGCGACATTTGGTAAGTTTGGCGACATTTGGCGATTTCTCGCCAAATTTGGCGACAAAAATTAGTCGCCAAAACCGTCGCCAACTTGGCTCTATCACGCCAATTAGGCGAGATTGCCATTACCATAATGTTAAATGCCCTGCTCCTTAAAACTCGCTTCCCAGAGTTATACCTCTGTAAAACTCGTCATCAAGCATCCAGAAATTCATTGCAGGGAAACAAATTAAAGGCGAACTATTGCACTGCCTTATGCAAAATGTACATAAATTTTCCTATTTACAAAATTAACACTACAAAATATTTACAAATATACAAAAATTCGTAACAATATCAATTTATCAGAACCAAAAAAAAAAAAAAGCTTTTAATAATAATAAAAAAAAAATTTAAAAAAATTGCTATATTGAAAATAATGGCATTTTTTTTTTTTTTTACTTTATTGGATTTTCATTGGCAACATTTGTAATTAATTTTGAAACTTCTGTTGTAGATTTTCCCAGCTTTCAAAATAACTGTATTTTTTGTTTCATTCTTCTTTCGATGTTTTGAGTTATTTAATTTTAAAAATAGGATATCCTTCGCCCTGGACATCCTGTATGAAAAGTATTCCTCAAGATAAGGTCATTCGTATTGAAAATCAAGAGGAAGTCCAAGTAAGAATCATTCACTATACTCGCTATGTTACAATCTTCTAGACCAGTGCATTTAGAAACTACTTTCTATAATGCATTGAAATTTGGTGAGTAGGTACGAAAATGAACTCTTAATGAAATGACATAAATTTTTTTCATTTAATGTCCACCTATTATAAATGAAAATTAAGATAACAATGACAAAACTATGCGGAGCCACTGCATATGCATTGACATAAGGATTTCAAATATAAAATAAATTATATTATACGCCATTTCCGAGATTTAATTTATGTCATTTGGCTTAATCCTAGCAAACGTTACACGGCGAATTTGGCGATATAGGAGAAAATTTATATGCTTTTTTTCATTGTATGTTTATGTATTTTCTATTTTCAGGTTACGATTGTTCATGTTTTTTTCTTTGCCAATTCTTGGCGACAATCATAAAAACGATGGACATTGGCAACAGTTTGGCGACAAGCGTCAACGCATAATTTTGGCATTGGCGATATTTTTAAAAATCCCGCCAAGCGCGTAACGTATTATAGGATTTTACCTGTCATTTTATTACGAGATCATTTTCGTATCTGCTCACCAAATGTCAAGGTTTTATGCAAAGTAGTTTCTAAATGCACTGGGCTAGAAAAGATTGTAACATAGCGAGTATAGGAAATGATCCTTACTAGGACATCCTCTTTATGTATTGATGATTGTCAGCGAAATTAAAAGCGTTTGCAGCAATGGAGGATACGATAACATTATGCCTTATCTACAGATATCACAATGCTAAAATATCTAACGATAACGACGTATGTCCGTTTTTCCTCTAATAGTCTGAGGTCTGAATAATTGTATAGTAGTTTGGCACGTCCATGACACCATTTCGACGATAAAGTTAGAATGTATCACAAAAGTAGCGGGAAAAAAAAGAAGCGCCAAAAAAAATTCTGAAGGTAGTTTGACATCGGGATCATTTATCCTAGACTAACTGGGGTCGTGTAAAATAAAAATAATAAAAAAAATGATTAAAAATGGTAGAGATTTCTTGGCCAAGAACAGCAAATGGTCTGCGAAGAGTCAGTTAGGGTTGAGTAGAATTAGGTATAACGAGTTGTTTATGTAATGGATCAATTGCGCAAATAGTTCGGGAATTGTTTGGGTTCAAGTGATCAATATCATTTTTAATTGGATGATGGATATATTTCCGGATATAAGAAATTCTGATAATGGATGTATTTTATTCCTGAAGTGTTAGGTTAAAATCTGTTGGAAACTATGCATCTTGTTTAAGATTATCTATAGTTAGGCATGAAAATTATTTCTTATGGGGCTATATATTCGTTTATTTTTCTTTATTTGTGAAAAAGACTATTTTCTCGCCATTTCATTTTACTTAGTTTTATTTCATAAACGATGAACTCTGTGAAGAATTCTCTTCTTAATGTTAAAAGACAAGTGAAGCAGAAAAGAAAACGTGTTTCTTGATTGTTTGATCATCACCTTGCTGCCATCATTTCGCTCTGAAACTTGACAGATAGATTACATTATCATCGACAACGAGTCTATTACATTTTTCTTGCAGAAGCAAATTTTTATTCAGTGGTCCGGGAATCGGTGGTTTTTCTTTGTAGTGGTCAAATTATGAAAAATAGACCTTAGCTCAAAAAGAATTAAATGAATAGCAACTACAGATAAAAATTGGCATATAAAAGATTTAATTGCATATAAAGATTTACATTAAAAACTTAATTTTCATTGTTTAATTCTTTATAATTTCGTTTATATTGCGCAGCTATGTAATAAAAAGAAAATTTGTTGTAAAGATTTTAGACCATACTCTTCAAGTCAAGATGAAATTTTTAAGAAGCAAATTTAGACATTGTAACTGAAGATAGCTGAACTGAATCTTATTTCACAAAGGTTTTCGTGATAATGGTTTGTATAATTTATATAAACCAGTAGGTTTTATAAAAAATCTAGACTAAGTGTGGATAATTAGATACCGATTGTACTGATCCTTTATCAAATACATTCAACTCTCGATAACTCGAAGTTCAAGGGATCGTCCAACTTCTTCGAGGTATCCAAAGTTCGAATTATCGGAAGTCATTTTCTATTGAAGGCATATTCATGGGACCTAATGAAAACTTCGAGATAAACTAATAATCGACTTATGAGACTTCAAACTATCGCTAATTGACTTGATAAGTTTTGAAATGCGCAACTGAATTCGAAATAATAGTTTATATAAATGAGAATATTAGAGAGTTAATTAAATTTTCTTTTAATGAAATTAAATATTGCGTTCCCTGGGCGGTGTTATTAAAAAGCGCTCTAAATGTTGATATTACATATTTTTAAAATTCTTGCTTTAATGGACGAAGAGTAAAGTTTACTTTTCACTGCTATTCTTTGATAATAATGCCTGGTTACTTAATGGTTTAGAATTATGTATACGTCTTTTTTTATTTAATCAAACATCCGAGTGCTGTATAAAAGTGTAACTACTACAAGGTTGTTTGTTATTCTTTATTTTAATTTGAAATGGAATCAATTATAAATTATTTAGTTTTAGTTTTTGCATATGCCGAGTTTATGTCGGCTGATCTTGGCTTTTCCTTTAGACCCCCAGATACTTCATGACGTGTTACAAGCAACTCTTTAGAGTTGTTTGCAGCAATGTTTGTTAATTTTATAATATAGTAATAGAGATTTTAGTTAATTTTTCCCCCTGAAAACATTTTTCAAGGCGTATAAATTAATTGAGGCGAAACTCATTGAACTTCTTGATTTGTCCTTCTTGGAACAGAAACACAATCTGGTATTTACAAGAAGTTTGAAGAAGAAGGTGAGGTTCCAAAAGAGTAGCGAGAAAACGTCTTGCGAAGGACTGGTTAGACGACTTGTTTTGAAACAAATCCGTTATTTACGTATGAATATTCAGTGTTCGTATCACTTCCTTCAATAAGATCAAATTAAATTATCTCAATTCAATAAACTTGGCAGTGATTCTTGAGCCGTGATTCAATCAATTACCAAGTCTCTTTCGAAGTCTCAAGGGTTTGGATACACTGCTCTTTAACTACAACATCTGAATAAGGCATACTTGGTTATTGAATTGAAGCTGATGGAGGCTTAACAATCACCACACAGTTCTTTATTAGCAACTCCACCCCCCCAAATTAGTTGGAATGTGTTGATAACCGTGAGCAACCTATTAGGATCACATATAGGAGAAAGTATTCAATTAGCCTCATTTGTTTTCAGAACAGAAACCGCTTGTAAGCTATCCATAATTTGTAGCTAGAGTTTAATGATTTGATATCAAAGTTCATCCGTTTAAGGGCCATTGTGATGTCTAGTTCGATTTTAATTGGCATGTTAAGTGCGTAGTCAAAGGGTATCATGAATAAGCAAACAATTTATTCCAACAACAAACAATCACAAGGACACCGCACAAACCTAACTATACATACAACACTACTAATTAAGCACAATCACATGACGAACAGTGCTAGAAGTGTGGGTAGACGCGTTCCCCCACTCTTCAAGAAAATACTCTTGCGTGACCCCCCCCCCCCACTTCTAAAACCCCTGAAATCCATCCCTCCCCCACTTTCAAAAACACTCAATCAGCTACAAAACTACTGATGAAAAATAACATTAACCTTTCAATGTAGTGACATTGAGAAAAAGTTTTTTTTTTACATTCGAAAACTTTGAAACTATTCATGGTATATAAATCGTACTATTATAAAAATGTATTATACTACTTTTCATGTAAGCACTTTTATTAACCAATACTGTTACACTTGGTCAACTTTTAACTTTGGAGGAACTTTCTTTTAAGTTAAATATCTATTCTTGTTTCATATGAAGAAAAGTTATTTAAAAAAAAAAAAAAAAACATTTAGAGTTCTATATTTATATGGTTCATAAAAGTACACACATTTATAAGTATTATTTAAATCTAAATTTCTTGGTTTGTAACTTTCGACTGTTTTTTCTGCCACTTATAAAGTGCTTAACACATCCATACACGTCTCGTAATTTTAAGCATCTAGAAGAATACGAGAACGAAATCTTCTAGTGTAAACCCCTCTCTCCAACTCCCCCACACCAACGAGAGGACATTGAGGCGACGACAGATTTAATGTGCACCAACCCCCATTAGGTACACACCGACATTTGGCAGACCGAGGACCGTACCCACAATCCTGAAGTCATGCGCCCGATACTCTACCGCAAGATTATAGGCACTTGTCTCCAACTTTTGGGCATCCCCCCCACTTTTTTTTCACTACTTTCACCACAAAGAACATAAAACATTAATAAAATCATACCCAACACACATAGCGGAAGAAAGACACGTCTTACCCCTAGCAAGATCGCACCTCACTCTCCTGTTATTTATACTATAGCCTTCTCTCACACAAGTTACCCCAAATGGAACCTCTCGGATTGCTTCTTACACTACAGCCTTATTATACAGAGCCACTCGAGTGGCGAACGCTTCAGTCGCCATTCAAACTGAAACATGTAATCCTATGGAGCTTATTATACTGAGCCATGGCAGACGCCAGAAGCGGTGGCATGCGTTCGTCACTCGAGTGGCTCTGTTTAATAAGGCTCTTAGAATCTGAGCGCCACAAGCGACAGACGCAACCTCTAGCCACGGCAGTGGCCCAGTATAATAAGCTTCATAGAATTGCAGGTTTCGCTTAGAGTGGCGTGTCTGAGTGTCTGAAACTGTGGCTCGGGCGCGCCACTTGAGTGGCTCTGCATAATAAGGGCTTAGACATAACTATCGCTATATCTGATGCTAGAATAAAACATTCAACATTCCAGACACTAGATGGCAGACCTGTTGCGTTCATCGATGTAGATCAGCGTCAGCCACTAGGCGGCCCGCGAGAGCTTTTTCTCCGGCCCGCCGGCAGTACAGAAGAGCAAAAATCAAATTTATTAATTTGTCAACTATAGTACGTTTTTACTACCAAAAACAGCATTTTCCATTAAGTGGCCAGCGTCAGCAAGTCTAAAAAATCCCTCCCCCCCCCCCCTTGAGACTGCCAACGAGAAAAGGAAAAAAAAAAAAAAAGCAACAGTTGTTTGAATTATTACCAAAGAAACATTGCTTAGTTTTGTACTTATGATACCCTACCCCCACGAATCGTGAATGGCACAATTCGATTTCTGTTTTTCTGAATGTGATGGGCAGGAGTTGGGTGTTTTAATGCATACTGGCCTCTTTTGTTTCGACCTGAAAAGAAGTATTGAGATCTCTGTGACTCCAATGCAATAATGGCGTCGAAGACTAGTTTTAAACGCAAAGTAGATAGTGAAAAGCGAACTTGCCGTTATCGTCTCGCAATTAACATCGACTAAAATGGAAGATTTAGGAGGTACGGTTTAAATATCTCTATTAATTATGAGTTTATGTCATGTCACATTGTAATATTGTCACAAAAGATTAACTTCTTTTATGACTTTGATTTACGATGTAAAGAAAATCATTCTTTTATTTATTTGAAACAAGAATCAAGTATCAATTGTTATTTTATTAATATAAAAAAGTTAAATTATTGTTTCAGTTGTTTTATATTGTTGAATCTTTAGTAATTATCACATTTCTAACATTGAACATATGTAGTAAAGCAATATTTATTGGCGTATTCGGTATAAATCTGTGGCCGGCGGAAAGTTCCAACATAAGTCATGCGGCTCGTTTCTAAAAGTTAGTGGCGAACGCTGATGTAGATAAACAACTGGATCGACTGCTCCGATGCCAATGCAAGGGTAAAAAATGCCCCGGTGGTTGATGGTGATGGGTGGACGATTAACCAATCACAGTTCACTTATATAGTTGGATGGGAATGCGAAAAACCTTATAAAGTGCTAGAGTATATATATTTTTACACGTTATTACTAATTAAGGTCTACTATTGACATTTCTGCTGTGTACAACCCAAAATTTTATTCTCAATCCTAAGCAATCCGTATTTTTTATCCCACCAATTTCATCTGGCAACGGCTTCATTTTCCCAGCGTTAAGCAGTCTATCCAGTTGTTTATCTATATCGATGGTTGCATTAGATGGAGAGCCACTGCAATATAACTTTACTTTGCATCGATGCCCGTATTATTTTGCCCTCCAACTGAATTTTTTAGATGCATCTCGTTCTCCATAAGTAATAGTTTCTTTTAAAACACACTCTTGTAGTGATGCATAACCCTCTTCCGGATGCATCGTATCATTTTATGCATTATTTATAAATCCCAAAGGACGCATTAACGGTAAGGAAATACACAGCTAAAAAGGATGCATTAAAAAAGAATTAATCAACACGAAAAATCCCATTCAGGAAAGAAGGAATTTATTTATTAAGATTTGTCGTGGAAAGCGCGCATGGAAATTCCTAATGGATGTCATATTTAAAAGATTTTTTTTTTTTTTAAAGATTCACGAGCAACTCTAAAAGAAAACCTTCTACTAGATGTATATTTATTCCCACAAATTCTGATCTAAGAATTTAATGAGGGAGATTTTTCGACACGCAATCTCGTATTTTACGTTATGTGATTCCCTGTTTTCAGGATAAAACTTTTTACGATTCAAACTAGGAAACGAGCATTTATTGTTGATTGCAGGAAGAAGATTTGCTAAGAAGAAGATAGCGACGCATTTCCCGGTAATAGGATACCTGTTTTTATTCGTGAAAAATTCCGAAAGAAATGCATTATGGTGCCATGTTTTAGGGTAGAAATCAATACTTCTGCTTTTTATCCAGATAATATTTTAGAATAAACGATGCATGATTGCCTAGATGTCCCTTTGGGATTTACATTTCTCGAGGCTGTTTTCTATGGAGTGCGTCGAATTACAGATATATTTAGCACCATTCTGAGATAGGGCATTTCTTTATGGATGTCGCTGCAAAACCAGTTGGAATCTTAGCTCTGACGTCACTAAAATATTTAGTGTTAGTTTCTGAGAATTTCCAGGTCGACGGAAATTATTTGATCTCGAATGGTCGTACTTGCCTAATGCGAAATACATAGAGTGAACATATTGAAAGTTATGTGGCATAATATTGAGACTGAATGTAATACTAGTATTAAAAATTTCATTAGATTATCTATAATAATAAAACAAGTTGTGTGTCTGTCTGTCTATCTGTCTGTCTGTGGATCTATAGAAACCTATTTAAAATTGGAGTAGAACTCTGAAATGGTCAGAATAAGTAGTTTTGGCCTTCTAAT